>OZ024815.1:85055096-85571938 GCA_964017055.1 Chloromyia formosa | reverse complement strand
CCGGAACCAATGGAATGGGACCACTACGTCATAAAGCTGCCATAGGAACAACCGGTCCAAAAATTAATCTTTGTGAGAAAAACTTTTTTATTTCTGAAGATTTTTTTCAAATTTCACACTAATCAATAGTATTTTTAGTCAAATCATATTCCCGAATTTGGTTGAAATCGGAAAACTCTATCATATATGTAGCTGTCATAGGAACGACAGTTCAAAAATCAAGTTTTCATTAGACAAACTTTTTTATTTCTGAAGATATCTTTATCGAATTTCATATTATTCAATCATATCGACTGTCAAACCACGTTCCTAAATTTGGTTGGAATCGGCCCACTATTTCATATACCTCTCATAGGAACAGTGAAATCGGAACAAGTTTTATTACTAATTTCAAAGTGGCAAATGCACCCTCGCGTGAAGGGTATCATACCTTTTTTATGTATTTTTCTGTGATCTTCAACTTTGCTCTAGAAAGTTTTTTGCGAGGGTTAACAGTTATGGAGATAAAAGTAAAAGGCTAAAAAGTAGTTTTTTAGGGCGAAAGGGGCGGGGGCGTTCACCTGGGGGGGGGGGGGGGGGGGGGGGAGGAACTTTTCTGTTTCTTACTATTACTACACATATATGAACGTTTCTCCAAAGTTTCAAAACTTTATAAATTATTTCCCCCATTTGCTATTTTCATGCCTATTTTTCCTCGGGTAGATCCAGAAAATGCAATTGTGAAAAATTAAAAGCAGTGGCCGCAAGTATCATTCTCAACATGCTCATTTGGCCGAAACGCATAGATACATTAGGCGCCTTCTTTTGCGTATTTTTCAGGTCTAGTGTAGAGTAGCAAACACGCATTACACAAGCAACAAGCGACTTGTTGCTTATGTAATACGAGTTGATTACTCTACCCTGGACTGGACCGGATAGATACGCAAAAGAACGCGTCTATTGTTTCGGTTCCCTGATTGATTTTATTTCTACAAAACACCAAATTGGTTTTCACAGCAATGTCGAAAAGTCGCATAGCCCTCAACTCAAATATGTGATTCGAGAGCAAAAGCAAAGAAAGCGCGGGAAATACTGATAAATACATTATTCCCGTGCTTTCTGTTCCTATAGCATTGCTTCGAGTTGGGTTGGGGTCATCCGACTTTTCGCAGTTGACATTGTTGTGGAAGATAGGGATACCTTTTTCCGTTTCCGCCATCAAGATGAACGCGCTGAAAAAAAAGTCGTGTTCGAGGCTGGCATGAAATCAACAACCCGAAAACTGTGCAAATATAATAAATGTGAGTTTTGCTAGGCACCGGACGATGTAAAATATACACACAAATATTGCTCTGTGCTCTATGGGTTGATTGCTATTCGCATACAATATGCGACGATCGTGTGCCTAGCAAAACACACCTTTTAATGTATTGTCGATGGGCTATGGTTAGCTGCGATATAGGAAAATGAAAATAGGCCAAGATTGCTGCTTCATATAAGCGGCCAACGTGAAAGCTTTGCAGTTCTTTTGTTTTTTGTGCACTTACATTTATTTTGAGGTGCTGAATTTTTACCGAATTTTTTTTGACAAACTGCGCGGTTTGGGAAACTTATAACTATTAACTTTTTGTGCTAACTTTAGGCGGTTATTTTAGTCTCACCATACACATGTCGAACTCGAACACGAACCTGGTACAAATGTCTTCTGACACACACATCCACTTCACATAGGTGTGAAGAAAACCGGTCCACTTGTACTAGGTTCGTGTTTGAATTCGACAGTGTATGGTGACACTTAAGGTAACTAGTTTCACTGTTAAGATAATGAGCTTTGCCAACGAAAATTTCGGCAAAGGAACCCTTTTTTGGCCAATATCATGAACTGACATGTAAAATGTTCGTTTTAGTGATGGTTTTTGCTAATGTGGAAAAAATATTCATTCCTTGAAGAAAGTAATCAGAAATGAGTTGATAGTAAATTTTATTATCTTTGACTTTATACACTACTGATAAGTTGATTGTAGATCACTGGTTTATTAAATTATGTTGGAATAATAGTCACTGCGTTTATATCGCGAGACTATCTTCAAGATCTAACTAAATCGATCTAAATCACGACGAAGTAAAGAAATCGAGTTAGTTAGTTCTGGTATTAGCTTTTAGCTCCACTTATGATGCAGAACTAGACTGAAAAATCGTTACTAGATGGTGTTGCTGTCTTCGTTAATGTTGTTGTTGCTGATAATTCTATTTTACATGTTATACATATAAATATCTTATACTTTCCTGAAACTCTGCATTAGTTTCATCCTTTGATGGTAGCGGTATAAACGTGCTTATTAGGAGGACACTGCATCTTGACATTTGATTTGACCAAACCAAAGCCACAAACCAATAACCGACATTTTTCATATTTAGCACCTCTCCGTATGGTTGGTATAAACACACGATTTAGTTAAATCGCCTTTTAATTCCACGATATAAACGTGGCCATATACATATGCAAGTACAAATCCTATAGTCCCATTAGTTAAAAAAAAGTAAGAAAACGTTTCTGGGGGAATTATCGTACGAAACTGACTTAGTGCAAAATATCTCCGTAAATAAGCCGGACATCGGTGCTAGCCCTCAAAAGTCGGTACTTTCCAATTGGTCGGCAGAGCACTTGTGCCAGTGTGGGGCTCGGCCGACCGGGGTTTTTGACATGAGAACGAGTTTATCTTTCGAATAGAAAAGGTTCGATCCGACAGTTCGGACACCGGTGTTAGACCACAAAAATCGGTACTTTCAAAGTGGTCGGCCGAGCAATTCCGACAGGATGCGGCTCGGCCGACCGGGGTTTTTGACATGAGAACAAGTTTGTCTTTCGAATAGAAAAGGTTCGATCCGACAGTTCGGAGACCGGTGCTAGACCACAAAAATCGGTACTTTCAAAGTGGTCGGCCGAGCACTTCCGACAGGATGCGGCTCGGCCGACCGGGGTTTTTGACATGAGAGCAAGTTTGTCTTTCGAATAGAAAAGGTTCGATCCGACAGTTCGGACACCGGTGCTAGACCACAAAAATCGGTACTTTCAAAGTGGTCGGCCGAGCACTTCCGACAGGATGCGGCTCGGCCGACCGGGGTTTTTGACATGAGAGCAAGTTTGTCTTTCGAATAGAAAAGGTTCGATCCGACAGTTCGGACACCGGTGCTAGACCACAAAAATCGGTACTTTCAAAGTGGTCGGCCGAGCACTTCCGACAGGATGCGGCTCGGCCGACCGGGGTTTTTGACATGAGAACAAGTTTGTCTTTCGAATAGAAAAGGTTCGATCCGACAGTTCGGTCACCGGTGTTAGACCACAAAAATCGGTACTTTCAAAGTGGTCGGCCGAGCACTTCCGACAGGATGCGGCTCGGCCGACCGGGGTTTTTGACATGAGAGCAAGTTTGTCTTTCGAATAGAAAAGGTTCGATCCGACAGTTCGGACACCGGTGCTAGACCACAAAAATCGGTACTTTCAAAGTGGTCGGCCGAGCACTTCCGACAGGATGCGGCTCGGCCGACCGGGGTTTTTGACATGAGAACAAGTTTGTCTTTCGAATAGAAAAGGTTCGATCCGACAGTTCGGACACCGGTGTTAGACCACAAAAATCGGTACTTTCAAAGTGGTCGGCCGAGCACTTCCGACAGGATGCGGCTCGGCCGACCGGCGTTTTTGACATGAGAGCAAGTTTGTCTTTCGAATAGAAAAGGTTCGATCCGACAGTTCGGACACCGGTGCTAGAACACAAAAATTAGTACTTTCAAAGTGGTCGGCCGAGCACTTCCGACAGGATGCGGCTCGGCCGACCGGCATTTTTGACATGAGAGCAAGTTTGTCTTTCGATTAGAAAAGGTTCGATCCGACAGTTCGGACACCGGTGCTAGACCACAAAAATCGGTACTTTCAAAGTGGTCGGCCGAGCACTTCCGACAGGATGCGGCTCGGCCGACCGGGGTTTTTGACATGAGAGCAACTTTGTCTTTCGAATAGAAAAGGTTTGATCCGACAGTTCGGACACCGCATTTTGGCCCCTTAATTTCCTAGATAATTAGGTTAATTGTGTATTAATGGTCAAGTTTTGCTTCGGCCGACCAACGATTTCTTATTCAACATTATTATGTGCTTCTTTTTATAATACCAAATCCCGACAGTTCGGACACCACACTTTTACGACAGTCGCCTCTTGGTCTACTAGGCATATGAAAATTTGCAGAAAAGCGGCATTTTACTAGCATAGAAAACTAAAAATAATAGAATTTTTAAATCTCATCCAAAAAGGTTAATAATAGTACATTCCTATAGTTGCAGTTAGCACACCCCTGCACCCCTCAAGCACACCTGAGGTCAAAAATATTGATGGCTAATGATAACCAACATCATAGGCAATAATATTTCTAAGTTTCATTACAATGGCATGATATTTAATAATAGTACATTGACTTAAAGTTATGCATTTTGACACTATCCATACAAAAAATACACCTACCAGCCTCACGCATAGATATGCGTGTACTACTTGCATGTTGTTTTTCGTAGTGTGAATTGCAGTTATTTAATGAACCAACTTTGGAAGGGTGAAGATTGGTGATTGGTGATCCTAACAATAACTATTCACACAATTAATTTTTTTAGGGTTTTGTGTCTTAAATCTTACAAAATCGGTCAAATACCTGTCTGTCCGTCTGTTCATAAAATATCTTACGAAAGGCTGAAGCTGCACACATAATTCGGCGGGAATGTGTAGAAATGCTATAATTTGCTGGAGAAAGCGTTGTGTTGTAATTGGCCAACTTTAAGAGAGGGGGGGGGGGGGTCCACACAGAGGCGAAATTAAGGTCAATTTTTTTTTATCCACTGGTATAACCAAGTGGGGTGTCGTGAGAAAGGTAATGTTGAGTAGATTCCATTTTTGGCATTTTCTTGAGATTTGTAGAAAGGGCAACAGTGGGGGAGGAAAAAATATTAGACCGTAATTTGTCCCAGCCGCCCTGAATTTCGAAGCCGTTACACAAGTTTGCAATTTGCAATGTCGTCTTAACATGAATGGTTAAGCATCTCGAAGAGTAGGACAGTTTATCTCGTATACATACATATCTATCTACAGCTTCTCGTATTAAAACTATTACTTTGAGAGGTGATAGATGCAGTCTTTTTGTGAATTGGCATGTAAGATACTATATCATAGGTAAGACATTTAATTAATGTGTTTTTATTCAGCTGAGTGGTACCAAGAAGAGCAGGGAGCCAATATTTAGATACCAAAATAAGCGCGTGCTACAAAACCTTCGAATTGCGGGCGTAGCCCTCTATATTCCGGTTTCATTTAAGGTTGCGCCATTTTGGCAAGCGATGAATTGTCCAATTCCGAGTGACCGAGAAGTGATGCTTCTGAAAAAAAGTAAGACAAGAAGACAACGAATTAAATACAATTGAAAAAATAAACAATTTATCACGAACCGATATAATCGAGACATGTGTTGTCATAAGCAAATGCGACATTCGAATACGAGTGAATTTTACAGAATTTCGAGCAAAAGCTTTTGTAGAGCCACGGCAAAATAAGAAGGTTTTGAATCAAAACCTTGCTGAGATTGCAGGTTACGAGAGCTTGCAAAACCTCCAAAAGGGCAGATAACCATCTCAAAAACCGCAGATAAACTCGTAAATAGGCTCGAAAACTCCAAGAGCTCATAAACTCCTCAAAACCTTCATAATGTGTCTCCAGTATAAGCTAAACTAATGTGCCTATAACTCCCGATTGAATTAATGTGAAGCGCGATATTATACTCTCTTCTAAAAATGAAATCGATTAGTCGGAAATCAAGGGTACTTTTCTTACAAAGAGCTCTGTACTACCCTACTTTTCGTATTTTTGTCTCTAACTCTTGGAAAAATTTGCGCAACGAGCTTGTTTTTGGCATGTAAACTTCAAGTGAAACTTTGATTTACAATAGTTAGGGAAAAAAGCCACTCCATTTAAAACAAAGCCTACATTCCCTCTTCGTAGCCCAATTGGCAGGGTAAATATTGAATAACTTTCTCGAAAATCAAACTTTTCGAACCACAATATATTACGTAAAACCATATTATAGCATAGCGGTTACAAATTTGTAGTTTTAGTATAATCACTAGTTCTAATCCAGGTCTAAGTTGTATCATTAGGTCTAGGGTATACTCCCTTCGGCCCTAGTATTCATTTAATATGAAATAGCCGTGAAGGGTATTATACCTTGTTTTACATGAAATTTCAGAAAATGAGATAACATCTCAAATAGGTGATTGTTGGACAAGTCATGATTTTTGATGACTCCGACAAAAAATCCGGTAGGTAACAGTTGAAAATGAAGCAATTGTGTATTCTGGTATAAAAAATTGTGAAATCCACCCTAGTATGCACGATCTGAAGGGAAAGCCAGTATACGTCCACAATTCGAGCAGCTCGAAATATAAAAATATACGGAAAGTTTGGATTCTATGAGCTAAACGTTAACTAAACAAGATATGCATCTAACTAAAATAGGAATTTCCGTATGTGCCTATAAAAAAAATCCATGGAACACATCAACGAAACCTTATTAGTTAGTTTATTGTTAAATATCAAATTACGTAATAATTATAGAATATAGATATTCTGTCTGACCTGGATCGCATTGCTGTATGTGTAAAATTTATTCTGAAATTTATTTTATTCTTCGATTTTGCTTTTAGGAAAATGAAGAACTTGGAAAAATGACATCAAACGGGCGATTGGCAAAGCTTGAAGGAGAATTAGCTATGCAAAAAAGTTTCAGCGAAGAGGTTAAAAAATCACAATCAGGTAAATATGTGAATTTATACACCACAAGCTATGTATGTTATTGTTAATGGCCTTGACCCCTCCAGGGGCATGCGCGTCAACATCTCTTGCAAATCTATGCCTTGTTGACGTTGCGATAGCATATCTACTTTTCGGACGTGCAGTTGCTAGCATGCTCCTCCTATCCGCGCGGTCTTTATACTGACAAGCACAGTGGGATTTCTGTTAGTACCCACAGGCAGTTTTTTGTTCGCCGAGGATCGAACCTCCATTCTCTAGATTGTAGATTGGTGACTGAACGAAAACGGCCACCGAGCGCCTCACAACCTATGTATTGTATGTATATCTGATAAAAACAAATATTTTTTTTTTTAGAACTGGATGACTTCATACAGGAACTCGACGAAGATGTCGAAGGAATGCAAAGTACAATACTATTTCTGCAGCAAGAATTAAAAGCTGCGAAAGATAAAATTCAGCAACTTGAGAAAGAGCACTGTCAGACACAGGATGTGAATAGCACTGAAAATGACACGGCTGATAGCACCGGAAGACATCTTGTTAACGGGAAATCTTCGCCGCAAATAATATCCGGTCGTGATATTAGTGACTATTATGCGAGTGAAGAAAGAATTCCTAAATACACAAAAAATTCAACAACTTATCATATTGTCCATAACAGTAATAATAGCATAATATTAAGGACTAGCAATCTACTATCAGACGAATTATCACGTAAAAGCAATCTATATAATGGCATCCATAACGATTCATCTTCGCTCAATAAAACCGGTGGTGATAGTGACACAAACAAAGCACAAAATGACCTAACATCAACAACGACGAGTAGTGGTGATAATAATAGTTACTTGGGAAGTAGTATTTGTAGTAACAACAGTAGCTCTTTAAGTAACAAAGCTAACAAATTCATAAGTAGTCAAAAAAAGCGTAATTATGATAGTGACTCAAGTGAAAACAGTAGCACAAATGGTTGTACATTACGGAACAATAAGAAATTAAAGAAAAAAGCTCGTCGCTCTTCGGTTTTGTCAATCGATCTTAACGAAGAAGATACCCAGATAGCGGACGAAAGTGATGCCGACGAAATTGTACCACCCCCAGCAATTGCTCCACTCCCAGCAAATGTGTCAGTCATACCCGCTGGCATAAGCAGCAATCAGAGAATTATGACGCGGAGGAAATCTGCTCGGAATCATCAAAATGGGGATCATTAATTGAACATGAAGACATGTTCCATATGGGAACTAGCAAACTTTTGTACATTTTTGTCACCAATTGGACTATAACTGAAATATTGGCAGGGTGTTTGAACTTGATTTGAAAGACATTAGTTTGCAATTAAAGATATTTCAATAAAAAAGGGATAACTTTAATATAATCCTAATTATGTATCCGCTAAGAAAATACACGCAGTAGTGAAAAGTGCTGAGCACAAAAAAAATAAAGTTTCACTTTACGGTGTTAATTCTTGATGTTTGTAGATTTTATTTCAGGCGAAATAAAATCAAATAAAAAACATTACATATTTAAGAAGAAAAAATGAATACATATACATAATTGCAGAATGAAACTACATAATTGCTGAATTTAATTTAAAAAGTTACAAATGTTTAGAATTTCCTCAAATGTACATACATGTGTTGAAGTGAAGTCGATTGAACATTTTTCTTTTTTAAAATATGCCTGGTAAGCGACGACATTTTAATTGCTTTGCTATTTTATATTAATTGAATTCTGCCCGAATGTAATATTTTAGATTCATGTTCAAATAATTTAAAGTAAAAAATTATATATATTTAATAAATTCCTCAAAATCGTTTTTTTTCATCTCAGAGTTCAAACACTTAAATCTTAAATGTCACTTATATAATTATGTATTTAAAAAAAAACGTTTTTTTTAATGTAATGAAGTTATGATGTATTAGCATAATAATAAATTGATATAATTATAAGTGTACAAATAATAATACCGTTTATATTAATAAAACAGCGTGTTTCAAATACCTTCGATAATTATTTCATTGTTTTCAGCAAGCTAGATTAGGTTAGGTGGTTCTCAGGGTACCCGTCATATTTATGCAAACCAGTCGCTGCTATTCCATGTGGCTTAGCCGACGTTTCGTTGGTATAAACCAGTTTCGGACGATGCACTTTGCCAGCATAGACCTCCAGCTCCCATTTAGCCGCCTACCTGCGGCAAGTCGGGAGATGTTGTGGCTTATTATTATGCTCCGCACCACAGGGGGAAGACAACACAAACATGACGCCTCTACGCACTGTTATGTTTCTTTGTAAAAAGTATTAGTTGGGTTTTTTTAGGTTAGCCTTAAGACAAGCTTCCCCTACACAGATTTGGATTTGGTCCAGCGCCAATTGCATAAGGTCCGACAAGGTTTAAGGGAACTTATCTCTCACAAGCACAGCAATGTCATCGGCATATACAGTCATTTCCACAAGACCGTATACCTCACAAAATAAAAACAAAATGTTACAAGTAAGAAATTTTATTTTTTATTGAAAGTAAATACAAAATACATTTTCGCAATTATATTTAATACATGGTCCAATCGCCGTCACTATTGATTATTGACTGGCATCTTCGGTGACAACTTTCGGCCAATTTTTCCGCGTAGTCTGTCGATAAGTTCTTCCAAATTTTTTGTAGCGTTCGCCTTAAATGTGCTGCTCCTTTTATTTGCTTTCCTTGAAGCTTCTGCTTCATTAATCCCCATTAATCCCATTCTTCTTTCCAGCGTGTACACAACCGGCTTCTATGTTTCGGATCGTTATCTTTTTGTAGAAACCAATCGGTGTTGTCGTTGCCATATAGCATCCTAGCAGACTTCAATAATGCTTTCTTGTACAAAATGATCATCCTTTCAGCAGTAAGAATTCCGGTAAACGTTATTAATTTTCCGAAACCGCGTGCAGAAAAGCATCCATAAACATGGACCTTCACAGGGTGTTTAACGGTTCGGTTCACGACAGCTTCTCCTTTTTGTGACCACACTCGTCTCCTGAACGTATTTACAGCAAAACTTGATTCATCCGTAAAGATCACGTTGTCCCAATCACGATCGATGTTTTCCTTAGCCCAATCTACACGTCTTCGCTTCTGGTTTTCGGTAAGTAATGGCTTCATCAAGGCATACCTGGTTTTGATGTTTTCCTCTTGTAATCTTCGCCGAATCGTATTCAAGGACACGTAAATATTCTTCTTCGATAACATTTCCTTTGCTTGCACTAAGGTAGTAACGGACGGATTTTTCTTAAAAATATCAATGATGGCCTTGAAGTGCTTCGGGTTTTACCCCTACCAGGTAGATCGTCTACATTTCCAGTATCTTTAAAACGCTTTATCCACTTATTCACAAACTGTGTCGAAACTTCAGGTACTTTCCGGCCGATGCAGGTGTCATTTTTGGTCCTTTCGGATGACTTACTAAAAACACAGCTTCGAATCGTTTTTTGTAAATCGCACTCATTTCACTTGACGTCTTATCACTCTCCTACTTGAACTTAGAATGACCAAATTTATAAAATACAATGCGAAAAAGAGGAAGAATGCGGGTAACTAAAAGTCCCCCACCACTCTTTGAGAAATGGTGCATTAAAAAGTTACAAAGTATACGCTCTTGTGGAAATGACTGTACCAGCACCTCAAAGCCACTGACTCTTAACCTCTCTAGTATTTCGTTGATCGTCAGGATCCAAAAGAGAGGGGGTAATATCCCTCCTTGTGGTGTAGCTGTACTAACTGCCTTCTCTTTTTTGAAAAAGGTAGCCTGGATTTTCCTGTTCCTGAGCAAATCTGACGCTCATGTCGTTAGGGTTGGGTCAACTTCGTAAGGGGTCGTAGCATTATTCGTCACAGTGACATTGTTGAAAGCGCCCTCGATATCTAGGAAGGCTGCTAACGTTGTTGTTGTTGTAGCAATGCAGAAATTCAGTTTCAGTGTGTGTGTCATAGAATGAGCGCATCTGATTCAGTTTACTCCGTAGGAAGTTGCAGAAACGCAGCTACTTCGATGGGATTCTTCCAGAGCGCTATAGGTGTTCGGTGCGTTGGTGCTGCAGGGCAGTCAAAGATGTACTCAACGCCGTGGGGAGAACTGTTGCATGCCGGACAAGTGTTTTGAATGCTGTGGTCGATTCGGGACAAGTATGAGTTGAGGTGCGAACACCAGCCTGAACAGAGCTGTGCGAGCGTGGTCCTAGTCGCTCTAGGCAGGTTTCGTTCATCCGGTGAGATGTCTGATGAGCGTCAAGTACTTTGTTGTTATTTAGGTCCACAATCGACGTACATATGTACTTCTTCCCTGTGCAGCATAGCGATGGCAGATTTATAGCTAGCGCTATCGAAGGTGACCCTCTTAAATCGTTGGACTTCCCTTTCGAGTTCTCTTAGATTTCGCCTGATGTGTCGTGGCGGTGGGGTTCTGTCCATACGGTCAAAGTTCGGGTGATCATTTCGGTAGGAACCAACCAGATACTGCTTTGATAGTAGTATGTTGTGTTACCTAGTGATGGGTAACACAGTAACGAGTCGCTCTTTTTGATCGCCTCAACAGAATGAGCGAAAGATTCGGCACAACGACATAGCCTCCGAGCCGTTCAATTTAAGATTGACACACTGTAAAATGAATACTCAAATTAAATTAAATATTACGTAACGCATGGAAACTCAACGTTCATTCAAAATTTCTGATTACATATATTTATTTATTTATTTATTTATTTATTTCACGGACTTGTAGTCCATTACCAGAATTACAAAATAACAATAAAATTTGAGTTGGGTGAAAGCGAGAAAAAAAAAAAAAACAAAAAAAAAAAATTAATAATTCAAGTGGTAAAAAATAAAACTAGTAATAATAATTATAATAATTCAAAATTAACAAAAGAAAAAATTTGATGATGAAAAATAATATTAATTGCGAACTAAATATAAAAAAGAAAAAAAAAAAAACACATATACTATACATATTGTGAGTTAATTTCTGTTAGAACAAATGGAAGAGACAAATTTATTGATTGACTGAATATTTATGTTGAAAAAATCTATATAACGTGATAATTCATTACCGATCCTTTTCATTCTTTCTAGGGGGGAATTTTGACAATAATTAGTTCTATGTAAGTGTAGAGCAAATAGTTGTTGTTGACGTGTTTCACGTCTAGGGATATTAAATAGAATCTCAACAAGTAACTCTGGTGCGTTGATATTTCCGTTGATTATGCTATGTAGAGCAATAGCACATGATGACAATCTTCTTGTTTCGAGGCTTTGCAGATTCAAGCATTGCATTATTGACGCATAATTAAAATTCTCGGGCTGCAATTTCATTTTAAACGCGACATAACGGAGAAACTTCCGTTGGACTCCTTCAATTTCATCTGAGTGTGTTTTGTAATGTGGATTCCAAATTATTGAATTGTATTCCAGTTTACTACGTACTAACGATATATATAGGGTTTTGATTGCATTTATGTTATAGAAAGATTTCGAATTTCTCATTACAAAGCCAAGACATCTACGCGCATCATTAGTTATTTGCTTGACATGAGGAATAAAGTTTAATGAACTATCGAAAATAATTCCCAAATCGCGCACATGATCAACTTCCTTTATCGAAATTCCCATCAGCTCGTACGTTACATTATAAGATGTTTTACCACGATTGAAACATATACTGGCACTTGTCTATATTAATTTGAAGGTCATTTTGGACACAGTAATCAGCAAAATTTAAAATATTTTTTTGTAAGACATTAACATCATATGAGGAACTAATAGATTTAAAAATTTTGCAGTCATCAGCAAAAAGAAGGAACTCCACATTATCAAATATTTCATAGATATCGTTTATGAATAGGCAGAAAAGTAATGGGCTTAAATGGGATCCCTGTGGTACACCAGAAGTGACAAGTACAGGATCAGAGAGATGATTGTTAATTTTAACCGCAAAAAGACGATTACTCACAAAATCCGATATCCAATGCAATAAAATTCCACAAAAACCTAAAGCTCGAAGTTTCTTTATTAAAAGTTCAGTGTTAATCTTATCGAAGGCTTTTGCTAGGTCAGTGTAGATTGAGTGAACCGGCTTTGAAATTTCGAGAGATTTTACTATTCTGTTTTGATAAGTGAGTAAATTTGTGAGCGTAGACTTACCTTTGCAAAAGCCATGTTGTTGAGGAATGATAATTTGTTGAAGAATTGGAGAGAGGTAATCGGTCAATAATGCATCTAGTATCTTAGGAATAGTTGATTGTATACAAATAGGTCGATAGTTACTTATGTCAGATTTATCACCAGACTTGAAAATGGGAATAACAAAACTGTTCTTCCAAAATGAAGGAAAAGTACCCTCTGATAAAGATTTGTTAAAAAGTAATAACAACGGAAGGCTTAAACTATTCGCACACATTTTTAACAAAATAGGTGGGATTTTGTCTGGTCCTGCAGATTTAGAGATATCAAGCCCGAGTAGTTTACTTGTAAGTGATTCCGCGCCAACAACATAATTCGAAAGACATAAGTTTGTATTACGAGGTCTCGGATTGTAATTGTTATTATTATTACTATATACTTTCGAAAAATATGTTGCAAACATATTAGCAATTCGCATAGGGTCGTTGCTAACGTTGTTGTCGAAATGCATAGTCGAAGGTAAGGAATTATCACGTCTAAATGAATTTACGTATTTCCAAAAATGTTTGCTATTCGTGCTAATATTGCTTTCAATGCTGTAAGTATAGCGTTTTAAGTCAATTCTCATTTGTTTTTTGCATTGTTCACGTAAGTTCGAAAAAACACAATAATCATTAAAGTCTCCACTATATTTGAATTTTTTGTGTGCAATTTTCTTTGTTGAGACTAATGATTTTAGTTCTGATGAGTACCAATGGGGGAAATTATGATTACAGGATACTATTTTCGGAGTATGCAAATCTATTATGTTAAAATATATAATATATTATAAAATGTATCCACAGCTTCATCTAGTGCTTTGCCATTTAGCAATGCCAACCAATTAATATTTTGAATGTCGCGATCAATAGCTATATAATTGGCTTTTGAAAAATTTGGAGTACCTACATAGAAATTTTCCTTATCTGTGCTGCTATCTTTATAGGGAATATTAAAATCGAGTTCTAATGCTGGATGATAAGCATCTAGAGGAAGCATTGGAGTATGGCAATTCGATAACTTATATTCATATATTGAAGAAAAAACTAAGTCAAGAGTTCGACCGGAACAGTTCAAAATGTTGTTCAATTGAATAAAGTTAAAATATGCGAAGTTTTCTGTTAGTATGTTGCTGGCGATACAGTTTGATGGTGCTGTCCAAGATGAATAATCCCATGTTGAATGTGGCAAGTTGAAATCTCCGCAAATAATATTTTCAGCGTTGGGATATATTTTGTTGTTGTTCGAAATTTCCTCGACGAAATGCTCAAAAATATTTACTTCGGAATGTGGTGGTATATAAATTGTCGATAAAATTATCTGTTGAACCCCGGTCCTAATATTTACGTGTAGTTGCTCCATATTATCGAAAGTAGTTTGAATTATTTGAGAGTTTAAGTAACTTTTCACAGCAATTAGTACGCCGCCCCCATGCGATTTTGTGGAGGACGAACTGTCTCTATCACGTCGATATACATTATAATTTGAGAAGGCCAATTCGTTAGATGTTATGTTGGAGTCAAGCCATGTTTCCGTGAATATTATGACGTCATAATGACACAAAAGTATCGATTCATGAAGCGTATTTAGTTTGGTTCGTATTCCCCGTACGTTTTGGTAGTAGATTGTCAAATTTAGTTTTTTTGATTGTTATTACGGGTGGGAACAATTTTTGGTGTACCGTTTATGTATTTTATTGTCAAGTTTGGATTGTCTTTTTTTTAGGTCAGTTAGTTGTGAGCGTAGTTTATTCAGGTGATTACGTTGGTTCAATGTCATATCAGCAGTAATATTAATGTTTTTTTCTCTTAGCAAGGAACGTTTATCTATGTCATTTTTATGTTTCAGTATGGTGATAACTGTATCTTTATTTCTGGCAAATACCTTAATTGGCCGATCCGTATCTGGTTTTGGTTTGCCTATTCTAGCAATTTTTATATCTTCTGGCTTAATTGAAATTCCACCAACGTTGTTCATCAATTCGACTACCTGATTAAGAACATCTTCAGGATGAGAAATTGATTCGGATATTCCATGGAAAAGAAAATTAGAAGATCTCTTGTTGCGGTCGTCTAACTCCGACAGTACTTCATCCAGTTCCAAAGGTTTATCCGCAGATGATTTTAATTGATTGACCTCTGCTTTTAGCTCATCAATCTCATATCGAAGGTCCTTAACAAGTTTGTCAAACTCTTCAATCACCGTGTCTCTTTTGGTGCAAATAGTACACACGAAAAATGCTTTTTTTGTAACTGATTTCAAAGCGTTTACTGCAGTTCTAGGCAAATTGGCACAAATACTATGCTGAGGTCTTTTGCATAGTTCACAAAAGAAAGACTCCTTATCAATATCTTTGTCGCAGGCTGAACAAAGATGATAATAACCCACTGACATGTCTAGTACTTAGTATGATATTAATAAAACAAAAGTTTAAGTATTTGAAATACACTTTTTCACCAGGTCGACCCTTCGGAGTGAAGTATTTCAGAAGAAAGAAAATTTGTTTTTATAATTTAATTTTATACTTAGCTTTTTCAAAAGTAAGCCAAACACTGTCCTTAAAGTCTTTATTTTTCAATACTCCTATAAGTATGCAGTCACATAAAAGTCTGTATAACACTTCACTTGTGTATTTTATATGGTCGTACACTTTATTTATGGAGGTAAACAAAGGTTGGAAAGTCAAAACTTTCAACTCGAAATATGCACCACTTCAAGGCGAGATAGAGTCACACTTCAATTGATAACACAAGTTATATAAATGCGCACTCACAAGACTAAATTTTATTGAATATTACTTATGTTTTAATAGAGAAACATTCGATTTTTGATGGAACGATTTTGAACGACCTGTCACCGTCAACCCAACTGTTGTTGATGATATGATACAAGACGAATATGTACTAGTGATGGGCATATTGACTCTTTCTACTGTGCCAGCACATACACTCTAACTCTTTCCACTGAGTCGTTCAAAAAGAGTCGAACAAATCCATAGACTTGGGGAACATATTCAATAAAACCCGTAATTATGTGAAATGCATGTATATTATATCAACTTATTTCTAGTTTTTTATAATTAAAGTGTATATGGAAATAACGTTAAATAAAACTTATAGCTAAAGATTGGAATTCAAAAATATAATCTGTCAAACTTTATTTGATGTTATTCTGTTCCTTCTCTCCGAAATAATCTGTCCTGATTTCGAGAAAATCCTTTCACACGGCACCGATGTAGCCATGACACATAATCGTTTCTTCATAATTTTAAAAAGGCGTGGATAAAGCAATTTCCGCTCTTTTCACCACAACAATGGATCGCTGCTTCATTTGACATATGGCTCCTGCAAATATTTGTCTAATTCTGCAATCCCGACAGTAATGGGGTTAGACACGGATGTGATTTTCGACATTCTTTCGTCAAAATCGCCCCAAATTTCCATTGCAGATAACTCCTCACAGAAATTTTCGGATGCGGATGTATGACTGATTTGAGAGGAAATATTTATACAACTAGCTTGTTGTGAAATTCCCAGGTTCGAACAAGGAAGCGTAGGTGACAAATAACCGAAGTTATAGAAATTAATGCTTTATATTATTATTAACTTGCTTGTAGAAAATTTCCATACTCATGTAATAAACGATATTGTAGACAATAGTTAAGTTATACCAAGTTCCAAATCAATCGTTTAATATATAACGATATTAAATGTTTTGTAGTTAAATACAAGCATTTCGCCCCTCGCTGCGTCTTAGTTACAGCAAATTGAAAAAAATGCCAGAAGTGGAAAGTATTCATTATCTTTTTTGAAAAGACTCCTTACAAGCCTTATAGTCGAAAAAAAAAAAAACAAATCAAAATATGCAAATGCATATGCAGCCACTAACCTTTACTTCCTCAATCATGAACAACAACAACATGAACATCTCCAGCGGCTGGGCTAACATTTCTGAACTAGACTGTTGCTTTCTCAAAATTTTCCATAATGTTTTCATTTTCATAAAGCCTGTGGATATGCACAGAGAAAAGAGAGATAAGGAAGGATAATCACAATCTATGTACACTAAATTCCCTGAAGCAATTCCACCTCATTCCGTCTGCCAAACTCACATTCCCCAATTCCATCTCATTTCCCCGGAACACCCGCCCGATCCATATAGCAGAAGAACCAGGCCAAAATAATGCTGCCAAAAAATTGCTTCGTTTCTCTCTAGCAATTTCATTTCCTTATTTCTCTCTCTTCTCTGGCTGAAAAAGACTCAAATCAAATGAATGTGTTGATTGGAATATGTGCTTATGAGTGAAATATCTGGGTCTATTCTGTACTGAATTACCCAAATAATCAATGTGTTTTTTACTCAAGACACAGCCCAGTATGGCTCAAAGTACAGAGCGAATGAAATACAGAAGTGTAGCGTGTGCTGTGTGCTGAGTGTGCTGTTTTAAAACAGCACAAATTGTGCTAAAAACTCTCACATTTAAGAAACTTCTCATTGCGTCCATTGCGTTTGGTATCGTTTTCATCTCAAGTTGAACTTGAGGTGATGATGATGATATGATACAAGACGAATAATTTGTTTTAGAATGTTGGGTTTGTTAGTCACGTCACCAACTCAAGCCAGTGACGCATACCATGAGCACTCATCAATACCGGTCAAATGGGTAAACAAACATAATTAGTATTTTTAGTTGAAACAAACATGTTTATATGAGTCACCCATTTCATTAAGATAAGAAATAGTGTTAGGATGTCTAATGAGCCTTTAATGGCAATGGTAATGATAACAATAAGAAATGATAGAAGGATATACAATAAGAACCAATATGTAATAAGAAGAACGTAATGATGTAACAAATAAGTAAGATAAGATATTAATAATAACAAATAGTTAAGAAGCATAATGATAAGAAATTCAAATATAAATACATGTCTCAATTTTGTAAGTTTCAGTTCGAAAATAGAGCTCAGGTCGAGCACTCAATAATATATATTTTATTACCAGAAACTCGGTCTTTAATTAAATAAGATTTCGAAGACTCAGATATTGAGTAAATTCTAATCTTAAAACTTGTTTTCTGTATGTATTTGAGGAAAATTGGATGTGCGGTGCGACGTAAGCATATGATTTTTGATTTGCTTGCAGTCAGCATGGGTTGTTGTTTGTATATTTATCTAGGGACGCGGGAGCGTCCCGCCCCGCCAAAGAAAAATAAAAAAATCGAAAAAAAAAATTGAAAAGCGACCAAGACTATGTTTACGCGACACAACAAGTACGGGTTTTCGGACCTCTGTAGCTCCGGCCCCGGAGGCTTGTTCGAGCTCAAATTTGGTATGGTCATTGTCCCTGGTCATCTTACGAAGTGCTGCAAATTTGATTCCGATACAAGGAAAAACACCCGAGATATGATAATTTGAAAATGGCTATTTTTCAAATTTTTCTTGTTCTCGTTGTTCTTTGACCTGTCTACAGCCTCGTAGGGAGCGTATCGAGGTCTGCTTTCTTTTCTCACAAATTGACTGTGTCCCAAGGGTGTGCATAGGCTATCATTTGCTCTGATCCGTGCAGTAGATCAAAAGATACATCCAAAAATGTGAAATTTTATAGTAGAGTTTCTCGCTTAAGTCTTTTTGATAATTTGAATGCGACACAGCAAATCACTCGCAGAGATCGCATGCCGACGTGGAGAGACGCAAACACTTGATTATGTGAGTACGTGACGACGACGGATGCAAAAGTCCGTGCGCTCGTCGGGTGAGGAGAACCATACGAGTTCATGGTTGCGGGCGTGGTTTGTGGCAAGTGCATTAATGAAAAGTGTGTCATGAAAAAATTGAAACTGAATGTTTATGGATGCATCTTAAGCTGTGTTTTGCTAGACAGCGGCTTGAATGGGCGATTTGCGACTGCGACTCGAGAGCAATTCATTCATTATTCAATGTCGGGGTTTTGTATGAAAATAGTACTAGTATGTTGGGCAGGTTGTCTATGCAATCAAGGATTTTTATATGTACGTGCGGAGAATGGATAGAAAGAGACGAATGTACTGTAGATGTAGAGTCCTTCGGTGGCAGCAAGGACATTCGAAAAAGGATATTTTTAGCAGTGAAGCGAAATGTGGGGGTCTCATATGAACCGGGATGAAGAGGCGAGTGTCCAGGAGTAGTGTAGATGTCATTTCGAGTCATTCGGTGGTGAAAAGGACATTCACGAAAGTCAAGTGGGCAATATGGGTGTCATGCGAACCGGGTTAAAGAGGCGAATGTCCAGGACTACTGTAGATGGCATTCCGGATCCTTCGGTGGCGACAAGGATATTCGAAAAAGGATACTTTTGGCAGTGAAGCGAAATACGGTCAGTATGGGTGTCATATGAATCGGGGTGGACACCCGAATATCCCGGAGTAGTGCGGATGCCATTTCGAGTCCTTTGGTGGCGAAAAGAACATTCATGAAAGTCAATTGAAATATGGGCAATATTGGTGTCATGCGAACCGGGGTGAAGAGGCGAATGTCCAGGAGTACTGTAGATGGCATTCCGGATCCTTCGGTGGCGACAAGGATATTCGAAAAGGATACTTTTTGCAGTGAAGCGAAATACGGTCAATATGGGTGTCATATGAATCGGGGTGGATACCCGAATATCCAGGAGTAGTGCAAATGGAATTTCGAGTCCTTCGGAGCGAAAAGGACATTCTTGGAAGTCAAGTGAAATATGGGCAATATGGGTGTTATGAATTGTGGTGAAGAGGCGAATGCCTAGGAGTACTATGGATGGCATTTCGAGTTTTTCGGTGGCAACAAGGACATTCGAAAAAGGATATTTTTGGCAGTGAAGCGAAATACGGTCAATATGGGTGTCATATGGATCGGGGTGGATACCCGAATATCCAGGAGTAGTGCAGATGGCATTTCGAGTCCTTCGGAGCGAAAAGGACATTCTTGGAAGTCAAGTGAAAAATGGGCAATATGGGTGTCATATGAATTGTGGTGAAGAGGCGAATGCCTAGGAGTACTATGGATGGCTTTTCGAGTTTTTCGGTGGTAACAAGGACATTCGAAAAAGGATATTTTTCGCAGTGAAGCGAAATACGGTCAATATGGGTGTCATATGAATCGGGGTGGACACCCCAATATCCAGGAGTAGTGCGGATGGCATTTCGAGTCCTTTGGTGGCGAAAAGGACATTCATGAAAGTCAATTTAAATATGGGCAATATGGGTGTCAAGCGAACCGGGGTGAAGAGGCGAATGTCCAGGAGTACTGTAGATGGCATTCCGGATCCTTCGGTGGCGACAAGGATATTCGAAAAGGATACTTTTGACAGTGAAGCGAAATACGGTCAATATGGGTGTCATATGAATCGGGGTGGACACCCGAATATCCAGGAGTAGTGCAGATGGCATTTTGAGTCCTTCGGAGCGAAAAGGACATTCTTGGAAGTCAATTGCAAAATGGGCAATATGGGTGTCATATGAATTGTGGTGAAGAGGCGAATGCCTAGAAGTTTTATGGATGGCATTTCAAGTTTTTCGGTGGCAACAAGGACATTCGAAAATGGATATTTTTGGCAGTGAAGCGAAATACGGTCAATATGGGTGTCATATGAATTGGAGTGGATACCCGAATATCCAGGAGTAGTGCAGATGAAATTTCGAGTTCTTCAGAGCGAAAAGGACATTCTTGGAAGTCAAGTGAAAAATGGGCAATATGGGTGTCATATGAATTGTGGTGAAGAGGCGAATGCCTAGGAGTACTATGGATGGCATTTCGAGTCCTTCGGTGCCGATAAGGATATTCGAAAAAATAATACTTTTGGCAGTGAAGCGATATGAATTATGATGTAAGATGATTTTTTCCAATGTGTGGAAGATGGGAAGCGATGTCTAGGCAAGATGGGTATCACATGACTGGAGGTGATGAGGCGAATGCAGTAGACTGTTAAAGGTATTTTGAGTCCTTTGGGCAGGAAAAAATATGTTCTTGGCAAGGAAGCGATATCTAGGCAAGATGAGTATTATATTATGGGGGGTGATGAGGCGAATGCAGTAACCTACTGTTAAAGGCACTTTGAGTCCTTTGAACTAGAAAAATTATATTCTTGGCAAGAAAACTATTTACCCCACTCATAGTCCGGCACGTAAATTCCCTTTTTTATCGAAGACTACCGCATTCAGTAGGAATCAAACCGGAGCCCAATGTATAGAAGGCGAACGTGTTTACCGTTGCGCCATCTGTATTACCACTACTACTTTGCAAAAAGATGTGATATCTCACAAAAACAACTCTGTTGTAAAAAAATCCCCGCCAAGAAAAACTCCTCAGCCGTAAAAAGGATTGATATGAACACAATACCGCCAAAGTACTCGTAGCTTCGCGCCTCGCTCTAGGGTATGCATATTGAACGCTGATTGCATTAGTTAATTTCTTTCAACGCGGTTTGGCGGGGAGCTTCCATTAAACAAAATAAGTTGAACAATCTGAATAAGAACGCAGTAGAAAATAGTCTATTATTCACTTCTGGCCTGAAGTGCATTTTTAGTCTTTTGTAAGGCGGGGGCTTTATAACGAGATCCGGGCGAGAAGCCAATAATACTTGGCATAAGAGCTTACAGCATGATCCGCACGCAACTACTTATTCATAATTTTGTCAGAGTGACATCGTTTCCATTATCACTGTCATTTTATCAATAAATCCGTTCGGCGGTGAGTTTTTAGGCTACGAAGCTCCCCGCCAAAAATTTTTGAGAAAGCAACAGTCTAGTTCAGAAATGTTAGCCCAGCCGCTGGAGATGTTCATGTTGTTGTTGTTCATGATTGAGGAAGTAAAGGTTAGTGGCTGCATATGCATTTGCATATTTTGATTTGTTTTTTTTTTCGACTATAAGGCTTGTAAGGAGTCTTTTCAAAAAAGATAATGAATACTTTCCACTTCTGGCATTTTTATACCCTAGACTTTTAGTATAGGGTATATTGTTTTTGTCACGACGGAAATATGTAACACCTTAAAGGAGGCTCCGGAGGTATAGCAGTGTATATATATAAATGCTCAGTGTCACCTCCTGATTCGATTTAGCCATGTCTGTCTGTCCGTCTGTCCGTCTGTCTGTCCGTTCGCACGATAACTTTCGATAGAATGAAGCTAGAGCCTTGAAATTTTGGTCAGATGTTGGTATGATCTAGTTGGTTGGTATTGAAAATGGGCATGATCAGGCCAAGAGAACGGCTACCTCCCCTACATATGTACAATAGTTAAATGTATTAATAACTCCCGATTAAACAAGCATGAAAAGCTCTAACTTTGATAGATTGCTCGCGAGGATAATCTTTTACTCTCCTGAAAAGATCAAGTCGATCAGTTAAAAACTAACGGTAATTTTCTGCAAAGAGCCCCGTACTACCTTACTTTTCGGGTTTTTTGTCTATAACTCTTGAACCAATTGACGTAGACACCTGATTTTTGGCATGTAACCCTGGGGTGGGAAGCTGCTTGAGTTCTAGTAAGTCGGGCGGAATCAGATCAAAGGAACGCCTACCTCCCCTACAAAATTTCAAAAAAATAAATATTCATTTAATTACGATAACTTTCGATAGAATGACACTAGCAAGTTGAAAATTTGGTGGAATGTTGCTAGAAGGATCTACTTAGTTAGTATTGAAAATGGGCAAGATCCGACCCAAGCAACCCCTACCTCCCCTACAAATGCAACTTCAAATAAGCGATAACTTTTGACAGAATCAAGCCAGCGACTTGAAGTTTTGGTCAAATGTTTGAAATGAGATTGGGTTAGTTGGTATTCAAGATGGGTTAGATCCTTCTTAAGGAACCCCTGCCTCCCCTAGAAATGAAACTTAAAATAAGCGATAACTTATGATAAAATAATGCTAGCGGCTTAAAATTTTGGTCAAATGTTTGTAACAAAATCCAGTTGGCTAATATTGAAAATACGTAAAATCCGACTTGCAAAACCCCTACTTCCCCTACAAATGAAACTTCAAATAAGCGATAACTTTCGATAGAGTGAAGCTAGAGACATGAAATTTTGTTTAAATGTTTGTAGCATGATCTTATTTGTTGGTGGCAATAATGAGCAAGATCCGACCCAAGGAACCCTACCTCCCCTATAAGTGAAACTTCAAATAAGCAATAACTTTCGATAGAATGAAGCTAGCGACTTGAAAAATTCGACAAATATTTGTAGAATGGGTTAGTTAATTGATTTTGATAATGGTCAAGATCCTCCTGAATGATTGCCAACCTCCCCTATAAACTGGCCATATAGAAAACTCACTTTTCATGCATATGGTCGTTACCAATTAGTACTTTTGGTATCACCACTAGGTCTGTACAAGTCTAGGGTATATACGCTTCGGCCTGGTTTTCAATTTGCTGTAACTAAGACGCAGCGAGGGGCGAAATGCTTGCATTTGACTACAAAACATTTAATATCGTTATATATTAAACGATTGATTTGGAACTTGGTATAACTTAACTATTGTCTACAATATCGTTTATTATATGAGTATGGAAATTTTCTACAAGCAAGTTAATAATAATATATAGCATTAATTTCTATAACTTCGGTTATTTGTCACCTACGCTTCCTTGTTCGAACCTGGGAATTTCACAACAAGCTAGTTGTATAAATTTTTCCTCTCAAATCAGTCGTACATCCGCATCCGAAAATTTCTGTGAGGAGTTATCTGCAATGGAAATTTGGGGCGATTTTGACGAAAGAATGTCGAAAATCACATCCGTGTTTAACCCCATCACTGCCGGGATTGCAGAATTAGACAAATATTTGCAGGAGCCATATGTCAAATGAAGCAGCGATCCATTGTTGTGGTGAAAAGAGCGGGAATTGCTTTATCCACGCCTTTTTAAAATTATGAAGAAACGATTATGTGTCATGGCTACATCGCATCGGTGCCGTGTGAAAGGATTTTTTCGAAATCAGGACAGCTTATTTCGGAGAGAAGGACAGAATAACATCAAATAAAGTTTGACAGATTACATTTTTGCATTCCAATCTTTATTTATAAGTTTTATTTAACGTTATTTCCATATACAGTAGTAAAAGTTAAAAAAAAATGCACGCATGAATATCATTAAGATAACGAAACTTAAATAATAATACATATGTGACTATGGACGCAATAACTAAAATCTCAATGGGTTTATATGTATGTACATACATACGAGTATAGACATTTTTGCTGATGTGAATTCAAAGGAACTTGAAAAGCAAAACATGAGCACGTGTTACTATAAGTCGAATTCAGGGAATGAGGAGTCGCAGTTGAAGAGGAAGTGCAGTTCTGTAAATTCTTTCAGTTCACTCTGGGATTTTTGTCGTGATGTCAAAAAAAAGAAAAAGAGTAGTGATTTCAATTGAAAAGAAATTAGAAGGAATTAAAAGATCTGACAAAGGCGAGTCTTTAAAGAACATAGCGTTGGACTATGGAGTATCCGAAACCACCGTTGGAGACTGGAGGCGAAATCGCGATAAAATTGAGAAATTTGCTACTGCTTCTACGTCATCTTCGACAGACAGGAAATCTATGAAACACCCAGATTTTCCTAAAACAAACGAAGCAGTCTACATTTGGTTTGTACAGCAAAGGGAGAAAGAAATGCCTATCTCGGGACCATTAATTCAAGAGAAAGCTAGGATCTTAAACAAAAAATTTGCCGAAGAGATGGATCAATTTCAAGCTAGTGATGGATGGCTGTACCGCCGGAAGACTCGATTTGGAATAAGGCAACTTAATATCACGGGAGAAAAACTGTCTGCTGACAAAAAAGCTGCCGAGGATTTTCGAGGAGTGCTGGCAGCATTAATACAAGAAGAAGGGTATAGCCCTGACCAAATTTATAACTGTGATGAGACAGGACTTAATTTTAAAATGATGCCCACAAAAACACTTGCGTCGAAAGAAGACAAAAATGTTTCCGGTGTAAAAACAAATAAAGAAAGAGTAACGATACTCGTTTGTGCTAACGCAAGTGGGAATCATCAGCTTCCTTTGATGGTGATAGGTAAGTCAGCAAAATCTCGTGCTTTTAAGAATTTAAAAGCATTACCTGTTTATTATAAAAATCAGAAGAGTGCTTGGATGAACACAGAACTTTTCCGGGATTGGTTTTTTAACGAATTTGTTCCAAAAGTCAAAGCTTTCCTTAAAACGAAAGATCTACGAAGCAAAGCCCTTCTTATAATGGACAACGCTCCATCTCACCCATCTGAAGATACTTTGGCAAGCGACGGTATTAGAGTCCTATTTCTACCCCCGAACGTGACATCGCTAATACAACCGATGGATCAAGGTGTAATAGAGGCATTTAAAAGACGCTACCGAAAATCAATGTTACAGGAAATACTCCTCAACAATGAAAGTGAAAACGTACAAGAACATAAAAAAAAAATCAACTTGAAAAATGTGACTTATTGGTCTGCTGAAGCTTGGGAAGCCATCCAGTGTTTAACCCTTCAAAAATCATGGAATAAAATCCTTGGAAATTCAAATGAAGACAGAGAAGAAGCTCCTGTTGACGTGTATTCGATCGCGAGCCAAATCTCCGGTTTAGATGCCTCTAAAGAAGAAGTCGAAGAATGGGTTTTAAACGATGACGAAGAAAATATTCTCGGGGACGACGAAGTTATAGAAATGGTTGTTGGCGAAAACTACGACAGCGATCACGAGGAACAACCCATCCAAAAGATTTTGCACGAATCAGGATTTGAGGCTCTAGAGACTGCTCTGAAATATGTTGAGGAACAACCTTCAGCAACTTCTTCAGATATTCTGACTATAAAAAAATGGCGGAATTACGCAGCCCAGATGCGAGCAAACACCCCAAAACAACAATTATTAACAAAATACTACTTTAAATATGATAATATTACGTATGTATAACATATATGTATATTTGTTTTCATTACATTGTTCAAATTTAGTTATGTACTTATTAAAATATAGTATACATTTATGAGCCTAAGTATGTATTTTGATTTTTATAAACATGTAAGACGAGTACATTTTTCTCCCATCAGATGTGTAAATTATTCCTTTATTTCGATTATCCGAGGGGGTTCCAACCCCGTCCACCTCGGATAATCGGGGTTCTACTGTACACTTTAATTATAACCAGGCCGAAGCTTGGCTTCGGCCCGGAGTCCGAAGCGTACATACCCTAGACTTGTACAGACCTAGTGGTGATACCAAAAGTACCAATTGGCAACGACCATATGCATTAAGAATGGGTCTTCTATATGGCCAGTTCATAGGGGAGGTTGGCACTCATTCAGTAGGATCTTGACCATTCTCAAAATCAATTAACTAACTAACCCATTCTACAAATATTTGTCGAATTTTTCAAGTCGCTAGCTTCATTCTATGGAAAGTTATTGCTTATTTGAAGTTTCACTTGAAGGGGAGGTTGGGGTTCCTTGGGTCGGATCTTGCCCATCATTGCCACCAACCAATTAGATCACCCTACAAACATTTAAACAAAATTTCAAGTCTCTAGCTTCACTCTATCGAAAGTTATCGCTTATTTGAAGTTTCATTTGTAGGGGAAGTAGGGGTTTCGTTGATCGGATTTTACGTATTTTCAATATTAGCCAACTGGATCCTACTACAAACATTTGACCAAAATTTAAAGTCGCTAGCTTTATTTTGTCACAAGTTATCGCTTATTTTAAGTTTCATTTCTAGGGGAGGTAGGGGCTCCTTAGTTCGGATTTTACCCATCTTTAATGCCAACTAACTCAATCTCACTTTCAACATTTTACCAAAATTTCAAGTTGCTGGCTTCATTCTATCAAAAGTTATCGCTTATTTGAAGTTTCATTTGTAGGGGAGGTGGGTGTTCCTTGAGTCGGATCTTGCCCATTTTCAATACCACCAAAGTAGGTCTTATTAGCAACATTCCACCATTTTAAGTCGGAAGTATCATTTTATCGAAAGTTATCGTAATTAAAGGAACATTTAATTTTTTTAAATTTGTAGGGGAGGTAGGTGTTCCTTTGATCTGATTTCACCCAACTTACAAAACCTTAAGCAGCTTCTTCCCTCAGGGTTACATACCAAAAATCAGATGTCTACGTCAATTTGTTCAAGAGTTATGGACAAAAAACCTGAAAAGTAGGGTAGTACGGGGCTCTTTGTAAGAAAATTGCCGTTAGTTTTCAACTGATCGATTTTATTTTTCCAGAAGAGTATAAGATTACCCTCACGAGCAATCTCCCAAAGCTAGAGCTTTTCATGTTTATTTAATCGGGAGTTATGGATACATTTAAGTATTTTACATATATAGGGGAGGTAGGCGTTCTCTTGGCCTGATCATTTCCATTTTCAATACCAACCAACTAGATTATACTTCCAACATCTGACCAAAATTTCAAGGCTATAGCTTCATTCTATCGAAAGTTATCGTGCGAACGGACAGACAGACAGACATGGCTAAATCGAATCAGGAGGTGACCCTGATCATTTATATATATACATTGCTATACCTCCAGAGCCTCCTTTAAGGTGTTACATATTTCCGACAAAAACAATATACCCTATACTAAAAGTCTAGGGTATAAAAAACAAGAAATAAGTTGATGTAATATATATGCATTTCACATAATTACGAGTTTTATTGAATATGTTCCCCAAGTGTATGGATTTGTTCGACTCTTTTTGAACGACTCAGTGGAAAGAGTTAGAGTGTATGTGCTGGCACAGTAGAAAGAGTCAATATGCCCATCACTAGTGGACATAGTTTTGGTCTCTTGGTGGAGGTGGTCTTGATGAGACATCAACAGACAGCCTGCGATTTATTTATTTATTTCATTTATTTACTGAACAGAATAAGATCCCAATAATACAGTATTATATGATAATAAAAAGTAATGAATATGAAAAAAAACATTTAAAACAGAGAAAAAAAATAGACAAAATCTTAACAGCAGTTTCAAAGGTAAAAAAAGGGAAACATAAATTACAAATAGTTAATTCAATGCTAATTCAGTCATTTAATTCATGTAATGAAACTTTAAGTGACATTAAGCGTTTAAAAGTATAAAGTGAATTGGGTAAAGGACCAAGACCTAGTCTGTCATAATTACGCATGGTCCTAGGTAATGCAGAGTTTATATAAACAGAAAGCTGGGCATTGGGAGGTTCGAAAATGGCTAGCGATCGTGTGTTATAAGAAGGGAGACGGAAATTGATGTTTTCAGAAAGCCATGAATGTAAAAGGCCCTGACAAATCTTAAAGAGAAAGCATTCGTCGAAATAGATTCTTCTGTTACACAAAGACAACATTTTGAATAAGCTCAAGCGATCAGGATATGGAAAGGTATGGTAATTTAAATTTAAACAATAAGGATCTGGTGAACTTACGTTGGACGGTTTCTAAGGCTTCAGATGAAACTGAGGTAGAAGGGTGTAATGGACAGGTGTTGGCGGACACAGAAGTGTACATGGGGACGGAGTGAAGGTATGCCGAACTGACGGTGAAGGTCCGACAACGCCATCTGGCGAAAACTCCTCAGCGGGATAGGCGGCGGCACGAGCTTACTGTAGCTCAGTGACGGGAAATGTGGGCGGGGTTTTTGCCATCTCACTGCCCCTACCATTACTATTCCAAAAATATCTCGTGCCTTAAGGTACACAACAGCACACACACGGGTGCCAAAGGTCCCACGACCTTAAAAAAATTAGCAAATAAAAAAAAGAAACTACATAAAGGCAATGGCCGTCGACCGGCTCATGTACCTCGACACTGCTCCGGGTTCAGCTGGAGCGGACCCTGGCCTCTGAACCCACCCTGCCTTTGAGGTCTCATGGCCGAACAAATTGGAGACCTCCCTAACCAATCACAAGAACGAGGCTTTCACCTCATCGAACCATCGATGACCTGAAATGGGTAGGTGGTGATTCCATTAAAGGAAAAGCCGATGTTTTCAAATACAAGACATTTCTTATTTATTTAGCTTTAAGAGGTATAACAAAAAAAAAAATCCCAATAGAAAAAGAAGGAAATAAAGCGCGTAAGCTAAAAGTATTGCAAAAAAAATTAGAAAACTGAAACTAACTAAAACCAAACGACCAAATTTAAAAAATTGCAGAAAACTACAGAAATACTAAAAATATCGGAAAAAAGTTAACATTTAATTTAATAAAGCACTTACCCCCAGAATCCATGCTGGCCACCGTTGACGCCGGAGTAGCTGCAACTCATTTTTTTTTTCTAAACAAACCAAAATGATGCAAAATTGGGATCAAAAAAAAAAAAAAAAATATATACATATATATGAAATACTACTACTTTGCCTTAACCCCTAGCGGGGCATAGCGCGTCAACTACTCCTGCGCGCCATCGTACTTTGTTCTGGGCAATGGGACGCAACTCCCCAAAAGACTTACCCAGTACCTGACACTCCTTTGCCACAGATCGACGCCATGTGATTCGAGGACCCCCTCTTGGTCGGCCTTGGTTGGAAATGGGGTTCCATTTCATGGCATGCAAAGCAATACAGTTATCACTCTTCCGCAATGTGTGACCTATCCACTGCCATTTTCGCCTGCGTATCAATTCGTCGATTGGCATCTGACCCGTACGCCGACTTAGCTCTTCATTTGATATTGTTTCGGGCCAGAAAATTCTTAAAATTCGACGAAGACATGAGTTGACGAAATCTTGCAGTTT
This sequence comes from Chloromyia formosa, assembly GCA_964017055.1. NCBI lineage: Eukaryota > Metazoa > Arthropoda > Insecta > Diptera > Stratiomyidae > Chloromyia > Chloromyia formosa. The sequence goes on along the minus strand of OZ024815.1, from coordinate 85,542,217 downwards.
TCTGGTAACTCCTACGGAAACTTTCCATGTACTGCTCCCATACAAAAGCACTGATAGTACCAGGGAGCGAAACAGGCCCAGCTTGGTCTTGATGCTGAGATAACTGCTCTGCCAGATTTTGGACAGCATGCCGTATGCGCGTTTAGCCTGGTTGATACGACGAGCGATGTCCTGCTCCATACCACCATTTTCGGCAACAATGCTACCTAGGTAGACGAAGTTGTCCACCTTCTCCACAGGCTGCCCATTAATATTGATGGCAATAGGTGTCGGATTTTTTTTTCGCAACGGCGGGCTAAGAACCTTGGTCTTGTTGGTATTAATCTTTAGCCCAACCTTGCTTGCCTCCCTCTCGAGATCTAACGCCATTGCGGACAGATCCATGATTTTGTGGGAGAGTAGGCATATGTCGTCAGCGTAGTCAAGATGTTGTAGATAATAGCCGCCATACATTATCCGATCCGTCGTCCGATCGATCGGCCGATGGATCGCCACAACATATCTGCCGATCTCCACTGCACACACACTGAGCGATTTTCGTGCGATTCGATAACGAGTGACAATTCAAAAAATAGGTTATGATTCACTCCCAATCCAACCTAGATTCATTTTTATTAACTATTTGGATGTGTGTGGTATTTTCGTATACCACATATTTGATATTTCAATTGCAGTGCCATTTAAATCATTAGAATCCTTGAAATTTCATCATTTAATAATTTGGTAATTTGACACTCACTTGCGATAATCACATACACTACCCAATCGATCGTCACCGATCGATCGCACGAAAATCGCACTAAAATATCAGCAGATCAAAATTGATCGCCTGATCGGTGCGATTTCCACATACACACGCCAATCCGTCGGCCGATATTGATTTCGGGCGACGGATCGGCCGATCGATCGGTGTGTGTATGGCACGTTTATGATGTCAAAGTCCATTGAATTCCCCTGTCGAGTCCCGATAGGGCTGCATGCAACACGTCGCCGATCACTATGAGGAATAGGATCGGTGAGAGGATGCACCCCTGCCGAACTCCACTGCGAATCTCAAAGTCCCCGGACACCTTACCTTTATGCAAAACGCGACATTTCGCGCCGTCATAGGTTGCCTTAATAATAGCCACAAGCTTCTCAGGGATGCCTCTCCTGCGTAAGGCCGCCCATATAGAATCCCGGTTCACACTATCGAAAGCCTTTTCGAAATCGATGAAAAGCAAGTGAAGCGGAGAATCGTATTCAGCGCATTGCTCGATGATGATTCGCAAAGTGTTAATGTGATCGACACAGGAGAATCCGGATCAAAAACCAGCCTGCTCTTCATCAATTGTGCTTTCTAAGTGGGCCTTTAGTCTTTCCAGGACGATTTTAGCTATTATCTTGGCAACGGCAGGAAGCACACAAATGCCTCTCCAATTATTACAGTCTGTGAGGCTACCCTTCTTTGGAAGTTTGATGATCAAACCTTCCTTCCACTCAGTGGGAAAGGTCTCTGTATTCCACGCTTTATCAACAAGTGGGTGCAGCAAATCGGCAGTTACGCTTGGCGCTGCTTGATAAAGTTCGGCAGGGATGCCGTCAATTCCGGCGGCCTTTCCTCGTTTTGGTGCAATAATTGCAGTGACTATTTCCTCTTTAGTCGGGGCAGTGGACCGTATACGCACATTTTGATGGTTAGCTAAATTATCTATATTAGGGGGAACTACACCAGAGGTTACACGGTTCAAGACCGCGGCGAAGTGTTTTTTCCACCGCCTCATTTGATCTTCTTCCAAGATAAGTAGCTTTCCATCCCTATCTTTCACCGGATGTTGGCAGGAGTTACGACTACCTGTAAACTCCTTGATGACACCGTATACGGCGTTTAAGTTGTTACTTCTTGCGGCTTCTTCTGCTGAGGCTAAAAGAGAATTGGCATAAACTCTTTTATCGCGTCGCACACTACGCTGAACTTCTCGAGCTTTCTGACGGTAAAGGAGTTCGATGCTGCTTCGATTGTCGTCTGATGCTGCAGCCAAACGAACTTTCAAGTCCTTTCTTTCAACAATCCGCTGCCATGAAGCGTCGGACATCCAGGGCTTATTCCGGAAATCTGGGTTTGGGTCAAGGATGGTAGTTGCGCTATCAATGTACGCATTTTTTATGGCATCCCGGTTTTCGTTTATGTCACTATCTGTCAAGATGGTCATTACATTGTTGTAAAACAGCTGGATTTTTTAATCGAGCGCTGTTGAATTTGCGGCGCCTGGATCTTTCGTCGCTGGGGCGGCGCACGACTGCAATACGCCATCGAACATTAGCGATCATAAGATAATGGTCTCTTCCCATCCCAATATCGGCACCCTTCTTGTTTCGCACGTCTAGGAGGCAACTCTTGAATCTTTTACTAATGGCAAAATGGTCGATCTGATTTTGTGTTCTGCGCCGATCAACAGAGGACGAACTGATTTTGTGGTGGTCCTTATGCTCAAACATACTAGTACCACCGATGAAGATTCTGTGAAAGTTGCAGAACTCTATAAATCTTTCACCGTTGTCATTACGATTACCAAGACCGTGTCTCCCCATCACATGTCTGAGCCCATAGTTATCACCGCCAACTTTCGCATTCAAATCACCCATAACCATTATAATGTCACCTTTAGGTGTTCTACTCTGAACGACGTTTAGTTCTTCGTAGAAGGAGTCTTTTGCCAAGACATTGTCGGGTTCAGTAGGGGCATAACATTGTATAATTGAGATGTTCCTCATTTTGGTCCGAAACCTGGCGGTCAAGACTGTCAGAGACCGGCTCCCAGGATAAAAGACAGTTTCGCGCGGCTCTGGTTAAAAGGAGCCCCACGCCTGACTCACGACGACTACCGGTAGTTTTACCGGAGTACAACATTAGAGTGCTGCCCGTTGGAGAGATGAATTCTCCGCTGTTCCACCATCTTATCTCACTAACTCCTAAGATATTTAATTTGTACCTCAGAAATTCACTCTCTAATTGAAGAAATCGTGCGTTCTGGGGACCTTCTGATCCATTGTCCAGGAGAGTACGCACATTCCAGAATCCAATGTTTGTCATTGTACGATAGCCAAAAGTCGTAACCGTTGAGTCAGTCCTTATCCGAGGCATAGTTGACGTTTCGTTAGCATATAAAGATTTCGGATAGTGCAAGTTGCTGGCATACACATCCTGTCCTTTGATTGTCGGTTTTAACGACAGGCCCTCAAAGAGAAAGGCCATGGTTTTTTTTACACCCCACACCACAGGAGTACCTCAACCAAATCATCGCACCGCCATCACTGGCGGCTTGACGTTGACGTTGGTTGGTTCCAGGGGGCGCCCACGCGGAGGACTATGGAAGAGGAGTTTTTGCCCCCCATGAAATAACAAAAATATGATATTAAAGAAAATAAGTATAAAAAAAATCAAAGGTATTGTACAAAAATTATAACGGCGGCAACTCTATCGTACGCAACTGCTAGTACCGATTTCACTTCCCTTGGGAGCATGTTGTTGTAGACGTAAACTGAGTCTATCTGCACTGTGCTACACTGCTAATCGCACACGGTCGGGTACACATGCACTTTCTCTTGAGGCGATGCACTATGGGCGCACAAGGGCACCATGGGCGATACGGCGTTCCAACTTATCCCCGATTAAGATTTGGGGTTTAAGGAATTCCCCCAACAGGAATGCTTGGTGCGATCATACAATTACGCGTCACAACGCCAATTTCAAACAAAGACAAAAGGATTTGGGGGGGGGGGGGGGGGGGGGCACTCTTCACTTGTATCGTGCGGGTATGAATTCACTCCCGGTGACCACGCGCCGATGGTATGAGTCGTTTTGTAAGACAGACAAACGTTATCGGCGGCTGATTCGCACCACGCCGTGTTCCGTGTTCTCGGGATTAAGCGGAGTTAGGCCAATATCTGCCATTTAGACATGGTAACTCCTTTCACACTCGCGCCCATGTCGTTTGTTCGGCGGATGAAAAGACAACCACTCCGTTACCACTCAGAATCAAAAATTGGCGCGACCCGGCAATGGCGTGTTGATGTCGTTTGTCCGGCGGATGAAAAATCCACCTTCTCTAAATCACCCGTCCGTTGTACTTCGAACCAAGATTCGCGCGTCTCAGCAATGGCGTGCCGATGCGACGGTTTTGGCGGGTGAAATTCCACTCTTTATCTGGGCGATCGCGCCGATGTTTACCGGACGCCGGGTGAAAGTGGACTCTGTAATGAACCACCTGTAATGAACCATATTATGGTCTGGTAGTGCTGCTCCCACCAGCAGATCGAAGCAGCACCTGATGAGTAGTGATCTGTTGGTGGTACGAAACCAGAGGCCGAGGGTCCCATTACACCCGGACCCAGGTGCGACCGTGTGGGCGTCTGATCCGTCCGTCAACCATTCCATCCTTATCGACTATTTCTTTTTATTCCCCATTTTTACCTCCCCTATTTGTGTTGTCTTCCCCAGGCCTATGAATTTTTGTTAATACGTAAAGGACAGGGGCAACGAGCGGCGAAAACCCCGCCCACATCTCCCGAACTGAGCTACAGCAAGCATAGGCCGTTGCTTAGCTTGTTGAGGGGCCTTTTTTTCGCCAGATGGCACGGCCCGACCTTCACGGTCAATTATGCCACCTTAGGCTCCGTCCCCACGGGCATCTTCGGATGCCCACCAGACCGTCCGTTACATATTTGGCGCCCAACGTGGGGCCCATTTCTGGTTAAGAACAGGACTAAAAAGGACCTCATTGGGTTCCTTTTTGGTCCTTCCACCGTTATGCATCCCCACAAGCACATTAAGGCTACTTGCTCTAAGTCTTAGGACTTAGCCATCTTTACTTCCCGTTTTTTCCCTTCGAGTAGCTATGCTTTCCTCTGTAGCACCCCCATCCTTCCTATAGAGTAGTTTTTCCTTTTAGATTCAGTTTAACAAGGCAGTCCTGGCTTTGTGTTCGTCTTTTGTGGTTTAGCCACGTATTTAAGGCCTCCATAAATGCTTTGAATTGCCGGCATTTGGAGCATCTTCGGTGACCGGACGAAGCGCGGAGGAGCCCTGGATACCTTTTTGTTTGTCAGGATTGTCCTTCTAAGTAACTTAAAAAAAATTCTTTACACAGTATTGCATTTTTCTATTACTCATGTGCTCAGCAGCTTACAGAGTTTATGAGTGAATTACGGTAAGGAATGTAGCGTTGCGCCTCTGCTGGCCTCAGAATTCTTTATAACCTGTTGATCATCTGAATGATTGGGAAACGTAGTATTTTTTTTTGCTTTACTAATTTTTTTCCTCTTCAATAGTTGTCGGCTGACTCCGGTACCCAGCTCGCTTTTGTTTTATTTATTTTTTCTATTTTAAGCAGCACACTTTGTTTTCAGCTCCTTCTTCTTGGCAGGCCTCGAAGTAGAAGCTGCCCTGTAATGAACCATATTATGGTCTGGTAGTGCTGCTTCCACCGGCAGAACTATGGCAGCACCTGATGAGTAAGGGTCTGTCGGTGGTACGAAACCAGAGGTCGAGGGTCCCATTACACCTGGACCCAGATTCGACTGCGTGGGCGTCTAAGCCGTCCGCAACCATTCCATCCTTATCGACTATTTTTTTGAATTCCCCATTTTTACCTCCCCTGTTTGTGTTGTCTTCCCCAGGCCTATGAATTTTTGTTAATACGTAAAGGACAGGGGCAACGAGCGGCGAAAACCCCGCCCACATCTCCCGAACTGAGCTACAGCAAGCATAGGCCGCTGCTTAGCTCGTTGAGGGGCCTTTTTCTTCGCCAGGTGGCACGGCCCGACCTTCACGGTCAATATGCTGCCTTAGGCTCCGTCCCCACGGGCATCTTCGGATGCCCACCAAACCGTCCGTTACAACTCCTTAGTCGGTCTCTCTCTCGAAAGGTCGAGACCCCTGATTCAGCACAGCATCGGCTGAAATTTCTCGCCAATCGAGTTCCATGCAACGGAATTCTCCATTTGCATAAAACTCGACTTGGATGTCGGAGCGAGAACGAATATCGCTACCCGCTTGTCTGTTCTATCCTAGTGCGAGGTCGATGACATCAGATCAAACAGCATATTCTTACAGGACACATAAGAGTCCATCAGAATATAGCGTTTGCAAGTGTCAACGACCCACAGTGTGATAGAATGACAGAGTTGTCGTCCTTGAGAGATTCCTGATGGAAAATTCAAATTGTTATGTGACAAATATTTTAAGAAAAATATTTGACGATTAACAATCCGAATAGACCATCAGGAAAGTAATTCATTGCAAGGGGACCAAACGACTGAGGTTTATTCAAGAATGCTGCGGACAAGTGAAACAAAGAAGTTTACGCCAGTGCCTAAGGAACGAAAATTACCCGAGCAACGCAAAATGAATCCAGAAAGCTTGGATGCCTTGTTGATAATGAAGGAGTAATTGTAGCAATGGAGACCGGAGGACGAGAGTAAGTTTGGCCGTGAAGGCCTGAAAACACATAGTGTTGAGAAACATCTCTCCGATGACCACCCGTGACGTGCGCTGGCAGACCAGCTCAGCTGTCGGGAGTAGCGGGGTGGGTATTAACGGCGGTCATCGGCCTCCTCCATATGCGTACAACAAATCATATCGCACGTCTGCCCGTTATGCAAAAATGAAATATCCTACAACCCGCAACAAAACCAAAAATATAGCAACAAACGAGAAAATTTAATGGTGGTGCCTATGCACCAAACTCCCAAAGACTCTAATCAAAAGCACAAGGTCCCGTGCAGGGACTTGGGGCTGCACCAGCCAATCTACAAAATAGGGCACCAAGGCCAACAAAAATATATGTACGGAGGGAAACCGTCCAATCAGGACAGATCCCTTTCCCCTCCAGGTCAGTCGAGCCTACAGGTTTTAAACGGCTCTTTATGGGCACCAGATGTTGTGGGCCCGGCGCGACTTAGCCCTCCCGACCGTGAGTTTCGGGCGCCATTCGGGTTAGAAACTCCCAAAGTAATTCACTTGCGATAGAGAGAGAGAGAAGGGAAAGGGCAGACGATTATTTTTTTTTTCAGCCGCTCATTTTTTTTTTTATAACTTCAAATGAAAATTAATTTTTTTTTTCTAAATCCCACTATATATAACTTGATGCCGCGGCCAAATTCAAATTATTTTTATATATAAATATATATAAAATATATATTTATATATTTTTTTTCTTTTTATACCCGTTACCGAGTTTTATTTTTATCCTCTTTTCCGTTTTCTTTTAAACGTAGGACTTATATTTTCTATTTAACCAAAGAGAATCAATCTTACGTCATACACCGCAGTTTCAATAAAACTAGGAATGCAAAAATTCGATATTTAATGCGTGAACATATGCCTAATTATAAATACATAAGCCTCTAATGCACATGTTGAGATAATTGGAATCCATTAGGTTTTGCAAGTCAAAATAAATATTTCGCCTAGATAGTAGCAAAAAGGAGGTTTAGTAAGTATCTCCAAAAAAAAAACAAAAGTTCACCCGAATATTTTCTTTCAAAGCCAAATTCTAATTATGCATTTACGTTTCGAATTCATCGAGCTTCTAGGTTTCTCGTTGACGTATAATACCTCAATCCTAAATTAGGTCTTTTGACTTTTAGTTAGAAGGACATAAAAGAGAATCGTTTGCTTATTTCGTTTAATGTCGACTCACTAGCTTAGAAATATGAACATTCTGAAATAACAAGTATAAACTATAAAGCACTACGAGATACATTAAACGATCGGTATTTATAATAACAACGACCGATCGAGGTATTTCCTTTTTATCTAAATGACTTTAACGATTTGTCAAACGTTATACCTCTTTTCCTTTTATTATGAATTATGTTTTCTAATCGAAAATCGCAGACATTCCTTCAGTAACTACTGAATAATAGAGGAATATTCCATAGCAAAGTATTGTCGTTCCCCCTTTAAGATCTTAGGTTCATGGTACATTAAGTTATGTACATAATAATTTCTGAAATCACTTTGTTCGGAAATATCATAATTAAATTTTGTTGTATTTAAAAATTATTATTATTATATTTATTATTTTTTTTATATATATAAGAATATTTGACAGATTTGTCTTAAATAGGAACGTTGCAGAATTTTCGCACTTTCATTTCATTTTTAATTGTATTAAATTTTGTTTATAATTAAAATAACGAACGCGAGTGAAATATACGCGCAGGAAATACTCTGAGTATTTGTTTATATATGATGAACAGAAGGTACTGCTTAGCAATCAGTGCCAAGAATTTTGAATTATGTTAAGACTCAATATTATTATAATTCAGTTTAATATAGACGACTCAAATTCAGTAGGTAAACCTCCCGCTCTCTTCATATTATTACTAGCCGGAGTAAGCACGACAAACGACAATTTTTCATAAAAATTGTTTTCCTCATACGGATATATGTCAAGAATGTAAGCGAAAAGGATCACCTCAGAACAAATTAAAGTTATTGGGAAGAAGTATTCCTTTCAATTACTTTCGTTTCCTTCTTTAGATCCCTTACAATATATTGTACCAGACTAAAGAATCGTCATTCTCGTCTGTTAAAGGAACTTGTACTCCATATGTTCGAAGGGTCGAATGGAGACCGCAAACAGCGCTATGAGATGCTTTATAATTAAGGGGCAAAAACTCCTCTTCCATAGTCCTCCGCTTGGGCGCCCCCTGGAACGGCAGTGGTCACTGACCATTGCCAACCAACGTCAAGCCGCCAGTGATGGCGGTGCGATGATTTGGTTGAGGCACCCTTGTGGTGTGGGGTGTAAAAAAAAAAATACCACGGCCTTTCTCTTTGAGGGCCTGTTGTTAAAACCGACAATCAAAGGACAGGATGTGTATGCCAGCAACTTGCACTATCCGAAATCTTTATATGCTAACGAAACGTCAACTATGCCTCGGATAAGGACTGACTCAACGGTTACGACTTTTAGCTATCGTACAATGACAAAGATTGGATTCTGGAATGTGCGTACTCTCCTGGACAATGGATCAGAAGGTCCCCAGAACGCACGATTTCTTCAATTAGAGAGTGAATTTCTGAGGTACAAATTAAATATCTTAGGAGTTAGTGAGATAAGATGGTGGAACAGCGGAGAATTCATCTCTCCAACGGGCAGCACTCTAATGTTGTACTCCGGTAAAGCTACCGGTAGTCGCCGTGAGTCAGGTGTGGGGCTCCTTTTAACCTGAGCCGCGCGAAACTGTCTTTTATCCTGGGAACCAGTCTCTGACAGGGTCTTGACCGCCAGGTTCCGGACCAAAATGAGGAACATCTCAATAATACAATGTTATGTCCCTACTGAACCCGACAATGTCTTGGCAAAAGACTCCTTCTACGAAGAACTAAACGCCGTTCAGAGCAGAACACCTAAAGGTGACATTGTAATGGTTATGGGTGATTTGAATGCGAAAGTTGGCTCTGATAACTATGGGCTCAGACATGTGATGGGGAGACATGGTCTTGGTGATCGTAATGACAACGGTGAAAGATTTGTAGAGTTCTGCAACTTTCACAGTCTCTTCATCGGTGGTACTATGTTTGAGCATAAGGACCACCACAAAATCAGTTGGTCCTCTGTTGATCAGCGCAGAACACAAAATCAGATCGACCATTTTGCCATTAGTAAAAGATTCAAGAGTTGCCTCCTGGACGTGCGAAACAAGAAGGGTGCCGATATTGGGATGGGAAGAGACCATTATCTTATGATCGCTAATGTTCGATTGCGTATTGCAGCCGTGCGCCGCCCAAGCGACGAAAAATCCAGGCCCCGCAAATTCAACACCGCTCGACTAAAAAATCCAGCTGTCTTACAACAAGCAAAAAGCGGCTGAGATAACTAGTCACCCAGATAGTGACATAAACGAAAACTGGGTTGCCATAAAAAATGCGTACATTGATAGCGTCCTTGGCCCAAACCCGGATTGCCGGAATAAGCCCTGGATGTCCGACGCTTCATGGCAGCGGATTGTTGAAAGAAAGGAGCTAAAAGTTCGTTTGGCTGCAGCATCAGACGACAATCGAAGCAGCATCGAACTCCTTTACCGTCAGAAAGCTCGAGAAGTTCAGCGTAGTGTGCGACGCGATAAAAGAGTTTATGCCAATTCTCTTTTAGCCTCAGCAGAAGAAGCCGCAAGAAGTAAGAACTTAAACGCCGTATACGGTGTCATCAAGGAGTTTACAGGTAGTCGTAACTCCTGCCAACATCCGGTGAAAGATAGGGATGGAAAGCTACTTATCTTGGAAGAAGATCAAATGAGGCGGTGGAAAAAACACTTCGCCGCGGTCTTGAACCGTGTAACCTCTGGTGAAGTTCCCCCTAATATAGATAATTTAGCTAACCATCAAAATGTGCGTATACGGTCCACTGCCCCGACTAAAGAGGAAATAGTCACTGCAATTATTGCACCAAAACGAGGAAAGGCCGCCGGACTTGACGGCATCCCTGCCGAACTTTATCAAGCAGCGCCAAGCGTAACTGCCGATTTGCTGCACCCACTTGTTGATAAAGCGTGGAATACAGAGACCTTTCCCACTGAGTGGAAGGAAGGTTTGATCATCAAACTTCCAAAGAAGGGTAGCCTCACAGACTGTAATAATTGGAGAGGCATTTGTGTGCTTCCTGCCGTTGCCAAGATAATAGCTAAAATCGTCCTGGAAAGACTAAAGGCCTACTTAGAAAGCACAATTGATGAAGAGCAGGCTGGCTTTCGATCCGGATTCTCCTGTGTCGATCACATTAACACCTTGCGAATCATCATCGAGCAATGCGCTGAATACGATTCTCCGCTTCACTTGCTTTTCATCGATTTCGAAAAGGCTTTCGATAGTGTGAACCGGGATTCTATATGGGCGGCCTTGCGCAGGAGAGGCATCCCTGAGAAGCTTGTGGCTATTATTAAGGCAACCTATGACGGCGCGAAATGTCGCGTTCTTCATAAAGGTAAGGTGTCGGGGGACTTTGAGATTCGCAGTGGAGTTCGGCAGGGGTGCATCCTCTCACCGATCCTATTCCTCATTGTGATCGGCGATGTGTTGCATGCAGCCCTATCCGGACTCGACAGAGGAATTCAATGGACTTTGACATCTTATCTACAACATCTTGACTACGCTAACGACATATGCCTACTCTCCCACAAAATCATGGATCTGTCCGCAATGGCGTTAGATCTCGAGAGGGAGGCAAGCAAGGTTGGGCTAAAGATTAATACCAACAAGACCAAGGTTCTTAGCCCGCCGTTGCGAAAAAGAAATCCGACACCTATTGCCATCAATATTAATGGGCAGCCTGTGGAGAAGGTGGACAACTTCGTCTACCTGGGTAGCATTGTTGCCGAAAATGGTGGTACGGAGCAGGACATCGCTCGTCGTATCAACCAGGCTAAACGCGCATACGGCATGCTGTCCAAAATCTGGCAGGGCAGTTATCTCAGCATCAAGACCAAGCTGGGCCTGTTTCGCTACCTGGTACTATCAGTGCTTTTGTATGGGAGCAGTACATGGAAAGTTTCCGTAGGAGTTACCAGAAAGCTGCAAGTTTTCGTCAACTCATGTCTCCGTCGAATTTTAAGAATTTTCTGGCCCGAAACAATATCAAATGAAGAGCTAAGTCGGCGTACGGGTCAGATGCCAATCGACGAATTGATACGCAGGCGAAAATGGCAGTGGATAGGTCACACATTGCGGAAGAGTGATAACTGCATTGCTTTGCATGCCATGAAATGGAACCCCATTTCCAACCAAGGCCGACCAAGAGGGGGTCCTCGAATCACATGGCGTCGATCTGTGGCAAAGGAGTGTCAGGTACTGGGTAAGTCTTTTGGGGAGTTGCGCCCCATTGCCCAGAACAGAGTACGATGGCGCGCAGGAGTAGTTGACGCGCTATGCCCCGCTATGGGTTAAGGCAAAGTAGTAGTAGTAGTAGTAGGTATGTACCAGTGACGTGCACTCGTAGTAAGCAATTCCAAACTGCTTGACTTACCGAAATAAGCAATTCAATAATAAACTTTGCTTACACCAATACACATATTATCATTTCAGTCAATGTTTTTCTTTAAGCTGAAGAATACATATTATCATTCAAATATTCCTTTACACATTCAAATTCTGATCCGCGCCTTCTTTTGGTTAAAAAACATTCGTTCAATTATGTACTTTAGATAATATTCAAACCTCGCACATTTTGCACACCATAGACACCAAACTTAGAATAGGAAAATGTGCCTAGATCTTTAGATGCATGTACCATGTGTGCATCCAAATACTAGAGACATGTTGATTCCAGAAAATGGGAATCTTGGATTTCGGTAGTACATTGGGCAACGATTTTTTTTTGTTTTGTTCGCAAATTTATATGAGACAAGTCAAGCACTGGCGCGACTGCTTTTGTGTGTGGGATAAAGCCCAATGATGCTTGTTAATGAAATGTTGCCAATGCAGGGAATGTTTATGGAAATTTGTTTTTTCCAGTAGAGCTTTTGTTTTTGTTATGTAATGGATTTTCCGTTGCAATTTAAAAGAGGAAATCAGTGCAATCGGGTGATTTTGATTAAATTGTGATTTGTTTTTTTGACCGTTTGTAGTGATTTAATTGATTTGATTTGTGATAAAAGTGGTAAGTTTTCTTTTCGCATTATGTCGGAGTATTGCTGCGCGACGGATTTCGTACTAAAAGCGGGATTTTCAACTCTTTCCTTTGCCAAGAAAAGAGAAATTATAGAATCGGATAGACCGAAGCCAGATCTTAGTTTAGAGTTTAAATTAAAAAATATTACGCGAAAATTCCATATCGAAACGTATGAAAAGTGCATTTGGTTAACGGGAAGCTGTAAATTAAATAAGTTATTTTGCTGGCCGTGTCTTTTGTTCACGAATGAAAAATCTGTTTGGAATAAAGCTGGATTTAGTGATTTGAATAATTTTACGGGCTCAGCAGCAAAGCATTCAAGTTCCGAAAAACATCTTCAGTCGTTAATTAAATTAGATAATTTTGGTTCTCAGCGTATAGAGTTTATGCTTAGTAACCAGGTGGCAATATCTGTTAGTTTGCATAATGAAAAAGTTGAGCGTAATCGTAATATTTTGAAGCGTTTAATCGATACTGTAATTTTTTTGGCAAAACAGGAGCTTCCTTTTCGCGGAAATAATGAAGACTCTTCTTCAAATAATCGTGGTAATTTTATCGAAACCGTAAATTTCTTGAGTTTGTACGATCCGATAATTGAGTCCCACATAGATTCTATAAAAGCAAATGCAGCGTTTTCGGGTTTGTCTAATAGAATCCAAAACGAACTTTTTTACCGCTATAGCTAATGTGGTTCGAAATAAAATCAATTTGGAAATAAAGGAGGCTCCATTTGTGTAATGGTCGACGAAACGCCAGATGTTAGCGGTCGGGAACAATTAACGATGATTTTTAGATATACAATATCAAATGAGATTGAAGAAAGATTTATCGGATTTTTGGATGTAAGCGCTAATCGTACAGCTACAGCAATAAGCTCTCACATTTTAAAACAATTGCAAAATTTTAATATCGATAAGAAATTAATTGCACAATGTTACGATGGCGCAGCAGTAATGAGTTCTCAAATTCGTGGAGTTCAGACTTTAATTCGGGAAAAACATAAATCGGCAATTTTCGTTCCATGTTACGCTCATTCACTAAATCTAGTATTGTCTAAAGCAGTTGAGTTTATTCCGGAAATTAAATTATTTTTCGCGCACATCAATAAAATCGCATCATTTTTTAATACATCCACTAAAAGGTCGGACCTTTTTGCAAATATAGTAAATCGTCGTTTACCATCGGTTTCCAAAACGCGTTGGCATTATCATTCGCGTATTATTAACGTTATATTTGAACATAAGCATGAAATTTGTACAGTTTTTGAGACAATTTCGAATGGTTCTCAACACTGGGATGGCGATTCCTTGACTTTTTCCGATATATACTTACAAAAATTCGCAGAGTCAGATTTTCAATTATATCTGTTAATTTTTTCTGAAATTTTTTCGAAAACTGATATATTATTTAATATTATTCAGAGCAAAGTGGTAAACATTTCATATGCAAGCCAAAAAATTATTGAATTTGAAAATTGGCTTGAAAATGACTTTTCTAAAAAGTTTGATAATTTCTATTCGACAGTTACAGCAGAATATCAGCCACCACGTAAGAAATGTAGAAATGCGATAGATCCTTTACAAAATTTACGGCGGATATTTCGGGAGATTATAGATGTTATTCTCGGGCAAATTCGAGATCGATTCCATTCGTTTAAAGATCTTTCATTTTTAGAGTTGCTTGAACCGAATTATTTTTCTAAATTCAAGTCAAATTTTCCCGATAAAAATTTTGACTCACTTATTGAATATCACGGTCAATTTTTCGACAGAATAAAGTTGAAAAATGAGCTAAAAGTTATTTATTCTTCAGATGAGTTTAAAAACGCGAATCCTAGTAAAATTCTCGATTATTTTCAAAAACGGCCTTATGTCGCAAACGGTTTTAAGCAAGTTCATATTTTAGCAAAATTATTAACGTCAATTCCAGTCACAGTGGCAACTGCGGAAAGGTCATTTTCAACACTAAAGCGCGTTCACACATTTTTGAGAAATCGCCAATCCCAAGAACGACTTTCGGATCTTGCTTTAATTGCGGTTGAAAAGTATCTTCTTATACAAATGCGAAGAGAAAACGATTTTTTTGATAATGTGATTAAAGAGTTTTTACTTAAAGAACGGCGCATAGATTTGGAATACAAATAAAAGGCAATGGCGAAAGAATATTTATTTATTTCAAATACCCCTGAATTTTTCTTAGTCTTAATTAACATAATATTTATTTATCATTTTTTTTTATTAGTAATATTTTATTTTTTTTTTTTTTTTTGTATTCCGAATATATGTGCCAATATTTTATTTATATCTTTCCTGATTTCTTCTTTAAGGCTTAAAGCCGCTTGGTATAAATGTTTTTGTGACTGTCCATATTCTATTATACAGTCCATTTTTGTTTATGCTAAATTGGCTTTAGGGCGCCCAACTGCTTGACTATGAAAAATTTCCACTGCACGTCACTGGTATGTACATATAAAAAAAAATATCGCGTCATTTATAAATTGTGTGAACACAATCGGACATCATGTTCAGAGTTCAGGCCATAATATCGTGGCGCCCTTGAATCTAAGTAATTTGGAATCGTTATAAGCAAGACTTAACGGTTGTTACTCAAAAAAACTAAAATCCGTACCGAATTTATTTAGGGTGATACGAAAAACCGAGAAACAGACATGTGAGAACGAATCTCTTTTCGAACTGAGCTAACGACATACTTGTACAATTCACTCACGGTAACGTAGATTGTCAGTCGACCAGAGACAGAAATAGTGTTCGTTGCACATGCTCTCAGGTCTAGAGTAATTCTAACATTTCGCATCTTCAGCGAGCGAACAAACAATTTACCAATAAGCAGCAAAGATATGTCGACTGTGCGAACACAAAATACGACAACGATGATTCCTCTTTTTTTTCTTTCTAAATTTTAGGTCCAATTACCTGGGGTGCTCCCCTGCTGGTGGAGCATCTGTTACCTTACTCGTGTATCCTATTTTTCGCTTTGCTCGATGCCACTGAAAAGATATTGTTGATCCCCTGAAGATCGCGCACAACTCGCGCAAATTGCTCAATCCGAACCGATGCTGTCTCCCCGGAGCTTGCACACCACTTTCTGCGGTAGCGCGGAATTTTTCTCTTTCTCTCAAATTGTGTTGAAACACTACCCGCACCCTGTCGTCGTCTCCGTTCCGCTCAACACACGAGGCCCGATCGCGATCCAGTTCAAAATTGTCAAATTTTGCTTGCCCGTTTCGTATGTAAATCGTCCCGAGATAATTTTTCAGGGTGTCGACGCGATGCTTGTTCTATCGTAGAAACGAAATTGCCGAAAAAAAAACGCACCAATCTACACATAGACAATAAAGCGAAGCGCGAACGCAAGTTGGCAAATTCGTGATTTTCGCCAACGAGCCTATTTTTTCATGCCTTACTCCAAGGCCAAACATCCGCTCACTCACTACGTTTAGACCGCGGGACTATCTTCGAGATCTAATTAAATCTACTCTCGACGATATAAACGTATCGATTTAGTTAGTTTTGGACTTGGCTTATCTCTACTTACGATGCGAAACTGAACTAAAAAAAAAAAACAAAACAAACTGGCAGTGATCAAAACTCTTGCCTAAATTCCCGGACGAGCCCCCAGAGGACGTTGTTGCCTCATCCAATTCCACTCAAATTCTCCCCAACAGTACTGCGACGATTGAAAGCGGTCTGAAGAAACAAGATGGTTTTGTTGCCATTTTGACTATGGATCAAATGGATGTGACATTTAAGGCGCTACTTGGCCCGCCTCCGCAGGCAACTAATAACCGAAAGCGGATGGAAAATATGTACTAAATATGTAACCCGGCGACGAAGAATTCTCCTCCCGTGGACTAAAATTTAGATTTCCTTCCGTGCTATTTATTCCCGTTCGGGGAGGGCGAAATGCAACCGCACGGGCGAAAGATAGTCCGAGTGAACCGGCGGAAACGAACCGAAGACGATTTTGAGAACGAACTCTAAATTAAAAAAAAAGGCGCCGCGGAACGAGAAATCCGTTGCCAGACACTCGCGCACAAGCTGGAAGTAGGCGCGTTTTCACACGCACAAGCTGGAAGTAGGAGCGTTTTCACTTCTGACATCGGATCGCGGTCCGATTGGCGACCGTTCTCGCGGCTTTTCGATTAGGCCGTGATCGCGTTCTGCAAACTGCACGCTTTCTCGTGACACGACGACTCACCGCCCTGTCTAAAGGGAATAGCACTGACACAATTTTATTGGCCACGTTTTCCCGCCTTCAGAGCTCGGTAGCGAGTTTTGTGTAACGTAGGCAGACAGACCACGATGATGATGCTGATGGCTACTTAAGTTTTCGGTGATTTAGAGTCCGTGGCACCCACTTGCATGAGAAATTCGCAATCTTCCCAGTTGCAGCACTCCCTATAGACACACGCGCGTAAGTCTGTTATTGCACTTGGGCTTAGTCGTAGTTGGTATGACCGTGACGAGACAAAAAATAAAGACCGACCGCTCGCCTCAGGCGTGATTTTACAACTGAGCCAACAACTCCCCGTTCGGTCAACCCCGATACTTCGCGCTGCTTGTTGCTAGAAGTATGTGGTGATAGTTGATTGGTTCACTGCGAACCATAATCCGATAATTCCGTTACTTGCAGAAATTCTCTCTCGCTTTCGTTTATTAAGCACGGACAACAACCCATGCTATGTTATGGATGCATTACATTGCCGGCAGAAGCAGTACCACCATTTTGCCAGTAAATGGACATTGAGGCAGCGACTGCTTCCGTCGACAATGTAATTCGCCCAGTACATAATGCTCAGTAAATCTTAATTTGGTATCAAAGACAACTTCGAGATCATTAAACGAGGAAGTGTATTGTTGTGGGAGGAAATTAATTTTATACGGAAACGAAGTTGGAGAAGATTTCAAGGAGTGTTTAGGAATTAATGTAGAAATAATAATAATAATAATTTTGTTTTTATTTAATGTACGCATATCACCTACAATGCCATCTGTCAGAGAATTATCAAATCCTATGTAAATAGTTAAATGCTATGAATTGTAAAAAATGCTATGTAAACTACCAACGTAACCCAATAAACTTGCACTTGCATTCGAGTCGTAGAACAGAAAGGTGTTGTTAATCCACAGTGAGCTGCAAATAATACATATAGTTTGCAAATCTCACCTTTTCGACTCATCAAAGGTGGCACGGGCAGCAGGCATCCCAGGCCACAAACAATAGCCTACATCAATAGGAGAACAAGATTTTCAACATAAAAACTGGTCCGTCGAGCCGGATCCATCCGTCGTCATCATAGTGCAACACATTGGCATCGGGTGAGATCCAACCTTTTTCCCATATTTCAAATCCAATCTTATCTTGTTCATTCTAAATAAGCAAGTGTTAAAATCACATTTTTTGATTGCGGTGATAGTGTTTTAATAGGAAAAATAATTAAAATCAGTGTTAAGCATGGCCGATATTAAAATGCTTATCCGCAAACGAGGGTCGGTGAAGGCGCGACTAACCTCATTTTCTAATTACGTAGAAATTGTGAAAAATCGTCAACTGTCCAAAATTGAGGCAATCGAATTTGAAGAACGATTAAAGCGGGTAGAGTTAGTGTTGTCGGATTATAGTGCGATTCACGAAAAATTATTAGAGGTCGCAGAAGACAAAGATTTGGAAGACCATGAAATTCAAAGAGAAGCATTTGAAAATGACCTATTCAAAATATGCGCAATCGCGCGGTTTCTTATTAATGCTTCTCATGAAATTGAAAACCTCGGTAACCAATCAATGGCGAGTTCAACTGGTGATTCCTTTCATGGTGCAGGAGAGATCTCCGAGGAGAACTACGAGGCGGCTTGGGAACTTTTGCAAAAACGTTACCAAAACAAAGGGCTCATGATTTACAATCACATTAAGTGTATAGTTGAGTATCCCAAACTGCAGAAAACAGGTTCTGAAGCACTCAGAACATTGTCAAATACCATGCAAACTCACACTAGAGCGTTACAAGCTTTGCAACAACCCGTAGACAAATGGGGCAGTCTACTCATTTACTTGATAACAAATAAATTCGATACCAGTACGAAAAGGGAATGGGAAAAGTTGAGAGTTAACAGTGAGAAACCTACAGTGAACGATTTATCAGAGTTTTTGGAGTGTCAGTGTCAACTTTTAGAAAAAATCGCTAACACATCAAGTGATTCAAATCGCCAGAACGTTGGTAAAAGTGCTCCGCGAAAATCTACGTTCTCATCAACAATTACACAGCTTTGTCCGATGTGCAACCAACAGCACGCATTATTCGCATGTGAGACTTTTCTTAAGTTGCCTGTCAGCAACCGAATTGCCGAAGCAAGACGTCAAAATCGATGCTTAAGTTGCTTGAAGGTAGGTCATATGGCAAGTACTTGCCAATCCAAAGGTTGCCGCAAGTGTGGAAAAATGCATAACACACTGCTACATTTGGAAAAGGGTGCTGAGGAGCCTAACAAAACATCTTTGGTTACATCAACTCATATAAGCAGGGAATTACATACATTTAATGTATTGTACTTCCAACTGCTATAGTTGATGTTATAGATAATGTAGGAAATGCACATGAATGCACTGCTCTATTTGATTCAGGTTCTCAGTTCAACTTTTTGTCGACAAACTTGTGTAAAAAACTCCAGTTACGCACGTCTAAAATTAATCTGAATATTGTTGGTATAAATCAACATGAATCAATAATTACACAAAAGGCCGAAGCTGTTATCAAATCAAAACATTCAAATTTGAAAGCTTCTTTACAGGTTTTAGGTACACCTCAAATAACATCACAAGTTCCAAGTGAATTTATCAACATTCATAAATTGAAACTTCCACAGGGAATCAAGTTGGCAGATCCAACATTTTACAAACCCAAGCAACTCGATATGTTAATTGGTGTCGACTTATTCTGGGATATACTCAGTTATGAACCCCCAGAACATCCATATCTGCATAACACTAAATTAGGCTTTGTTGTATCGGGTAGGATACCCATGCAGCAACAATCGCAGCGAAGCAGGAGTTGTAATACTTCAATCCTCTCTGAACAGCTTAAAAAATTCTGGGAAATAGAGGAATGTCCTAGACAAGAACATTTCTCCGCCGAGGAAAAGGCTTGCGAGCAGATTTTTAGTACAACTACTAAAAGAAATGAAGATGGTCGTTTCATTGTGACGATTCCTTTCAAAGCTTCATTAGACTCCTTAGGAGACTCCATCGAACAATCGAAGAGGCGATTCGAAACAATGGAAAGGAAACTGCAGCGTAATAAGACTTTGAAAGAAAAGTATGTCCAATTTATGCAAGATTATCAGTATCTGCAACACATGTCGTTAGTTGATGAAAATCAACCCCAGAAACACGTCAACTATTTACCGCATCATGGGGTGCTAAAAGAAAGCAGTCTAACAACCAAGTTACGCGTTGTATTTGATGGTTCAGCAGCAACAACTTCAGGGGTGTCGCTGAATGACTTACAAATGGTGGGACCTGTAGTACAGCGAGATCTTCTATCTATACTGCTTCATTTTCGTCAGTATCCGTATGCAGTTGGAGCGGACATCACCATGATGTTTCGTCAAATTCACTTGAATCCAAAACAAAGATCACTCCAGCGCATATTTCTGGAGATCCGACCCCAGCGAACCAATGCTCACTTATGAACTAAATACAATTACGTATGGGTTAGCTACAAGTTCGTACTTAGCAATAAGATGTTTATTTCCGCTTGCTGAGGAAAATGAGCAGATATTTCCAAAAATCGTAGAAATCATTAGAAACAACATGTATGTCGATGATTTGTTGTATGGTGCAAATACGATTGAAGAAGCAATCTACATTCAAAAGCAAATATCTTCAATTCTAGCTTCTGCTGGGTTTCAGCTGCGTAAGTGGATTTCAAACGAACTAACTATTCTAAATGAGGTGGAAGATGCCAAACAGAACTTAAATTGTCAAGTTCTACGATTGGGAGAAAATGACATAGCTAGGACTTTCGTGGTCATGTGCCACCGATGAATTAATATACGAACTGAAAAACGAGTATAATGCAAAGATACACATCAAACGTACTATTGCATCCGCCATAGCACGAATCTATGATCCATTGGGCATATTGGGCCCATTCGTGATAAAGGCTAAAATTATTTTGCAGAAGCTTTGGCTTTGCGAATCATCGTGGGACGATCCACTACCACCAAAAATCAACGCCGAATGGGAAAGCTTTGTAGCAAGCATTGTATCTGTTGAAAAGATGCGAATTCCAAGGCAGGCTTGCTGCACATCCCCTATAACAGTCGAAATTCTTGCCTTTTCTGACGCAAGTGAGACCGCTTATGGTGCTTGCATATACGTCAGATCAATCGATGCAGGTGGAAATGTTTTTGTCAACTTATTAACCGCCAAATCAAGAGTAGCTCCATTGAAGTGCTTAAAGAAACCCGAGCGCACTCCGAAAGAACCAGTCACAATTCCCAAATTGGAATTATGCGCGGCATTGCTCTCAGCAAAACTAGTTGAGAAGGTTAAAACCTGCTGGGACGTCAAGATCGATAATTTCTATTATTTCTGTGACTCAACGATAGCACTCGGTTGGTTAAAAAAGGAACCATATGTTCTTAAAACCTTTGTAAGTAACCGCGTCTACGAAATTCAATCCCTAACAAGTGTAACACAATGGTTTCACGTCTTCTCAGAGGAAAATCCAGTAGACTTGTTGTCCAGAGGGGCTCTTCCACAATTCTTAGGAGACTTCTGGTGGAAGGGACCAACATGGCTCTCTCTTCCTAATTATAGTTTGTCGACAACTAAAATTGAAGAAAATCTGCCAGAACTTAAGACCATGGCTAAAACTGTAGCCGTTTCTAATCCCAGTGCAAAGCTTATCTCATTCGAAAACTACTCAAATCTAAACAAATTAGAACGAATTATGGCATATTGCTTACGTTTCATCAATAATATGAGACAGTCCAAAAACGAACGTCAATTTCAGAACATAACTATTAATGAAATTCGAACGGCTCATTGTCAATTGGTCAAGCTTTCACAAGATTCATATTGTGTTCTCCGAAGAGATAAAATGCATTATGGAAAAGATGAAAATTAAGAAGAGAAGTAAACTGTCTAAACTGAACCCATTTATACATTCGGATGGGACACTTAGAGTGCGTGGACGTTTGGAAAATTCGAATTATACCTTTTCTAAACGTCACCCACTAATTCTTACTTCTAAACATCATTTAACCAAATTGATATTTAAAAGAGAACATATAAGACTTCTACATGTCGGTCCACAGACGCTTCTTTCATATATAAGGGACAAATATTGGCCTATTGGTGGCACAGAGTTGGCCAAAAGGACCGTTAGCGAATGCGTAACATGCTTTAAAGTCTGCCCAAAGAATTTCAACCCAATAATGGGTAATCTACCCCACGATCGGGTAACTCCGGCACCTGCATTCTATGTTACAGGCGTAGACTATGCAGGTCCTTACATGATCAAGGATAGGAAAGGTCGCGGATACAAGACCACAAAGTGTTATATTGCCCTATTCATTTGTTTTGTCACAAGAGCGATCCACCTGGAACTCGTCACTGATTTGACATCAGATTGTTTTATATTAGCCTTGAGGCGATTTGCTTCCCGTTGGGGAATGCCGGGAACCATATATTCCGACAACGGAACTAGGTACATTCGTCGGCGCGAAAAATGAACTTCGGGAACTTGGAAAATATTTGCAAATGAATGAGTCCGCCCTCTATGATCGGTTTGTTGGGGAGCGCTTTAATTGGCAATTTATTCCATCCTACTCTCTACATTTTGGTGGTATTTGGGAGGCCGGTGTTAAATCCACCAAGCACCATTTACGCCGTATAATGAAGAATATGGTTCTAACATTTGAAGAATTATACAGCCTGCTATCCCAAATATCCGCAATCCTCAACTCTCGTCCATTAACCCCATTATCCACCAGTCCAATGGATCTTAACCCGTTGACGCCTGCGCATTTCCTCATAGGCCGATCAATGGCTTCAGTGCCAGATCCAGATCTTTGCCACATAGCACCTTCTCATACATCTCGTTACCAGCTAATCCAGCAACTTCAACAGCACTTTTGGATACGTTGGTCCAAGTCCAAGTTCATATCGGAGCTACAAACGAGGTCCAAGTGGAACGAATCGCATGCATCTTTAAAAAGGGATGAACTAGTCCTTATAAAAGATGACAAGTTGCCGCCCATGAAATGGGCTCTTGGCCGAATTACCGAGCTGCATCCTGGCGTGGACTCCGTCGTTCGAGTTGAAACCATACGAACATCCAAAGGGCTTACTCGAAGACCCGTCCATAAACTGTGTCCGCTGCCGATCGAGTACGCAAACAACGAAAACGAGAAGGAGTAAAACTACAAAACTTAATTAAACTGTGGCATATATGTATATTTTTTTTAAAAATGAATGTTTCAAAACTTAACTGAATTATCTGTATGTACATAAATTTAGAGCTTTGAATCTTTTGAAAAACACTGTTTTCCAAGGCGGCGAGTATGTTTAGGAATTAATGTAGAAATAATAATAATAATAATTTTGTTTTTATTTAATGTACGCATATCACATACGATGCCATCTATCAGAGAATTATCAAATCCTATGTAAATAATTAAATGCTATGAATTGTAAACCAGGCCGAAGCTTCGCTTCGGCCAGTCCGAAGCGTATATACCCTAGACTTGTACAGACCTAGTGGGGGCACCAAAAGTAATAATTGGCAACGACCATGTATTAAAAGTGAGTTTCCTATATAGCCAGTTTATAGGGGAGGTTGGCACTAATTCAGGGAGATCTTGACCATACTCAAAATGAATTAACTAACCCATTCTACAAATATTTGTTGAATTTTTCAAGTCGCTAGCTTCATTCCATCGAAAGTTATTGCTTATTTGAAGTCTGACTTGTAGGGGAGGTAAGGGTTCCTTGGGTCGGATCTTACCCATCATTGCCACCAACCAATTAGATCACCCTACAAACATACAAACAAAATTTCAAGTCTCTAGCTTCACTCTATCGACAGATATCGCTTATTTGAAGTTTCGTTTGTAGGGGAAGTAGGGGTTTCGTTGGTCGGATTTTACGTATTTTCAATATTAGCCGACTGGATCCTACTACAAACATTTGGGCAAAATTTCAAGTCGCTAGCTTTATTTTGTCGTAAGCTATCGCTAGTTTTAAGTGTCATCTCTAGGGGAGGTAGGGGTTCCTTAGGTCGGATCTAACCCGTCTTTAATGCCAACTAACTCAATCTCACTTCAAACATTTGACAAAAATTTCAAGCTGCTGGCTTCTCTGTATCAAAAGTAATCGCTTATTCGAAGTTTCATTTGAAGGAGAGGTAGGGGTTCCTTGGGTCGGATCTTGCCTATTTTCAGTGCTCACTAATAAGATCTTACTACCAACATTCTACCAAATTTTGAACTTGCTAGTGTCATTCTATCGAAAATTATCGTAATTAAAATAATATTTAATTTTTTGAATTTTGTAGGGGAGGTAGGCGTTCCTTTGATCTGATTATGCCCAACTTCCCAAAACCTAAGCAGCTTCTCACCCCAGAGTTACATGCCAAAAATCAGATGTCTACGTCAATTGGTTCAAGAGTTATGGACAAAAAACCCGAAAAGTAGGGTAGTACGGGGCTCTTTGTAAGAAAATTACCGTTAGTTTTCAACTGATCGATTTTATTTTTCCAGGGGAGTATAAGATTACCATCACGAGCAATCTACCAAAGCTAGAGGTTTTCATGTTTATTTAATCGGGAGTTATAAATACATTTAATTATTTTACATATGTAGGGGAGGTAGGCGTTCTCCTGATCATGCCCATTTTCAATACCAACCAACTAGATCATACTTCCAACATCTGGTCAAAATTTTAAGGCTCTAGCTTCATTCTATCGAAAGTTATCGTGCGAACGGACAGACAGACGGACAGACGGACAGACGGACAGACAGACAGACAGACATGGCTTAATCGAATCAGGAGGTGACCCTGATCATTTATATATATACATTGCTATACCTCCGGAGCCTCCTTTAAGGTGTTACATATTTCCGTCGTGACAAAAACAATATACCCTATACTAAAAGTCTAGGGTATAACTATACTAAAAGTCTAGGGTATAAAAATGCTATGTAAACTACCAACGTACCAACGTAACCCAATAAACTTGCACTTGCATTCGAGTCGTAGAACAGAAAGGTGTTGTTAATCCACAGTGAGCTGCAAATAATACATATATGTAGTTTGCAAATCTCACCTTTTCGACTCATCAAAGGTGGCACGGGCAGCAGGCATCCCAGGCCACAAACAATAGCCTACATCAATAGGAGAACAAGATTTTCAACAAGGAGTAAGTCATGACCGAACATTTGGAGATGTTCAGATGTACATCCAGTGACAAAAAAAAAAACCCGAAATAACAAATTTAACGAAATTTTTTTTTTTTATCCGAATGTCAAAAATTATTGTCAAATTGTGGAAATATGTATTTCTTGTTGTGTTTGCTATACTGAATTGATGTTTACCCCCCGGAAGTTAGCACCAAAAGTTTGGAAAAGTTGAATTTTTTTTAGAGTTCCCTGCTTATTAGCAATAGTTCTAGAGTTCTCGAGTTGGTGCGGCGATAGTTCTAGGGTTTTAATGGCTTTTTTTTAATAATTAAATTTGTGGGGTCAAATTCACGCAAAAATTTTAATCTTCCAAAAATAGTTCCCATGCTCAAAATCGATGGATAATAAAGAGTTCTAGAGTTCCTGACTAATTTAAAAAAAAAATTTGCAAAAATGAAAATTTTATAAAAGAATTAAAATTTAGGGGTTGCAACCTGACGATATGTACTTTAACCAATGCAGGTTAGTTCCCATTCATGAAATCAAGATCCAAACTGTTTTTTAAATGAAAAAACCTCCTGCAGGTCAAGAATTCTCAGGTTATGGTAACCAACACACCCCCACTCACCCCTTAGGTGACTTCATAGGGATGAAAATATCCGAAAATGACATAATCCGGTTAGGCACTATCGAACTCATCGGAAAACTTAAAATCTTCAAACGTTTTTACAGCGCCCTTTAAAGGACCTAAGGACGAGCCCAGAACTCATTGGTGCTGATGTCTCTCACCCCCCACTCACCCCTAAAAAGACGTCAGAAATATTTAAATTTCGAAAAAGTACTCCACACTCGCTTTGAAACCCCCAAACTCACTGGAATTTGCAAAATCTTCAAATGTTTCTACAGCGCCGTTTAAAGGACCTAAGGACGAGCCCAGAACTCATTGGTGCTGATGTCTCTCACCCCCCACTCACCCCTAAAAAGACGTCAGAAATGTTTAAATTTCGAAAAAGTACTCCACACTCGCTTCGAAACCCCCAAACTCACTGGAATTTGCAAAATCTTCAAACGTTTCTACAGCGCCCTTTAAAGGACCTAAGGACGAGCCCAGAACTCATTGGTGCTGATGTCTCTCACCCCCCACTCACCCCTAAAAAGACGTCAGAAATGTTTAAATTTCGAAAAAGTACTCCACACTCGCTTCGAAACCCCCAAACTCACTGGAATTTGCAAAATCTTCAAACGTTTCTACAGCGCCCTTTAAAGGACCTAAGGACGAGCCCAGAACTCATTGGTGCTGATGTCTCTCACCCCCCACTCACCCCTAAAATGACGTCAGAAGTATCTCTATCGGATAGAAAGAATTCTTCTCGGAGTGGTTGCAAAGGATAAATTCTAGTCGTGTTTTATTCGCCTCAAAATATGCACATGTAAAAATATACGCAGAAATCAAAAAGTTTTCTCAGAAGAAAAAAATGATCAAGTTGTTGCCTGTCTATTAGTGGGCACTTTATAGCGTGGATATAAAGACGTTTAAATTAAATCGTTTTAGTGCTAGTGCTTCCTCGTGGCGTGTTTATAACGACCATATAGAGAGGTACTAATAATGAAAGATGTCAGTTGTTGGTTTCTGACTTGGGTTTGAAAATGTCAAAAAGCAGTAACCTCCTGATAAAAGTGCGTTTATACCGCTTCAATCAAAGGATGAAGCGAATGCAAAATTGCCGAAAGGGATAGGTTATTTATATAACATATAAAATGGAATTATCACCAACAACACCATTACCGAAGACAGTAACACCACCTAGTCCCAGTAGGCCAGTTCTGCATCGCAAGTGGAGCTAAAAGTTAGTACCAAAATTAAATAAACCGATACGTTTACATCACCGTGAGTTAAATCGATTTATTTAAACCTCGAAACCTCGCGATATAAACGAATCCCGAATCGCTTTTCACTACGGGCGGCAAAACAGTATCAAATCAATTTAAGGAGGAGAACAAATTGGTGTTGGAACAGTTAAGTTCAGGTCGGATTCGGCTGGTTTCTTGGGCGGCCGAGAAGTTTTGTCGGATGTTTGAAACGGGAGTGAAATTTTATGCGGTCGTGCTTGCGCAGTGTGTACGATGCGGTGCCAATTTCTTTTTCGTTCTTCCCAGTTGTGAATATTGATGGTGAAACAACGATGGCACCGGCATGCCGCAACCAATCAATCTTTGTTTGGAGGACGTTGAGACCACATATGACCTTTTATGTGAATGCTCAGCGATTGCACGAGCTAGGTTAGCGCTACTCGGGCGGATCGTCACAAACTCTGCTGATATCAGGAAATCTCCAGCAAAAGACTTACTAGCCTTCGTAAGAGTGGTGGAAAGTCTCTTGCGATAATATTAAAGGCTATGGCACAATAGACCTCCTATGGTCGCAGTGCCCACCATGAGGGTCAGTAGCCGCACCTCTTTTTTCTAATCTTCTAACCAATCAATCAACGAAAGTATTGGTCCTCACGGAATGGCATTTCGACTTAGGCGACCACGATTTAAGAACGCCAAGGAACGGGATAAGCTAAGTGCCGTGTGAATGTGTGCTATTTTGTGTTTATTTGTCCAGTTATTTGTTTATATATTTATTTAATTGCCTGATTATGTTTTATGACTGCCTGTTTGAGTGAATTGTTGTTGTGGAGCGAATGTCTGTGCGGGTGTGAATGGATCACTGTGTGAACGAGGTATGACTCTGAATGTGTGTGAATTGCGAGTGATTATTGTCCTTGTTACTTTTGTGAGTGTTGCGTGAACGATTGAATGTGTGACAGCCTGTTTGAGTGTGAATGTGGTGAGCTCGTATGATAGTGGATGATTGCAAGGAATGTGTAAATGTATGAATGAATGTGTTGATTTATTTATTAATCTGTTTATATGTTCATTTATATATTTATTATTTATGTGTTTGTTTATTTATTGGTATTTGCTGTGGATTGCCTGTGCTAATGCAGCGCCGGGTCAAATTGATAGCTAAGAAGATTACGTAGCTGCTAATGTTCTTATAATATTCATGCAAAAATGATACACCAGTGTCATAGAAATCGTGTTTTTCATAATTTTTGACAAGGTCTTATTGATGCACAGGCCGTGAATGTAGCTATTAACTTCGGTTTCCCACGTATTGTATTGAATTAGCGAAACACTTAGATACTCGTGCCATGGTAACAACTGCTGGCACTAATCTTAAAGATGACGCTATGCGAATCTATCTGTAAATACACTTGGCAATTGAAGTTTTAACGGAGCCAAATGATTTTCTGCATTAAGTGGCTCATTATTATGGGAATTTAGGTGTTGTTTGTTTAGGGAGCTCCCCACATATTTTTTTCGGCCACGGGACCTCATGGTAGGGTAGGTGTAGAAGGCCGAGGGTTTAATAAGACCCAGACCCAGTTGCGTGCGTGGGGCACCTGAGCCATCCGACAACCATTCCTTCCTTATCGCCCTTTTTTCTATCCAATTTTGTTTTCGCATTTGTTTGGGCTGTTTTCCCTAGGTCTATGAATTATATTAATATGTAAGGACAGGGGCAACGAGCGGCAAAAACAACGCCCACGTCTCCCGAACTGAGCTACAGCAAGCATAGGTAGTTGCTTAGCTCGTTGAGGGGCCTATTTCTTCGTCAGATGGCAAGGCCCGACGTACACGGTCAACATGCTAGCTTAGGCTCCGTCCCCAGGGGCATTTTCGAATGCAAGAGATGGGAACGACTCAAATGTTGCGCTGTTCGATCCTAAGATTCGAAGACCGATTTTAGGTTTAAAAACGAAATTGAGTATGTACCTATACATGGCTATTTTCGCTTTCCTTCGCATACCTGATTTCGATATGAAACCAAAATTGTGCATAGACCAAAAAAAATGCTGGTTCCAGATATGCTAGGACGAAAGGGATGCAGGCAAATATAGAAGGAGTGAAACGGGCGACCTAGGGCTATATGCGGTTAGTAGCAACTCCCTAGGGGCGGAGCTATCCCAGTTCATTTCAAACCGAAATTGTCCATGCACACTTTGTGCCATACTGCGGGCTGTGAATCAACAGCCCCTGGTGTGGGGTTCCCCTCGCTACGCGCTTAAGAGATCACAACCCTCAGTATCGCTCAAACACGAACACTCACTTCGCTCGTTCTGGGCGCAACAGAATCTTGTGTGGACTCCGGTTGTGAATCAACAGTTCCTTATGTAGGCGGAATAGCCATGGAACGTCCAGAGCGAGCGAAGTGAGCGTTCATGTTTGTGTGGCACTGAGGGTTGTCATCCCTTAAGCGCGGATTCAGCGTAGCGAGGGGAACCCCACACCAGGGGCTGTTGATTCACAACCCGCAGTATGGCACAAAGTGTGCATGGACAATTTCGGTTTGAAATGAACTCGGATGGCTCCGCCCCTAGGGAGTTGCTACTAACCGCATATAGCCCTAGGTCGCCCGTTTCACTCCTTCTATATTTGCCTGCATCCCTTTCGTCCTAGCATATCTGGAACCAGCATTTTTTTTTTGGTCTATGCACAATTTTGGTTTCAAATCGAAATCAGGTATGCGAAGGAAAGCGAAAATAGCCATGTACATACTCAATTTCGTTTTTAAACCTAAAACTGGTCTTCGAATCTTAGGATCGAACAGCGCAACATTTGAGTCGTTCCCATCTCTTGCATTCGAAAATGCCCCTGGGGACGGAGCCTAAGCTAGCATGTTGACCGTGTACGTCGGGCCTTGCCATCTGACGAAGAAATAGGCCCCTCAACGAGCTAAGCAACTACCTATGCTTGCTGTAGCTCAGTTCGGGAGACGTGGGCGTTGTTTTTGCCGCTCGTTGCCCCTGTCCTTACATATTAATATAATTCATAGACCTAGGGAAAACAGCCCAAACAAATGCGAAAACAAAATTGGATAGAAAAAAGGGCGATAAGGAAGGAATGGTTGTCGGATGGCTCAGGTGCCCCACGCACGCAACTGGGTCTGGGTCTTATTAAACCCTCGGCCTTCTACACCTACCCTACCATGAGGTCCCGTGGCCGAAAAAAATATGTGGGGAGCTCCCTAAACAAACAACACCTAAATTCCCATAATAATGAGCCACTTAATGCAGAAAATCATTTGGCTCCGTTAAAACTTCAATTGCCAAGTGTATTTACAGATAGATTCGCATAGCGTCATCTTTAAGATTAGTGCCAGCAGTTGTTACCATGGCACGAGTATCTAAGTGTTTCGCTAATTCAATACAATACGTGGGAAACCGAAGTTAATAGCTACATTCACGGCCTGTGCATCAATAAGACCTTGTCAAAAATTATGAAAAACACGATTTCTATGACACAGGTGTATCATTTTTGCATGAATATTATAAGAACATTAGCAGCTACGTAATCTTCTTAGCTATCAATTTGACCCGGCGCTGCATTAGCACAGGCAATCCACAGCAAATACCAATAAATAAACAAACACATAAATAATAAATATATAAATGAACATATAAACAGATTAATAAATAAATCAACACATTCATTCATACATTTACACATTCCTTGCAATCATCCACTATCATACGAGCTCACCACATTCACACTCAAACAGGCTGTCACACATTCAATCGTTCACGCAACACTCACAAAAGTAACAAGGACAATAATCACTCGCAATTCTCACACATTCAGAGTCATACCTCGTTCACACAGTGATCCATTCACACCCGCACAGACATTCGCTCCACAACAACAATTCACTCAAACAGGCAGTCATAAAACATAATCAGGCAATTAAATAAATATATAAACAAATAACTGGACAAATAAACACAAAATAGCACACATTCACACGGCACTTAGCTTATCCCGTTCCTTGGCGTTCTTAAATCGTGGTCGCCTAAGTCGAAATGCCATTCCGTGAGGACCAATACTTTCGTTGATTGATTGGTTAGAAGATTAGAAAAAAGAGGTGCGGCTACTGACCCTCATGGTGGGCACTGCGACCATAGGAGGTCTATTGTGCCATAGCCTTTAATATTATCGCAAGAGACTTTCCACCACTCTTACGAAGGCTAGTAAGTCTTTTGCTGGAGATTTCCTGATATCAGCAGAGTTTGTGACGATCCGCCCGAGTAGCGCTAACCTAGCTCGTGCAATCGCTGAGCATTCACATAAAAGGTCATATGTGGTCTCAACGTCCTCCAAACAAAGATTGATTGGTTGCGGCATGCCGGTGCCATCGTTGTTTCACCATCAATATTCACAACTGGGAAGAACGAAAAAGAAATTGGCACCGCATCGTACACACTGCGCAAGCACGACCGCATAAAATTTCACTCCCGTTTCAAACATCCGACAAAACTTCTCGGCCGCCCAAGAAACCAGCCGAATCCGACCTGAACTTAACTGTTCCAACACCAATTTGTTCTCCTCCTTAAATTGATTTGATACTGTTTTGCCGCCCGTAGTGAAAAGCGATTCGGGATTCGTTTATATCGCGAGGTTTCGAGGTTTAACTAAATCGATTTAACTCACGGTGATGTAAACGTATCGGTTTATTTAATTTTGGTACTAACTTTTAGCTCCACTTGCGATGCAGAACTGGCCTACTGGGACTAGGTGGTGTTACTGTCTTCGGTAATGGTGTTGTTGGTGATAATTCCATTTTATATGTTATATAAATAACCTATCCCTTTCGGCAATTTTGCATTCGCTTCATCCTTTGATTGAAGCGGTATAAACGCACTTTTATCAGGAGGTTACTGCTTTTTGACATTTTCAAACCCAAGTCAGAAACCAACAACTGACATCTTTCATTATTAGTACCTCTCTATATGGTCGTTATAAACACGCCACGAGGAAGCACTAGCACTAAAACGATTTAATTAAAACGTCTTTATATCCACGCTATAAAGTGCCCACTAATAGACAGGCAACAACTTGATCATTTTTTTCTTCTGAGAAAACTTTTTGATTTCTGCGTATATTTTTACATGTGCATATTTTGAGGCGAATAAAACACGACTAGAATTTATCCTTTGCAACCACTCCGAGAAGAATTCTTTCTATCCGATAGAGATACTTCTGACGTCATTTTAGGGGTGAGTGGGGGGTGAGAGACATCAGCACCAATGAGTTCTGGGCTCGTCCTTAGGTCCTTTAAAGGGCGCTGTAGAAACGTTTGAAGATTTTGCAAATTCCAGTGAGTTTGGGGGTTTCGAAGCGAGTGTGGAGTACTTTTTCGAAATTTAAACATTTCTGACGTCTTTTTAGGGGTGAGTGGGGGGTGAGAGACATCAGCACCAATGAGTTCTGGGCTCGTCCTTAGGTCCTTTAAAGGGCGCTGTAGAAACGTTTGAAGATTTTGCAAATTCCAGTGAGTTTGGGGGTTTCGAAGCGAGTGTGGAGTACTTTTTCGAAATTTAAATATTTCTGACGTCTTTTTAGGGGTGAGTGGGGGGTGAGAGACATCAGCACCAATGAGTTCTGGGCTCGTCCTTAGGTCCTTTAAAGGGCGCTGTAGAAACATTTGAAGACTTTGCAAATTCCAGTGAGTTTGGGGGTTTCATAGCGAGTGTGGAGTCCTTTTTTTGAAATTTAAATACTTCTGACGTCTTTTTAGGGGTGAGTGGGGGATGAGAGACATCAGCACCAATGAGTTCTGGGCTCGTCCTTAGGTCCTTTAAAGGGCGCTGTAGAAACGTTTGAAGATTTTGCAAATTCCAGTGAGTTTGGGGGTTTCGAAGCGAGTGTGGAGTTCTTTTTCGAAATTTAAACATTTCTGACGTCTTTTTAGGGGTGAGTGGGGGGTGAGAGACATCAGCACCAACGAGTTCTGGGCTCGTCCTTAGGTCCTTTAAAGGGCGCTGTAGAAACGTTTGAAGATTTTGCAAATTCCAGTGAGTTTGGGGGTTTCGAAGCGAGTGTGGAGTACTTTTTCGAAATTTAAACATTTCTGACGTCTTTTTAGGGGTGAGTGGGGGGTGAGAGACATTAGCACCAATGAGTTCTGGGCTCGTCCATAGGTCTTTTAAAGGGCGCTGTAGAGACATTTGAAGATTTTGCAAATTCCAGTGAGTTTGGGGGTTTCAAAGCGAGTGTGGAGTATTTTTTTGAAATTTTAACATTTCTGACGTCTTTTTAGGGGTGAGTGGGGGGTGAGAGACATCAGCACCAATGAGTTCTGGGCTCGTCCTTAGGTCCTTTAAAGGGCGCTGTAGAAACGTTTGAAGATTTTGCAAATTCCAGTGAGTTTTGGGGTTTCAAAGCGAGTGTGGAGTACTTTTTCGAAATTTAAACATTTCTGACGTCTTTTTAGGGTGAGGGACATCAGCACCAATGAGTTCTGGGCTCGTCCTTTAAACGGCGCTGTAGAAACATTTGAAGATTTTGCAAATTCCAGTGAGTTTGGGGGTTTCAAAGCGAGTGTGGAGTACTTTTTTTGAAATTTAAATATTTCTGACGTCTTTTTAGGGGTGAGTGGGGGATGAGAGACATCAGCACCAATGAGTTCTGGGCTCATCCTTAGGTCCTTTAAAGGGCGCTGTAGAAACGTTTGAAGATTTTGCAAATTCCAGTGAGTTTGGGGGTTTCGAACGAGTGTGGAGTACTTTTTCGAAATTTAAACATTTCTGACGTCTTTTTAGGGATGAGTGGGGGGTGAGAGACATCAGCACCAATGAGTTCTGGGCTCGTCCTTAGGTCCTTTAAAGGGCGCTGTAGAAACGTTTGAAGATTTTGCAAATTCCAGTGAGTTTGGGGGTTTCGAAGCGAGTGTGGAGTACTTTTTCGAAATTTAAACATTTCTGACGTCTTTTTAGGGGTGAGTTGGGGGTGAGAGACATCAGCACCAATGAGTTCTGGGCTCGTCCTTAGGTCCTTTAAAGGGCGCTGTAGAAACGTTTGAAGATTTTGCAAATTCCAGTGAGTTTGGGGGTTTCGAAGC
Source organism: Chloromyia formosa (assembly GCA_964017055.1). Lineage (NCBI taxonomy): Eukaryota > Metazoa > Arthropoda > Insecta > Diptera > Stratiomyidae > Chloromyia > Chloromyia formosa. The sequence continues at coordinate 85,508,192 of OZ024815.1, read as the reverse complement.
GAGTGTGGAGTACTTTTTCGAAATTTAAATATTTCTGACGTCTTTTTAGGGGTGAGTGGGGGGTGAGAGACATCAGCACCAATGAGTTCTGGGCTCGTCCTTAGGTCCTTTAAAGGGCGCTGTAGAAACATTTGAAGATTTTGCAAATTCCAGTGAGTTTGGGGGTTTCGAAGCGAGTGTGGAGTACTTTTTCGAAATTTAAACATTTCTGACGTCTTTTTAGGGGTGAGTGGGGGGTGAGAGACATCAGCACCAATGAGTTCTGGGCTCGTCCTTAGGTCCTTTAAAGGGCGCTGTAGAAACGTTTGAAGATTTTGCAAATTCCAGTGAGTTTGGGGGTTTCGAAGCGAGTGTGGAGTACTTTTTCGAAATTTAAATATTTCTGACGTCTTTTTAGGGGTGAGTGGGGGGTGAGAGACATCAGCACCAATGAGTTCTGGGCTCGTCCTTAGGTCCTTTAAAGGGCGCTGTAAAAACGTTTGAAGATTTTAAGTTTTCCGATGAGTTCGATAGTGCCTAACCGCATTATGTCATTTTCGGATATTTTCATCCCTATGAAGTCACCTAAGGGGTGAGTGGGGGTGTGTTGGTTACCATAACCTGAGAATTCTTGACCTGCAGGAGGTTTTTTCATTTAAAAAACAGTTTGGATCTTGATTTGATGAATGGGAACTAACCTGCATTGGTTAAAGTACATATCGTCAGGTTGCAACCCCTAAATTTTAATTTTTTTATAAAATTTTTTTTTTTGCAAATTTTTTTTTAAAATTAGTCAGGAACTCTAGAACTCTTTATTATCCATCGATTTTGAGCATTGGAACTATTTTTGGAAGATAAAAATTTTTGCGTGAATTTGACCCCACAAATTTAATTAATAAAAAAAAGCCATTAAAACCCTAGAACTATCGCCGCACCAACTCGAGAACTCTAGAACTATTGCTAATAAGCAGGGAACTCTAAAAAAAATTCAACTTTTCCAAACTTTTGGTGCTAACTTCCGGGGGGTTTGATGTTTTCACGATTAAAAAAATCCAATGTTAAGACTGGGTTTTGAAAATAATAGAGAGAGTGACTTTTTGGACAATAGTACTTCTTTATAAATAATTTTATCTAAACACGTATTTGAGAAATATTGTTTTATTTTAGGAGAATTTAGTGAATGCGTATAAATTTTGATTTTCTTAAACAAAAATTAATGAAAGCATATTAAAATGAATACATGTAAAAGCTGTTAATAATTAATGTGGCCGCCTTTTGTTTTAATGACAGCTTTTATTCGCCTGTTCATACTATCATATAGCGTGGTGAATTTATTTCGTTTCTCCGTACTTCTTGGATGACGTGTTTTATTGTTCTTGACTCTTTTTCCTTTATTTTCGATCCCATTATCTGCCATAGATTTTTAATGGGGTTCAAGTCGGGGCTATTTCGGACCAGGGTAGCGCCTTAAATTGCGTGATCTGTTATTGATAAATGTTATGATAATAGCGGATTTTGATTCAATGTCAAAGAAACTTACAGAGCGAGCTCGATGTGTTGGAGCAGAGTCATCCTGAAATATCGAATTTTGAATATTTTCTGTTAGGTCCCCAATTGCTGGAACAACACCTGCATTTATTATTTTCTTGTATGCTACTGCATACTTCTCTAGAAGGATTTGAGACTCTATGCGGTTGTACATGATGCATCCCCAAACCATAACGTGGGGGGAATGCTTCACAGTTGGTTGAACGCAATCATCAGAATAACGCTCTCCTGCTCTACGGCGTACTCTGGCTGATTCATCGGGCCCAATCAAATTGAATTTTTATTCACTGGAAAAAATAACATATTTTCAATCCTCCAAAGTCCAATTTTCCCGCTCCTTGCACCATTGTATTTGAGCTTTCCTTATTCGAGTTAATAAAAGGGGCTGCTTAGCAGGTCGATGGGAGCGCAAACCCATCTCATTTAGCCTTCTTTGGATAGTTCGCGGACTACAAGGCTTCTTCATCGAAGGTTCCAGATCAGCTCTTAATTTTGAATCCGATTTGAAGCGATCCTGAAGTGACAAGAGCTTCAAATGGCTCTTCTCTCTTGGCGTAGTAACCCGCCTCCTTCCGCTGCCTGCTTTCCTCTCAAGAGTGCCTCTTTCCTTCTGCTTTTTTATTATACTTCGCACTGTCCATCCATGGCATCCAACTTCACGAGCGATTTCAAATTTCGGTTTGTTTTGCTCGAATAAACAGCATATTCACAATTTTGCTCCATAGTTAGCTGCTTACGTTTTGACTTTTTTATCGACTACTTGTTAATACAAAAGACAGAATAACACTGATGCAGCTATTATACATTTTCTGGCTTATGTGGAGACCCTAATTTATACCTGTAAAATTTCAACCGCTTACGAAAAAGATAAAAGGGTCATTACGTCATTTACCGGGAAACCCCTAATTCGGTTTTTTTTTGTCGTTGGGTGTAGTTCATTTGAAATGCACCATGAATATAAATAGTCCAAGTCAGCTTGTAGAGTAAAACAATCAGTAAGTCAGAGATGGTAGTGAAAATCCTGCAATCATCGGCATAAAGCAAGGAAAGACAACTGAGCAGCGGTGGTAGGTCGATGATACAAAACAGAAAGAGAAGGGGTCCGAGAATAGAACCCTGAGGGACTTCAGACGACGGACAAAAGGGAGAAGAAAATTGACTTTTGAAGACTACTTGGGAAGAGCGGTTGAGAAGGTAGGAGGAGAGCCAAGACACAAGGTGAGGAGGAAACCCAAGACCAAGTAATTTATTCAGTAAAAGTCTGTGATTCACTGTATCAAAGGCTTTGGAGAAATCGGTATAAATGACATGAACGTCGAGGTGTTTATTGAGAGATTTGGAAACAAAGTCAACGAATTCAACTAAGTTGGTGACTTGTAACGATTCTTTTGGTGGGTGTGGCATAAAGACCGTAAAGGTCAGCCAAACACTTCAAGGCCAATCACCATAATAGTTAGTGTCAGCTAACGTGTGCTAGTGAGCTGCTCAGTCTAAGAGAGTAAAGGGAGGGTTCATAATTCTTTTCCTGACCTATTATTCCATGACGTTACATTTAGTTTTCACACGTCATAGCCCTAAATGCAAAGAAAAATAACCGGAGATATATGATAAACTAACCATTGCCTTAAACAAATCCGAACATTAGTTGAGCCACCGGTGAACTGTAACTCAGTCGCATTTGATATCCCACCCGTCCTTTGTTAGAGCGTGCGACTAGAAACCATATCAATAGCCCTAACACCCGAAATTATTAATAATACACGCTCACTCACATGTCCGCTGAAAAAGGAATAAGGATTGCTCAAACCTCTAATTAGCTTAGAAATTCATAGTATCTTATTTATCGTTCATGTTTCAATACAATAATACTGAATGCAAAAAAAAAATCTTACAATAAATACCTCATTTAGCACCTCATAGTATGTACGCCTGTTCCAAATTTACAGCCTAAGCTCATATTCGCAGAACCAATTTTAATTATGTTGATCAATCTGAATGTAAATATTATAACCCTGCCTAACCCTAGATGGAGGGGGGAATAAAGCTCGGTATCATATATTATCTGCGAGTGTAATTACCAGCGAGTATGTACTACAATTTCATTCTAAAGGACATAATAATTCAACGCAAGTATCATAGAAAGAAAGTATAACTACATGATTAAAGTAATTATTGAACAAAATATATAATAAAAGTTGTAATTAAAAATGATATTCATATTCTAATTGAATATTGGGATATATAGGACGAAAGTAGAGTATTTTTGTTAATTAGCGAATTTCAACGCCCGATATGTACTATCGAATACGAAGATTTGGTTGATTAACGGAGTTTCAACGACAGATAAGTATTAACGAACACGAGTACGTTGTTGATTAGCGGGTTTCAACATTAGATATGTAACATCGAATGCGAATATTTTGTTGATTAGCGGATCTCAACGTTAGATATCTAACACCGAACACGTATAGTAAGATATGTACTACCAAATACGAATCTTTTGTTGATTAACGGATTTCACGCCAGATATGTACGATCGAATACGAATATTATGTTTATCTCTGGTACTTAGCTGATGTAAGTTGCAGATTGCATGTTCTTAACCCATGCGGTGCTATCTTTCGCTTCCTAGCCTGTGCCGGATATCTTATGTGAGATCCTTCCATGAGTTTCTGTTATCGTTACATACTATATTTTATTCCTAAAAGAGAACATGGGCTCCGATTAAGAAGTGATAATTGTATATCAACCTTAATCCCGGACGTGCAGCAGTGAAAGGAATCCCGGGGATCCAGTATTCCTAAACCTTGTCAAGTGTAGTATAGCAAAAAAAACAAACAACAGCTTATATTACTATGCAAATTATTAATGCCCCCTACGAAGGGACTAACAGAAGTTTTTTCCCAACAATCAGGAAAAATTTAAGGGGAAACATTTTTGAGAGCAATGAGCACATTCTTAACACGGTTAATCATGAACTTGAAAAATTAAGGAAAAATTATTTAATTATCTCTTTTTTTTCAAACCCGACTACGCGAACTTCTGTTAGACCACTAGTGATTTCCTTATCAGCTGCGCCTGACGATACGTCCGGATCTGGAGGTCGCATTAATCCTCATCACATCCCAGCGATCAATTCAAGAGGCTAGATATTGCGGCCACGACTGGATTTGCAATGAATTGGCGCGGGGTGTTGCATTTGTGGACCCGAAACTGTATCACTCGAATATATCGAATAAATCTTTGCGCACTTTCTCGATTTAATGCCTTTGATAGTATTTCTACCTTTCCACAACTCAACATCCAAGTGGATGACACTTATGCACTGCCCGAGCACTCTTACATTGCATTGTTATCATTATTGTTATTGTTGATGTTGTTGCAATTGATAGCCAAGTTTAAAGAAACTCGTAAAGCGACGGTGGCGAAAGCAGCAACAATCAATTTGGTCAATGCATTTGTCCGGCAGGTTATGGTTATCAGCCGAACACCCACAATTCGGATCGAATACACGTTGGTATGTATGTCGCGTTGAATTTTGGATACGTTTTATGGTTATTTCACATTTTATTTTTAACTAGCTGCGAGAGCTCGCTTCGCTCGCTCTCTCATCTAGTGCCCGCTTCGTTCACAACTTGACACTAACCTTGACTATTTTTTCATACATAATTAATTTGTTCTCCGCTTGCTCAACATCACCACGATAAGGCTAAACTTAAGCTAAATTAAAAGTAACTTCACTTTCAGTCCGGTACCTTTACATAGTTTCGGCGGCTCAAATTTCTAAGCAGAATTACAGGGACGCCGACTTTTTATATTAATTTGTGAGATTTGGAAATTAATTCCAGGTGGGCTTAGGGAATTTAAAATTTCAACCGGATAATGGATAGCATCTTCTTGATCCATTACTCGGTTGATTGAGCTATATTCAACACATTTCCCAGGAACGCATTTTAATATTTATGCGTTTATCGCAGACGCCTGGTCGTTTTTTAAATACACAACATCAATTATTTTGGAGAATAATCTTCCCTTCTTCTTCCGGATACGTACCTACCGTCACCAATTTTCAGTAACAAATCTGAAAACTCTTGGGCATTTTGATCACCCCCAATTCGTGCCCGCATATTGGTTGACAAATACATGGGTATGACAATGCACCATAGATGTGAGCTTTTTAGACATGCCCTAATTTCATCAGCGCTCATTCCTCGGGGTTTTACTGGTAAAGTTTACCTAAAGTGCCACAGAAAAGTACTGCAATACTGCCCATAGGCCGGTCGTTTTGTTTGATGTCACGTAAGGTTCTATCTCACAAAAACAACTCTGTTGTAAAAAAATCCCCGCCAAGAAAAACTCCTCAGCCGTAAAAAAGATTGATATGAACACAATACCGCCAAAGTACTCGTAGCTTCGCGCCTCGCTCTAGGGTATGCATATTGAACGCTTATTGCATTAGTTAATTTCTTTCAAAGCTGATTGGCGGGGAGCTTCGTAGCCTAAAGACTCACCGCCGAACGGATTTATTGATAAAATGACAGTGATAATGGCAACGATGTCACTCTGACAAAATTATGAATAAGTAGTTGCGTGCGGATCATGCTGTAAGCTCTTATGCCAAGTATTATTGGCTTCTCGCCCGGATCTCGTTATAAAGCCCCCGCCTTACAAAAGACTAAAAATGCACTTCAGGCCAGAAGTGAATAATAGACTATTTTCTACTGCGTTCTTATTCAGATTGTTCAACTTATTTTGTTTAATGGAAGCTCCCCGCCAAACCGCGTTGAAAGAAATTAACTAATTGGAATTGTTTGTGACACTTGGTTTCATTCTGCACACCAACTTAGTATGCGTCTGTAGCTTAGCTCGGTAACGCACCGGGCATTTTTTGCTACTCGAAACACGGTCTCTGCGGTTCGCGCCCCGCAACGGGACCAACTATTTTTTATTCTCAAATTCCCTCTGAATTAATTTCTCCGAGCTTAGTGGTTTCGTATGGATAGTAGCACTCATCAGGTCTTGCATCTTTGCAGCTATCCATGTGCAAGACGACCACGAAAGTGTGAGAATTCTGTTTGTATAAGCCGTGAAGGCGTGATTTTACTTGAAAACTCGACCGTGGAGGTCTAGATGGTGTGAAGCACTTATATTAACTCACTAGAGGGGTGGAGAGAGGGTGAGAAGTGGAGATATTTGTTCCCTGGCAATTTTACTTTATATATTAATGTTCTTGCAAATGTACAAGTGCGAATCATTTTCAATTTAAATTGGAATTGTTTGTGACACTTGGTTTCATTCTGCACACCAACTTAGTATGCGTCTGTAGCTTAGCTCGGTAACGCACCGGGCATTTTTTGCTACTCGAAACACGGTCTCTGCGGTTCGCGCCCCGCAACGGGACCAACTATTTTTTATTCTCAAATTCCCTCTGAATTAATTTCTCCGAGCTTAGTGGTTTCGTATGGATAGTAGCACTCATCAGGTCTTGCATCTTTGCAGCTATCCATGTGCAAGACGACCACGAAAGTGTGAGAATTCTGTTTGTATAAGCCGTGAAGGCGTGATTTTACTTGAAAACTCGACCGTGGAGGTCTAGATGGTGTGAAGCACTTATATTAACTCACTAGAGGGGTGGAGAGAGGGTGAGAAGTGGAGATATTTGTTCCCTGGCAATTTTACTTTATATATTAATGTTCAGAGGGAATTTGAGAATAAAAAATAGTTGGTCCCGTTGCGGGGCGCGAACCGCAGAGACCGTGTTTCGAGTAGCAAAAAATGCCCGGTGCGTTACCGAGCTAAGCTACAGACGCATACTAAGTTGGTGTGCAGAATGAAACCAAGTGTCACAAACAATTCCAATTTAAATTGAAAATGATTCGCACTTGTACATTTGCAAGAACATTAATATATAAAGTAAAATTGCCAGGGAACAAATATCTCCACTTCTCACCCTCTCTCCACCCCTCTAGTGAGTTAATATAAGTGCTTCACACCATCTAGACCTCCACGGTCGAGTTTTCAAGTAAAATCACGCCTTCACGGCTTATACAAACAGAATTGTCACACTTTCGTGGTCGTCTTGCACATGGATAGCTGCAAAGATGCAAGACCTGATGAGTGCTACTATCCATACGAAACCACTAAGCTCGGAGAAATTAATTCAGAGGGAATTTGAGAATAAAAAATAGTTGGTCCCGTTGCGGGGCGCGAACCGCAGAGACCGTGTTTCGAGTAGCAAAAAATGCCCGGTGCGTTACCGAGCTAAGCTACAGACGCATACTAAGTTGGTGTGCAGAATGAAACCAAGTGTCACAAACAATTCCAATTTAAATTGAAAATGATTCGCACTTGTACATTTGCAAGAACATTAATATATAAAGTAAAATTGCCAGGGAACAAATATCTCCACTTCTCACCCTCTCTCCACCCCTCTAGTGAGTTAATATAAGTGCTTCACACCATCTAGACCTCCACGGTCGAGTTTTCAAGTAAAATCACGCCTTCACGGCTTATACAAACAGAATTCTCACACTTTCGTGGTCGTCTTGCACATGGATAGCTGCAAAGATGCAAGACCTGATGAGTGCTACTATCCATACGAAACCACTAAGCTCGGAGAAATTAATTCAGAGGGAATTTGAGAATAAAAAATAGTTGGTCCCGTTGCGGGGCGCGAACCGCAGAGACCGTGTTTCGAGTAGCAAAAAATGCCCGGTGCGTTACCGAGCTAAGCTACAGACGCATACTAAGTTGGTGTGCAGAATGAAACCAAGTGTCACAAACAATTCCAATTTAAATTGAAAATGATTCGCACTTGTACATTTGCAAGAACATTAATATATAAAGTAAAATTGCCAGGGAACAAATATCTCCACTTCTCACCCTCTCTCCACCCCTCTAGTGAGTTAATATAAGTGCTTCACACCATCTAGACCTCCACGGTCGAGTTTTCAAGTAAAATCACGCCTTCACGGCTTATACAAACAGAATTCTCACACTTTCGTGGTCGTCTTGCACATGGATAGCTGCAAAGATGCAAGACCTGATGAGTGCTACTATCCATACGAAACCACTAAGCTCGGAGAAATTAATTCAGAGGGAATTTGAGAATAAAAAATAGTTGGTCCCGTTGCGGGGCGCGAACCGCAGAGACCGTGTTTCGAGTAGCAAAAAATGCCCGGTGCGTTACCGAGCTAAGCTACAGACGCATACTAAGTTGGTGTGCAGAATGAAACCAAGTGTCACAAACAATTCCAATTTAAATTGAAAATGATTCGCACTTGTACATTTGCAAGAACATTAATATATAAAGTAAAATTGCCAGGGAACAAATATCTCCACTTCTCACCCTCTCTCCACCCCTCTAGTGAGTTAATATAAGTGCTTCACACCATCTAGACCTCCACGGTCGAGTTTTCAAGTAAAATCACGCCTTCACGGCTTATACAAACAGAATTCTCACACTTTCGTGGTCGTCTTGCACATGGATAGCTGCAAGATGCAAGACCTGATGAGTGCTACTATCCATACGAAACCACTAAGCTCGGAGAAATTAATTCAGAGGGAATTTGAGAATAAAAAATAGTTGGTCCCGTTGCGGGGCGCGAACCGCAGAGACCGTGTTTCGAGTAGCAAAAAATGCCCGGTGCGTTACCGAGCTAAGCTACAGACGCATACTAAGTTGGTGTGCAGAATGAAACCAAGTGTCACAAACAATTCCAATTTAAATTGAAAATGATTCGCACTTGTACATTTGCAAGAACATTAATATGTAAAGTAAAATTGCCAGGGAACAAATATCTCCACTTCTCACCCTCTCTCCACCCCTCTAGTGAGTTAATATAAGTGCTTCACACCATCTAGACCTCCACGGTCGAGTTTTCAAGTAAAATCACGCCTTCACGGCTTATACAAACAGAATTCTCACACTTTCGTGGTCGTCTTGCACATGGATAGCTGCAAAGATGCAAGACCTGATGAGTGCTACTATCCATACGAAACCACTAAGCTCGGAGAAATTAATTCAGAGGGAATTTGAGAATAAACCAGGCCGAAGCTTCGCTTCGGCCCGGAGTCCGAAGCGTATATACCCTAGACTTCTACAGACCTAGTGGAGATACCAAAAGTACCAATTGGCAACGACCATATGCATTAAGAATGGGTCTCGTATATGGCCAGTTCATAGGAGAGGTTGGCACTCATTCATTAGGATCTTGACCATTCTCAAAATCAATTAACTAACTAACCCATTCTACAATATTTGTCGAATTTTTCAAGTCGCTAGCTTCATTCTATCGGAAGGTATTGCTTATTTGAAGTTTCACTTGTAGAGGAGGTAAGGGTTCCTTAGGTCGGATCTTGCTCATCATTGCCACAAACCAATTAGATCACCCTACAACCATTTAAACAAAATTTCAAGTCTCTAACTTCACTCTATCGAAAGCTATCGCTTATTTAAAGTTTCGTTTGTAGGGGAAGTAGGGATTTCGTTGGTCGGATGTTACCCAGCTTTAATGCCAACTAACTCAATCTCACTTCGAACATTTGACCAAAATTTCAAGTCACTGGCTTCATTCCATCAAAAGTTATCGCTTATTTGAAGTTTCATATATAGGGGAGGTGGGGGTTCCTTGTGTTGGATCTTGCCCATATTCAACACCAACTACGTAGGTCTTACTAGCAACATTCCACCAAATTTTTAACTCGGTAGTATCATTCTATCAAAAGTTATCGCTTATTTGAAGTTTCATTTGTAGGGGAGGAAGGGGTTGCTTGAGTCGGATCTTACCCATTTTCAATACCAACCAAGCAGATCCTACTAAAAACATTTTGTCAAATTTTCAACTCGCTAGTGTCATTCTATCGAAAGTTATCGTAATTAAAGGAATATTGAATTTTTTTTAAATTTGTAGGGGAGGTAGGCGTTCCTTTGATCCGATTATGCCCAACTTACTAGAACTCAAGCATCTTCTCACCCCAGGGTTACATGCCAAAAATCAGGCGTCTACGTCAATTGGTTCAAGAGTTATAGACAAAAAACCCGAAAAGTAGGGTAGTACGGGGCTCTTTGTAAGAAAATAACCGTTAGTTTTCAACTGATCGATTTTATTTTCCCAGGAGTTTATAAGATTACCCTCACGAGTAATCTACCAAAGCTAGAGCTTTTTATATTTATTTAGTCGGGAGTTACAGATACATTTAAGTATTTTACATATGTAGGGGAGGTAGGCGTTCTCTTGGCTTGATCATGCCCATTTTCAATACCATCCAACTAGATTACACTACCAACATTTGACCAAAATTTCAAGGCTCTAGCTTCATTCTATCGAAAGTTATCGTGCGAACGGACAGACAGACAGACAGACAGACAGACAGACAGACAGACAGACAGACAGACAGACAGACATGGCTTAATCGAATCAGGAGGTGACCCTGATCATTTATATATATACATTGCTATACCTCCGGAGCCTCCTTTAAGGTGTTACATATTTCCGTCGTGACAAAAACAATATACCCTATACTAAAAGTCTAGGGTATAAAAATAGTTGGTCCCGTTGCGGGGCGCGAACCGCAGAGACCGTGTTTCGAGTAGCAAAAAATGCCCGGTGCGTTACCGAGCTAAGCTACAGACGCATACTAAGTTGGTGTGCAGAATGAAACCAAGTGTCATAAACAATTCCAATTTAAATTGAAAATGATTCGCACTTGTACATTTGCAAGAACATTAATATATAAAGTAAAATTGCCAGGGAACAAATATCTCCACTTCTCACCCTCTCTCCACCCCTCTAGTGAGTTAATATAAGTGCTTCACACCATCTAGACCTCCACGGTCGAGTTTTCAAGTAAAATCACGCCTTCACGGCTTATACAAACAGAATTCTCACACTTTCGTGGTCGTCTTGCACATGGATAGCTGCAAAGATGCAAGACCTGATGAGTGCTACTATCCATACGAAACCACTAAGCTCGGAGAAATTAATTCAGAGGGAATTTGAGAATAAAAAATAGTTGGTCCCGTTGCGGGGCGCGAACCGCAGAGACCGTGTTTCGAGTAGCAAAAAATGCCCGGTGCGTTACCGAGCTAAGCTACAGACGCATACTAAGTTGGTGTGCAGAATGAAACCAAGTGTCACAAACAATTCCAATTTAAATTGAAAATGATTCGCACTTGTACATTTGCAAGAACATTAATATATAAAGTAAAATTGCCAGGGAACAAATATCTCCACTTCTCACCCTCTCTCCACCCCTCTAGTGAGTTAATATAAGTGCTTCACACCATCTAGACCTCCACGGTCGAGTTTTCAAGTAAAATCACGCCTTCACGGCTTATACAAACAGAACTCTCACACTTTCGTGGTCGTCTTGCACATGGATAGCTGCAAAGATGCAAGACCTGATGAGTGCTACTATCCATACGAAACCACTAAGCTCGGAGAAATTAATTCAGAGGGAATTTGAGAATAAAAAATAGTTGGTCCCGTTGCGGGGCGCGAACCGCAGAGACCGTGTTTCGAGTAGCAAAAAATGCCCGGTGCGTTACCGAGCTAAGCTACAGACGCATACTAAGTTGGTGTGCAGAATGAAACCAAGTGTCACAAACAATTCCAATTTAAATTGAAAATGATTCGCACTTGTACATTTGCAAGAACATTAATATATAAAGTAAAATTGCCAGGGAACAAATATCTCCACTTCTCACCCTCTCTCCACCCCTCTAGTGAGTTAATATAAGTGCTTCACACCATCTAGACCTCCACGGTCGAGTTTTCAAGTAAAATCACGCCTTCACGGCTTATACAAACAGAACTCTCACACTTTCGTGGTCGTCTTGCACATGGATAGCTGCAAAGATGCAAGACCTGATGAGTGCTACTATCCATACGAAACCACTAAGCTCGGAGAAATTAATTCAGAGGGAATTTGAGAATAAAAAATAGTTGGTCCCGTTGCGGGGCGCGAACCGCAGAGACCGTGTTTCGAGTAGCAAAAAATGCCCGGTGCGTTACCGAGCTAAGCTACAGACGCATACTAAGTTGGTGTGCAGAATGAAACCAAGTGTCACAAACAATTCCAATTTAAATTGAAAATGATTCGCACTTGTACATTTGCAAGAACATTAATATATAAAATTAACTAATGCAATCAGCGTTCAATATGCATACCCTAGAGCGAGGCGCGAAGCTACGAGTACTTTGGCGGTATTGTGTTCATATCAATTCTTTTTACGGCTGAGGAGTTTTTCTTGGCGGGGATTTTTTTACAACAGAGTTGTTTTTGTGAGATATCACATCTTTTTGCAAAGTAGTAGTGGTAATACAGATGGCGCAACGGTAAACACGTTCGCCTTCTATACATTGGGCTCCGGTTTGATTCCTACTGAATGCGGTAGTCTTCGATAAAAAAGGGGATTTACGTGCCGGACTATGAGTCCACTCAGGTTACCAATTTGGGGTAAATAGTTTTCTTGCCAAGAATATAATTTTTCTAGTTCAAAGGACTCAAAGTGCCTTTAACAGTAGGTTACTGCATTCGCCTCATCACCCCCATAATATAATACTCATCTTGCCTAGATATCGCTTCCTTGCCAAGAACATATTTTTTCCTGCCCAAAGGACTCAAAATACCTTTAACAGTCCACTGCATTCGCCTCATCACCTCCAGTCATGTGATACCCATCTTGCCTAGACATCGCTTCCCATCTTCCACACATTGGAAAAAATCATCTTACATCATAATTCATATCGCTTCACTGCCAAAAGTATTATTTTTTCGAATATCCTTATCGGCACCGAAGGACTCGAAATGCCATCCATAGTACTCCTAGGCATTCGCCTCTTCACCACAATTCATATGACACCCATATTGCCCATTTTTCACTTGACTTCCAAGAATGTCCTTTTCGCTCTGAAGAACTCGAAATTTCATCTGCACTACTCCTGGATATTCGGGTATCCACCCCGATTCATATGACACCCATATTGACCGTATTTCGCTTCACTGCCAAAAATATCCTTTTTCGAATGTCCTTGTTGCCACCGAAAAACTTGAAATGCCATCCATAAAACTTCTAGGCATTCGCCTCTTCACCACAATTCATATGACACCCATATTGCCCATTTTTCAATTGACTTCCAAGAAAGTCCTTTTCGCTCCGAAGGACTCAAAATGCCATCTGCACTACTCCTGGATATTCGGGTGTTCACCCCGATTCATATGACACCCATATTGACCGTATTTCGCTTCACTGCCAAAAATATCCTTTTTCGAATGTCCTTGTTGCCACCGAAAAACTCGAAATGCCATCCATAGTACTCCTAGGCATTCGCCTCTTCACCACAATTCATGACACCCATATTGCCCATATTTCAATTGACTTTCATGAATGTTCTTTTCGCCACCAAAGGACTCGAAATGCCATCCGCACTACTCCGGGATATTCGGGTGTCCACCCCGATTCATATGACACACATACTGACCGTATTTCGCTTCACTGCCAAAAGTATCCTTTTTCGAATATGCTTGTCGCCACCGAAGGATCCGGAATGCCATCTACAGTAGTCCTGGACATTCGCCTCTTTAACCCGGTTCGCATGACACCCATATTGCCCACTTGACTTTCGTGAATGTCCTTTTCACCACCGAATGACTCGAAATGACATCTACACTACTCCTGGACACTCGCCTCTTCATCCCGGTTCATATGAGACCCCCACATTTCGCTTCACTGCTAAAAATATCCTTTTTCGAATGTCCTTGCTGCCACCGAAGGACTCTACATCTACAGTACATTCGTCTCTTTCTATCCATTCTCCGCACGTACATATAAAAATCCTTGATTGCATAGACAACCTGCCCAACATACTAGTACTATTTTCATACAAAACCCCGACATTGAATAATGAATGAATTGCTCTCGAGTCGCAGTCGCAAATCGCCCATTCAAGCCGCTGTCTAGCAAAACACAGCTTAAGATGCATCCATAAACATTCAGTTTCAATTTTTTCATGACACACTTTTCATTAATGCACTTGCCACAAACCACGCCCGCAACCATGAACTCGTATGGTTCTCCTCACCCGACGAGCGCACGGACTTTTGCATCCGTCGTCGTCACGTACTCACATAATCAAGTGTTTGCGTCTCTCCACGTCGGCATGCGATCTCTGCGAGTGATTTGCTGTGTCGCATTCAAATTATCAAAAAGACTTAAGCGAGAAACTCTATTATAAAATTTCACATTTTTGGATGTATCTTTTGATCTACTGCACGGATCAGAGCAAATGATAGCCTATGCACACCTTTGGGACACAGTCAATTTGTGAGAAAAGAAAGCAGACCTCGATACGCTCCCTACGAGGCTGTAGACCGGTCAAAGAACAACGAGAACAAGAAAAATTTGAGAAATAGCCATTTTCAAATTATCATATCTCGGGTGTTTTTCCTTGTATCGGAATCAAATTTGCAGCACTTCGTAAGATGACCAGGGAAAATGACCATACCAAATTTGAGCTCGAACAAGCCTCCGGGGCCGGAGCTACAGAGGTCCGAAAACCCGTACTTGTTGTGTCGCGTAAACATAGTCTTGGTCGCTTTTCAATTTTTTTTTTTTCGATTTTTGTATTTTTCTTTGGCGGGGCGGGACGCTCCCGCGTCCCTAGATCTACTGATTCAATCGCTTTCCGATTCGCCATAGTGCACTCGTCCCATATTATTAAGAAACAATCGCGCAGAACCCTGGCTTTGTTACAGTTCCTGGAAATGCTATACACTGGGATATCCGTATGGTCCAAGTAAATCGGGATCTCGAATATAGTATGTGCAGTTTTGCCTACTGGTTACAATGAAGCGGCTATTCCTGATGAGGCGACAGCAATTGCTATTTAGTTTTGAATACGTTTTTGCTAAGATAACTTTAGTGAGAAATGTTTTCCCCGTCCTACCGAGTGCATCTAAAAATAGGATTTCCCCCAAATCACCGTCTACGCTATGACAAACATGATCGAATATCAAACGTTGTTCTGCTCCATAAACCATTTCGCAATATTTCAGCCAACTGCGCTGAACTATAGTTGATTTCTGCTGCATACTCACTATTAATTCGTTCCCCACCTGAAGTTGGTGTGGGCATACTGTATTAAGAGAGAGAATTACCCCCTGTTACTGTTTCTTGGATAGCCAGCAAGCATCGATTGAGATTACTATCGCGTAATCTGTCAGTCCCCCGTGATTGTTGCGACATGCATCCCCGAAAAAGTCTTCAGCAAATTTACTTTGATACTTATGCCACAACTCCGCTGCATCCGAAAGAACACAAAATACCACTAATATGGTAAACAAACGACGCAAGCGATGTGAACTATCGCTGACACATGCTTCAGCCAATGCGTCATCCCAATGCTGATTACCATCTAGCAAGTGACGTGCAGCCTGATAAGTATCGTATTAAAAATCGTCAACCTTTCGCAAATCAGCAAAAGTAGTAGTAGTAGTACTGTATGAATTAGTAACCGTAAGTAATAGCATTCGAAGTTGTTCGGATGTACTGTGTAAAGTCTTTCCAGGACTTGTTCTTTGAGAATGCCAGGCACTCCATCTACAGCTAATCCACGTTTTCTACGATTGAAAACTCTTTGCCGTTTGTTATACGTATAGTATGACGGAACTTCTTCGTATAACAGTGTTTTTGCGAAATCGTCAACTTGATAAATTGGAAAGAACAGAGTAGTTTGAGGCGGGCTTTCATTTTGCTCTGTCACATTTTCAGAGTTAAAGTACACCCGCTCCCCAACATCAAGATGCATAACTGGTGGAAATCTTTCATGAATAGGAAAGCTCAAAACGCTTCAAACCGCCTCAGAATAACTTATATAGCGGCCAGATTGGAACCTACTGACTTCGTCGTATTCATTATTTCTTAACCCTAATGTTGCTTGATCACTACCTTTGTTGACGTATTTTTTTGTGAGATGAAAGTCCAGGTGCGCTTAGGGAATTTAAAAATTCAACCAGATAAATGTTTAGCATCTTCTCGATCCATTACTCGGTTGATTGAGCGATATTCAACACATTCCCCAGAAACGCATTTTAATATTTCAGCGTTTGTCGCAGTGCCTGGTCGTTCAGGGGAGTTGAAATAGGTCTCCTGCAAAGCCTAGAGTTTTCATGATCAGTTAATTTTGCAGGGTCGCCTCTTCTTCGTCCGGACACGCACCGTCATCAGTTCGCCGGTTAAATGTATGCGCAACAATTTGTATTCGCTAAATTAAAATAATGAATACTGAAATGTCAAATCTATATACACTGAACGAAATCAGACCTAAAATACACATTTTCATGAATATCTCGACTCCAGCGCTACCTACCAAGTCCAAATTTTGTCAACAGATTTATTATTATTTAATTAATATATGTTGTGAATTTGAGCCGAATTGGACCATGAATAAGAATTTTGGAAAAAAACTCCACTCGAGTGCCACCTACCGAGTCCAAAAAAAACTTATGCAAATCGGAGGACCAAGCGAACATATGGTGTGAATATGAGTTGGATAGCTTCAGTGGTTCAAGAGTTATGGCGGCAGCAACATATGCACGAACGTTTTAATATACATATATTAAGATAATTAATAATTTTGAAACTTACTCAGGAATTTAATTTTTGCTAGAACCTCAATTTGTAAAAAGATACCGATGCCGATGTAAATGGTGGTGCCTGACGGATGAATATGGACGGAATGAATGCCACTGCTTGGCTTTATTGTATCACTTCGTTTCTTCCTGAGAAATTCCAGAAGTGTATTTTCCTACAATTTCAGAAAAGCAGATCTGTGCATGGGAACCAAAAAAAAAGAGATTCCAAGGAAAAATCTAATTTCACAAAAAAACACACATGGCGGCTTACCTGTCAAGAGATTTTTTGGCTTTGCAATTTTTCCCAAATTAGCCCGCGGCTAGACTTTGTGTGTGACCGACCTCGGCCAGGTCTAGGAAGCGAGTAGACCTTTGCTTTCGGCGGCGAGTGTCGAGACTCGAACGTGCCTTCGATAGGGAAATTGACTCACGATTGGCAATTCTGATTCGGCTCAGAAATTGACGAAATTAACTATGCAACTTCTTGTGATGGTTATACCAATTAAATTAAATTGGAGAAAACGAAACAAAAATGTACAAGAAAGTTACATAATTATTTATGTGCGAATTTCCGCACAATAAAAAATTGCCGTCGCGTGGAATCAATCTCCCAATCATTACAGACTGTAGACTTATTTCTGCAAAAATCATGTTCATTGGGACAAATGAGATGGCCAAACCAGTCGTAAATGTGGTTGAAAACAATCCGCTCAAGAAGTTCGTAGTTGGGACGCTAAGCGACATAAATCGACGCCACCTTGCAAAATATGATAGAGAAATGCCGTTTGGTACGAATGTTGGTGGGGCCCATACTTTCAATTAAAGAGATGGAGCCACCTTGGACCCGGCGGGAGAGCAGCTGTGCGGGCGAAAACCCGCGAAATTTGACCCCTATTTTTAATTTTCTCCTCGTAACTTCTAAACGGAGCCTCGTATCGAAAAACTTAATAGGTTGTAAATTAAAGAGCGTCAAATTCCACATCCAATGCATTGCTCAAAGTTGAAATTTGGTGTAGTAGTATAATCAAAATCGATGGTCGAAAAACGTCACTTTTTGAGGCTTTGGAGAAAAATCACACTATATCGCTTTTCAAGCTCACATATCTCTGTAACGGATACTCAAAATGAAAAACCGTACAAGTAAAAGTTGAAGATATTTTGATTTCCGGTTTAACGTGTTCAATACTTTTCAAATCGGTTTATTTTTAGTGTAGTTGTGAGTGAAAATGCTGGAATGCTTTCTTAGATATTCCAGCTTTAATAGCTCTATTTCGGTAAGTATAGTAGCTGAAGTTTTGTTTTAGTCTCAATTTACAGATAATTAAATCTTGTTCAAAAAGTCTTTGCTTGATAGCTTGGCTTGATAGCTTAGGTCATAGTTACGCTTTTTAGGGTTTTGTAGAAAAAATAAAACCCTTATGAAATCAGTCAGATGTCAGCCTGTTCAAAGAATATCTCGAAGAGCTGAAGCTACAGGTATGGAATTTGGTAGAAATATGAAGGATTACTACAATTTGTGCTATAAGGCTTTTCATTAGTGGCCAAATTGCAAGGAGAGACAGTTATTCGCCGCTTAAAGCACATAGGTATGTATATGAAAATTTCCAGGATGACGGCATATAATTAGGATAGCGACGTTAAATATCCAGGATGTTGATATCCTTAGGAAAAAGTTTAATAATAGTATATTTCGATAATTTGATTTGCTACTCTCTGCATATCCCGTAAGTGACCTTAAGAGAGAAGTAATAATGCCAATCCGTTAGCAACGGGTGCAGGTATCTTGTTATTGCTGTGTTTTGCTAGAGAGCGGCTGGGCGATTTGCGTCTGCGGCTGGAGAGCAATTGATTCATCATTCAATGTCGAGGTTTTGTATGAAAATACAATAGTACTAAAATAGTATGTTGGGCAGGTTGTCTATGGAATCAAGGATTTTTGTATGTACGTGAGGAGAATGGATGGAAAGAGACGAATGTACTGTAGATGTAGAGTCCTGCGGTGGCAGCAAGGACATTCGAGAAAGGATATTTTTGGCAGTGAAGCGATATATGGGGAATATGGGTGTCATATGAACCGAGATGAAGAGGCGAGTGTCCAGGAGTAGTGTAGATGGAATTCCGGATCCTTCGGTGGCGACAAGGATATTCGAAAAAGGATACATTTGGCAGTGAAGCGAAATACGGTCAATATGGGTGTCATATGAATCGGGGTGGACACCCGAATATCCAGGAGTAGAACGGATGGCATTTCGCGTCCTTCGGTGGCGAAAAGGACATTCAAGAAAGTCAATTGAAAAATGGGCAATATGGGTGTCATATGAACCGGGGTGAAGAGGCGAATGCCTAGGAGTACTATGGATGGCATTCCGGATCCTTCGGTGGCGACAAGGACACTCGAAAATGGATATTTTTGGCAGTGAAGCGAAATACGGTCAATATGGGTGTCATATGAATCGGGGTGGACACCCGAATATCCGGGAGTAGTGCGGATGGCATTTCGAGTCCTTGGGTGGCGAAAAGGACATTCAAGAAAGTCAGATGAAATATGGGCAATAGGGGGGGCAAAAACTCCTCTTCCATAGTCCTCCGCGTGGGCGCCCCCTGGAACGGCAGTGGTCACTGACCATTGCCAACCAACGTCAAGCCGCCAGTGATGGCGGTGCGATTATTTGGTTGAGGTACCCCTGTGGTGTGGGGTGTGAAAAAAAAAATACCACGGCCTTTCCCTTTGAGGGCCTGTCGTTGAAACCGACAATCAAAGGACAGGATGTGTATGCCAGCAACTTGCACTATCCGAAATCTTTATATGCTAACGAAACGTCAACTATGCCTCGGATAAGGACTGACTCAACGGTTACGACTTTTGGCTATCGTACAATGACAAAGATTGGATTCTGGAATGTGCGTACTCTCCTGGACAATGGATCAGAAGGTCCCCAGAACGCACGATTTCTTCAATTAGAGAGTGAATTTCTGAGGTACAAATTAAATATCTTAGGAGTTAGTGAGATAAGATGGTGGAACAGCGGAGAATTCATCTCTCCAACGGGCAGCACTGTAATGTTGTACTCCGGTAAAGCTACCGGTAGTCGTCGTGAGTCAGGTGTGGGGCTCCTTTTAACCAGAGCCGCGCGAAACTGTCTCTTATCCTGGGAACCGGTCTCTGACAGGGTCTTGACCGCCAGGTTCCGGACCAAAATGAGGAACATCTCAATAATACAATGTTATGCCCCTACTGAACCCGACAATGTCTTGGCAAAAGACTCCTTCTACGAAGAACTAAACGCCGTTCAGAGCAGAACACCTAAAGGTGACATTATAATGGTTATGGGTGATTTGAATGCGAAAGTTGGCGCTGATAACTATGGGCTCAGACATGTGATGGGGAGACACGGTCCTGGTGATCGTAATGACAACGGTGAAAGATTTGTAGAGTTCTGCAACTTTCACAGTCTCTTCATCGGTGGTACTATGTTTGAGCATAAGGACCACCACAAAATCAGTTGGTCCTCTGTTGATCGGCGCAGAACACAAAATCAGATCGACCATTTTGCCATTAGTAAAAGATTCAAGAGTTGCCTCCTGGACGTGCGAAACAAGAAGGGTGCCGATATTGGGATGGGAAGAGACCATTATCTTATGATCGCTAATGTTCGATTGCGTATTGCAGCCGTGCGCCGCCCCAGCGACGAAAGATCCAGGCCCCGCAAATTCAACACCGCTCGACTAAAAAATCCAGCTGTCTTACAACAATATAATGACCATCTTGCGCAAAAAGCGGCTGAGATAACTAGTCACCCAGAGAGTGACATAAACGAAAACTGGGATGCCATAAAAAATGCGTACATTGATAGCGCAAATACCATCCTTGGCCCAAACCCGGATTGCCGGAATAAGCCCTGGATGTCCGACGCATCATGGCAGCGGATTGTTGAAAGAAAGGAGCTGAAAGTTCGTTTGGCTGCAGCTTCAGACGACAATCGAAGCAGCATCGAACTCCTTTACCGTCAGAAAGCTCGAGAAGTTCAGCGTAGTGTGCGACGCGATAAAAGAGTTTATGCCAATTCTCTTTTAGCGTCAGCAGAAGAAGCCGCTAGAAATAACAACTTAAACGCCGTATACGGTGTCATCAAGGAGTTTACAGGTGGTCGTAACTCCTGCCAACATCCGGTGAAAGATAGTGATGGAAAGCTACTTATCTTGGAAGAAGATCAAATGAGGCGGTGGAAAGAACACTTCGCCGCGGTTTTGAACCGTGTAACCTCTGGTGAAGTTCCCCCTCATATAGATAATTTAGCTAACCATCAAAATGTGCGTATACGGTCCACTGCCCCGACTAAAGAGGAAATAGTCACTGCAATTATTGCACTAAAACGAGGAAAGGCCGCCGGACTTGACGGCATCCCTGCCGAACTTTATCAAGCAGCGCCAAGCGTAACTGCCGATTTGCTGCACCCACTTGTTGATAAAGCGTGGAATACAGAGACCTTTCCCACTGAGTGGAAGGAAGGTTTGATCATCAAACTTCCAAAGAAGGGTAGCCTCACAGACTGTAATAATTGGAGAGGCATTTGTGTGCTTCCTGCCGTTGCCAAGATAATAGCTAAAATCGTCCTGGAGAGACTAAAGGCCCACTTAGAAAGCACAATTGATGAAGAGCAGGCTGGCTTTCGATCGGGATTCTCCTGTGTCGATCACATTAACACCTTGCGAATCATCATCGAGCAATGCGCTGAATACGATTCTCCGCTTCACTTGCTTTTCATCGATTTCGAAAAGGCTTTCGATAGTGTGAACCGGGATTCTATATGGGCGGCCTTGCGCAGGAGAGGCATCCCTGAGAAGCTTGTGGCTATTATTAAGGCAACCTATGACGGCGCGAAATGTCGCGTTCTTCATAAAGGTAAGGTGTCGGGGGACTTTGAGATTCGCAGTGGAGTTCGGCAGGGGTGCATCCTCTCACCGATCCTATTCCTCATTGTGATCGGCGATGTGTTGCATGCAGCCCTATCCGGACTCGACAGAGGAATTCAATGGACTTTGACATCTTATCTACAACATCTTGACTACGCTGACGACATATGCCTACTCTCCCACAAAATCATGGATCTGTCCGCAATGGCGTTAGATCTCGAGAGGGAGGCAAGCAAGGTTGGGCTAAAGATTAATACCAACAAGACCAAGGTTCTTAGCCCGCCGTTGCGAAAAAGAAATCCGACACCTGTTGCCATCAATATTAATGGGCAGCCTGTGGAGAAGGTGGACAACTTCGTCTACCTGGGTAGCATTGTTGCCGAAAATGGTGGTACGGAGCAGGACATCGCTCGTCGTATCAACCAGGCTAAACGCGCATACGGCATGCTGTCCAAAATCTGGCAGAGCAGTTATCTCAGCATCAAGACCAAGCTGGGCCTGTTTCGCTCCCTGGTGCTATCAGTGCTTTTGTATGGGAGCAGTACATGGAAAGTTTCCGTAGGAGTTACCAGAAAGCTGCAAGTTTTCGTCAACTCATGTCTTCGTCGAATTTTAAGAATTTTCTGGCCCGAAACAATATCAAATGAAGAGCTAAGTCGGCGTACGGGTCAGATGCCAATCGACGAATTGATACGCAGGCGAAAATGGCAGTGGATAGGTCACACATTGCGGAAGAGTGATAACTGCATTGCTATGCATGCCATGAAATGGAACCCCATTTCCAACCAAGGCCGACCAAGAGGGGGTCCTCGAATCACATGGCGTCGATCTGTGGCAAAGGAGTGTCAGGTACTGGGTAAGTCTTTTGGGGAGTTGCGCCCCATTGCCCAGAACAGAGTACGATGGCGCGCAGGAGTAGTTGACGCGCTATGCCCCGCTAGGGGTTAAGGCAAAGTAGTAAGTAGTATGGGTGTCATATGAACCGGGGTGAGGAGGCGAATGCCTAGGAGTACTATGGATTGCATTTCGATTCCTTCGGTGCCGATAAGGATATTCGAAAAAAGATAGTTTTGGCAGTGAAGCGAAATACGGTCAATATGGGTGTCATATGAATCGGGGTGGACACCCGAATATCCAGGAGTAGTGCGGATGGCATTTCGAGTCCTTCGGTGGCCAAAAAGGACATTCAAGAAAGTCAATTGAAAAATGGGCAATATGGGTGTCATATGAACCGGGGTGAAGAGGCGAATGCCTAGGAGTACTATGGATGGCATTCCGGATCCTTCAGTGGCGACAAGGATATTCGAAAAAGGATACTTTTGGCAGTGAAGCGAAATACGGTCAATGTGGGTGTCATATGAATCGGGGTGAACACCCGAATATCCAGAAGTAGTGCAGATGGCATTTCGAGTCCTTTGGAGCGAAAAGGACATTCACGAAAGTCGAATGAAAAATGGGCGATATGGGTGTCATATGAACCGGGGTGAAGAGGCGAATGTCCGGGAACACTATAAATGGCACTTAGACTCCTTCGGTGGCGACAAGGACATTCGAAAAAGGATATTTTTGCTGGTAAGGCGAAATATGGGCAATATGGGTGTCGTATGAATCGGGGTGAAAAGACGAATGTCCAGGAGTAGTGTAGATGACATTTCAACTCCTTCGGTGGCGAAAAGGACATTCACGAAAGTCAAGTGCAAAATGGGCAATATGGGTGTCATATGAGTCGGGGTGAAGAGGCGTAGATGTAGATAGCATTTCGAGTCCTTCGTCTACTTGCGCAGCATTTACTCGAAAATGGTGGTGCGGACCAGAACAACGCTCGTTCTATCAACCAGGCTAAATGCGCATACGGCATGCTGTCGAAAATCTGGCAGAGTAGTTGTATCAGCATCAAGCTGATAATTTTTCGCTCTCGGGTACTGTCTGTAGTTTTGTATGGGTGCAGTACATGGAAAATTTCCGTAGGAGTTACCAGAAAGCTGCACTCCTGCGCGCCATCGTACTCTGTTCTGGGGAATAGGGTGAAGTTTACAACAGACTTACCCAGCGCGCTACACTCCGTTGCCACAGTTCGTCGCCATGTGATTCTAGGACCCCCTCTTGGTCGGCCTTGGTTGGAAACGGGGTTCTATTTCATGACATGCAAAGCAGTGCATTTATCACTCTTCCGCAATGTGTGATCTACCCACTGCTATTTTCGCCTGCATATCAATTCGTCGATTGGCATCTGCCCCGTAAGCCAGCTTAGCTCTTCATTTGATATTGTTTCAGGCCAGAAAATTCTTATAATTCGACGAAGACATGAGTTGACGAATACTTGCTGCTTTCTGGTAACTCTTACTGGAACTTTCCATGTACCGCTACCATACACAAGCGCAGAAATTACCAGGGAGCGAAACAGGCCCAGCTTGGTCTTGGTGCTGAGATAACTCCTTGGAGATTTTGGAGAGCATGCCGTATGCGCATTTAGCCTAGTTGATAGAACGAGCGTTGTTCTGGTCTGCACCACCATTTTCGAGTAAATGCTATCTACATCTACGCCTCTTCACCCCGGCTCATATGACACCCATATTGCCCATTTTGCACTTGACTTTCGTGAATGTCCTTTTCGCCACCGAAGGAGTTTAAATGTTATCTACACTACTCCTGGACATTCGTCTTTTCACCCCGATTCATACGACACCCATATTGTCCATATTTCGCCTTACCAGCAAAAATATCCTTTTTCGAATGTCCTTGTCGCCACCGAAGGAGTCTAAGTGCCATTTATAGTGTTCATGGACATCCGCCTCTTCACCCCGGTCCATATGACACCCATATCGCCCATTTTTCATTCGACTTTCGTGAATGTCCTTTTCGCTCCAAAGGACTCGAAATGCCATCTGCACTACTTCTGGATATTCGGGTGTTCACCCCGATTCATATGACACCCACATTGACCGTATTTCGCTTCACTGCCAAAAGTATCCTTTTTCGAATATCCTTGTCGCCACTGAAGGATCCGGAATGCCATCCATAGTACTCCTAGGCATTCGCCTCTTCACCCCGGTTCATATGACACCCATATTGCCCATTTTTCAATTGACTTTCTTGAATGTCCTTTTTGGCCACCGAAGGACTCGAAATGCCATCCGCACTACTCCTGGATATTCGGGTGTCCACCCCGATTCATATGACACCCATATTGACCGTATTTCGCTTCACTGCCAAAAGTATCTTTTTTCGAATATCCTTATCGGCACCGAAGGAATCGAAATGCAATCCATAGTACTCCTAGGCATTCGCCTCCTCACCCCGGTTCATATGACACCCATATTGCCCATATTTCATCTGACTTTCTTGAATGTCCTTTTCGCCACCCAAGGACTCGAAATGCCATCCGCACTACTCCCGGATATTCGGGTGTCCACCCCGATTCATATGACACCCATATTGACCGTATTTCGCTTCACTGCCAAAAATATCCATTTTCGAGTGTCCTTGTCGCCACCGAGGGATCCGGAATGCCATCCATAGTACTCCTAGGCATTCGCCTCTTCACCCCGGTTCATATGACACCCATATTGCCCATTTTTCAATTGACTTTCTTGAATGTCCTTTTCGCCACCGAAGGACGCGAAATGCCATCCGTTCTACTCCTGGATATTCGGGTGTCCACCCCGATTCATATGACACCCATATTGACCGTATTTCGCTTCACTGCCAAATGTATCCTTTTTCGAATATCCTTGTCGCCACCGAAGGATCCGGAATTCCATCTACACTACTCCTGGACACTCGCCTCTTCATCCCGGTTCATTAGACACCCATATTCCCCATATATCGCTTCACTGCCAAAAATATCCTTTCTCGAATGTCCTTGCTGCCACCGCAGGACTCTACATCTACAGTACATTCGTCTCTTTCCATCCATTCTCCTCACGTACATACAAAAATCCTTGATTCCATAGACAACCTGCCCAACATACTATTTTAGTACTATTGTATTTTCATACAAAACCTCGACATTGAATGATGAATCAATTGCTCTCCAGCCGCAGACGCAAATCGCCCAGCCGCTCTCTAGCAAAACACAGCATATAGATACAATTTGCATGTACATAGTCATGATTAATCAACTAGTCAAGAATAAAAAACAATAAAATTTATTTTTGTCCGCTATTGCCACATTATGCACCGTCGAGTCAGTAAGCGGATAGATTTGAAACTGATTTGTTTTGTGTTTCGTGACAAGCGGTAATGTGTTACAGTTATCAAAAGTGATAGTGCGTATGATAGATGCTGATTGTTATTCGGTGAGTTTGAGGTACACCTGAAAAGGGCATCCCTTCAAGCCATGAAATTCTGGCAGGCTGTGGAAACTCAGCAACATATTCCATCTCCTGCAGATTGGGATGAAACTAGAAGTAGAACGTTGGCTCCCATTATGGATAACAGCGCCGGGTGCTGCAAGGTCATGTGCCACTCTTCATAATCTGGAAAAAATGTGAATATCTTTCGAACTAATGGTCGTATGGAAGTGCGGTTAGTTTCATTCTACTCAAAATGATCAAATACATTAAGAGCTAAGTTAAAAGTGGCATAAAAGCTTTTTATTTTTAACTTATTTAATACGTAAGCTTATTTACTTGATCACAAAATCTGGAAAAATGTGAATATCTTTTGATTTAATGATCGTATGGAATTGCGGTTGGTTTCATTCGACTCAGAATCATTTATTACATTAGGAATTAATCTAAAATGGGCAGAAAAGCTTTTTATTTTTAACTTATTTAATAAAGCAGCTTATCAAACTAATATCTTTTTTTATTTAAATGAGAATATCTTTTGAACTAATGATCGTATGGAATAGCGGTTGATTTCATTCGATTGAAAATGACCAAATACATTAGGAATCCTTCTATATATAAAAATCAAGTTCTGA
This sequence comes from Chloromyia formosa, assembly GCA_964017055.1. Lineage (NCBI taxonomy): Eukaryota > Metazoa > Arthropoda > Insecta > Diptera > Stratiomyidae > Chloromyia > Chloromyia formosa. Next base: position 85,481,188 of record OZ024815.1, on the reverse strand, counting down.
CCGAATGGAGCGTTCTGATTGGCTAACTTTATTCGTGCTGTGATTGGTCAGTCCTAAGTATAAGTATACCATAATTTGTCAACTTCATTACACGTCGATTTCGCGCAGTTGGCGAGCGTAGGGAAGGGGGGAAGGGAAGGAAGGGGGTGGGGGGGGAAAAAGGTGAGGGGGGTGGGGAGGGGGGGGAGGGGAAAGGGGGAAGGGGAAGGGGAAGGGGAAGGGGAAGGGGAAGGGGAGGGGAAGGGGAGGGGAAGGGGAGGGGAAGGGGAGGGGAAGGGGAGAGGGGGGGGGAGGGGAAGGGGAAGGGGGAAGGGGGGAAGGGGGAAGGGGGGAGAGGGGAGGTGGAAAGGAGGAAGGTGGGGGGAGGGGGAGGGGGTGGGGGGAGAGGGGAAGGGGAGGGGAGGGGAAGGGGAGGGGAGGGGAGGGGAAGGGGGCGGGGGAAGGGGAGAGGGGAAGGGGGGAGAGTGGAAGGGGGAGAGGGGAGGATGGGGGGAAGGAGGGGAAGGGGGAGGGGGGAAGAGGGAGGGGAGGGGGGAGGGGGGAGGGGGGTGGATAAGTATCCTTTCCTTCTCCTTCTATATATAAAAATCGATTGTCTTACTTTGACAAAGTGTACTTTGAACGTGTCAACCGGCCTTAAGCGAAGAAAAATATCGAAAGCATGTTATGATGTAGCATGCTGAGTGTGATGAGATACGTGATTATTTTGATAGGAGTTGGTCATTGATACAAGTTGAATTGATAATATACAAGTGAAGTTGAAAAAGATGGGTCGTTCGGTGAAGTATGGAGGCGGTGAGAAAGAACGTGCGGATCATAAGCAAGACCAGTTTCGCAGAAAACCAATAAAAGTTGTGAAGACAGTGGTGACAAAGACGACTGAAATCTTGCCTCGAAAAATAACAGAAACAGTAAAAACGACGGAGACTTCATCGAGACGTGTCACGGAGACACGAACCAAAGTGACAACGGTTGAGACTTTTGTTGAAGCGTCGACATCTTCAGGAGGAATTGGAGAGAGCAGTAGAGCGGCAAAACCACGAAGAATTTCGAAAGCATGCTATGAGCGAGCAGCAGAACGACGAGTGGAGCGGGCAGATAAGGCAACGAGTACGATGAATGATGTTTCGAGTTTAGAGCCGTTGGATGTAGGTGATATGAGTGTCGAGTGCGTGCATTGCGGCGGTTTGTCGTTTCGTAACGAGAGGTCGCGGTCAAAGAACAGTTGCTGTCATGGCGGGAAGATCTTGAATGTAAGATGCTGTGAGTATCCGGAAGAGATAAAGAAGCTGTTGTATGGTTCGAGTGAAGCGAGTTCAAATTTTCGGTGGAATATTCGCACGTACAATAATCTGTTTGCGTTTGCGTCGTTTAATGCCACGAATGCTGACTTGAAGGGCGGATGTTCGTCGCTTCGATACGTTGGTAGTGCGAATGTTCAAGTATCGACAAGTTTGCGGCCTGGTGTTATGCAGGAACCATGTTTTGGCCAAATTTATATTTACGACGAGGGCGAAGCGTTGATGATACGTGCGAGGCAAGTGAAACGCGAGGACATTTTAAAGATTTTGCAGCCTATAATGCTGAGAAATGTTTATGCGAAGATCTATAAGACTTTGTTCGAAATTAGCCAACGCGAGCAAGACGACGAGTATGCCATAACGTTCAAACGGCCTGTAAGTGGTGATCATCCGAGAGTTTATAATCGACCGGTAACGAATGAATTGGCTGCAATCGTTTCGACCAAGGACGGTTCGTTGACGGAGAAGTGCGATGTTCGAGTCTACCCAAAATCAGATCGAGCGACTCAATATATTAGCTTTTCGTCGCCACATATTGACCCTATGCTATTCCCATTGCTATTTCCAGATGGTCAGTTAGGTTGGTCGTACGAATTGAAGCAAAGCAGCAGTGAACGGAATGTATCGCCTACTCAGTATTATGGAGCCATGTTGGCTTTCCGCAATGGTGGTTTAAGTCAAGTTCACTATTCCTTGCGTTTGAGTCAGCATTTCATTCTGATGTGTTACTTGAAAGTCGAGCAGATGCGATTGCAATACATCAGACTAAACCAGCGTGATTTGCGACGGGATTTCGCTCAGGGCCTTATGGATCAATTGGCCAATACATCGCTTAATACTGCGGACGGTGGTTCAATGGTTGCCAAGGCTGGACAGACGGTGATTCTGCCGTCATCGTTTTCAGGGAGTCCGAGAGCAATGCTGAATTTATACCACGATGCTATGGCGATTTCTCGAGCATTGGGACGTCCCGATCTGTTCGTAACGATGACGTGTAATCCAAAGTGGCCAGAAATCACGAGAATATTGAAGCAGTTTCCACCCGGTGCGACAGCGAGTGATATTCCGTTGTTTGTCTGTCGCTTATTCAATCAGAAGGCGCATGCCTTGATACAGGAATTGGAGTCGGTTTTCGGTAAAATGCGAGCCCATGTTTACACGATTGAATTCCAGAAGCGTGGTTTGCCGCACATGCACTTAATCGTGACATTGGACAAAAAGTTGATGAATTCGGACGATTTGGATCGGTTTATTTCAGCAGAGATCCCAGACGACGACCCGACGCTACGGTACAAAGTGATCAAGCACATGTCGCATGGTCCGCACATTGGGAATTTGTCATGCTGGAATGCCGGGAAGCAGACGTGTAGCAAGAATTTTCCGAAGGCATTCTGCAATGAGACCGATATGACTCCGGCCGGGTTCCCAAAGTATAGAAGACGTGATAATCGACTGAAATTGTACAAGTACCATGCAAAGAAGAATGGATCGTTGCAGGCAGTCGATAATTCGATGATTGTACCGTATAATCCATATTTGCTTAAACGTTTCGATTGTCATCTTAATGTTGAGTACTGTGCTTCGGTGATGGGCATCAAGTATATCTACAAGTACATTCATAAGGGGCACGATCGAGCTCGCATTCAACTCGAAAAAAGCAAAGCACCAACCGAGAGGAATGAAGTGGACGAATATATCGATGCACGCTATGTTAGTTCGATGGAGAGTGCTTGGCGTCTTTGTGAGATCCCCATGCACGGCCGCAGTCATTCCGTTGAAATTTTAACAATTCATTTGCCCAACTATCATTCGGTATACTTTGCAGAGGGCCAAGAGCAGCAGGCGTTGCAGAACAAGCCGTCCAGTAAACTGTTGGCATATTTCGAACTGAATAAGTCTGATGAAGCTGCCCGGGTCTATAAGTATCAGCAAATCATCGATCATTACTTATGGAACAAGGGTTTGAAGAAATGGGTTGGTCGCAAACAACGGTCTACAGCAGTTTCGCGTATGATTGTCGTTTCGCCAAAGAATCGAGAATTGTTTCACTTGAAGATATTGCTTCGCGAGATATGCGGTCCGACAAGCTACGATGATCTATTGACGATCGATGGTATAACTTATGGAGGTTTCGAAGAAGCTGCTCGAGGTGCTGGCTTTGCGAAGTCGAATACTTTGATGCGGGATATTATGGAAGAAGCTTGCAATGTTATGATGCCTCGCCAAATGCGTAGCTTCTTTGTCAACCTGATTGTTAACGACGATGTGGATGCTGTTGCGATTTGGACCGAATTCAGAGAAAAGTTTTGCGAAGGCACTAACGAGGCAACGGCACTATCGTTGATCGAAGACATGCTGGACAGTGAAGGCAAAACACTGTCCAATTTTGGCTTGGAACAATTCATGGTTCGGAGTGAGATCAATCGCGAGGCAAAAAATAACGAAGATATTTCAATTGACGAGCATAGGCTGTCGTTCAATGCGATGCATGGCCAATTCAATCAAGACCAGTTATTCGTTTTCGAAGAAATCGCAAAGGCAATACAAGAGCCACCAGCTACGCGTTCGAATAATTTGTTCTTCATCGACGGTCCGGGAGGTACTGGCAAAACCTTCCTGTACAAGGCTTTGGTACATAAATGCAGACTACTCCAGAAGCATGTTATAACCGTTGCTTGGACCGAGATTGCTGCTATCGTTCTTCCATACGGTAAAACTGCCCATAAAACTTTCAACCTTCCAATCGGTATTGCCGGCGATTTAGGACAACTATATTGGTCGGTGAAAATGAAGGAGACACTCAAGACCGTAGACGTTATTATTTGGGACGAGGCTTTGATGGTGCCACAGAACGTTCTTACCGTCTTAGACAACCAATTCCGCAGTATATTCAACTTTCCATCACAACCGTTCGCAGGCAAAATTCTCATCATGGGTGGCGATTTCCGACAAACTTTACCGGTTGTCAAGAAAGGCGGTCGAAAGCAGATCATGGCAGAGTGTTTGAAGCAAAACGAATTATGGTCCGCATTCCGACAATTCCAACTCAAACGAAATATGCGAGCTTCAGACGATACTTTGTCATTCGCTAACTGGCTTCTCGACATTGGCGACCATCTCATCGATCCACTACATATTCCCGAAGATTTACTATGCGACGATCTTATTGCCGACTTATACCCATCGGAGATCTCATTAGAAGAAATGCGTTCCCGAGCCATACTTGCCGCTCGAAACGATGAAGTACGCCTCATCAACTCTGCCATTCTTCACCGCATGACCGGTGAATCTACAATTTTCCGATCTTTCGACAGTGTCCATTCACTGGGTACCGACGATGCCGTCGACGAGCGCATGCAGCTACAATTCCCTCCGGAGTACCTTTCGACACTTACTCCGTCAGGCTTCCCATATGCAAACCTCGAGCTGAAAGTCGGTGCCATAGTCATGCTCATCCGGGAATATGTGCATGGCGAATGGCCTTTGCAACGGTACTCGATTGGTTGTCCGTTGTATTGGCAGAAATATCCTCACTTGCGAAGTTCTTACCGGCATCAGTCAAGGCAATATCGTTCACATACCGAAAATATCTCTCGATAGCGGCAATTCAGGTGATGAGCTACCATTCCGACTACGTCGATTCCAATTTCCAGTGCGTGTCGCCTTTGCTATGACCATCAACAAGTCACAGGGACAGACATTCGACAAAATCGGTATCTATGCCAACGACGCCAATTCCATCTTCTCCCACGGACAGCTCTATGTTGCTTTGTCTCGCTGTACAACACGCCGAGGAATACGCATCGAATGCAGTCGCGACACCAAAACCATCAACAACATTGTTTTCGACGAGGCTCTTCATTGAACCAACTTTTGTACTTATTCATTCATACCCATTCCATTCAATAAAGAATTTTTTTTTTTCCCATTACAAAACTTTTTTTTCCATTTCTAAACCATACTGGCGCTGGCGCAGCGGGGGGTTGGCGAGCGAAGCGAGCAGGGGGCGAAGCCCCCTAGTCAACCTAAAAATGGAATGAAAGCCTTTTATTTTCAACTTTTTTAATAAAATAAATATTCAACAAAAAAATAAAATCTGGAAAAATGTGAATAAGTTTTGAACTATCCGTTGTATGGAATCGCCTTTAGTTTTATTCGACTCAAAATAATCAGATACATTAGGAAACGGCCTAAAATTGGCATCAAAGCTTTTTATTTTCAACTTATTTAATAAAAAAGCTTCCTTAACAAATCCAAAAATGTGGAAAAATGTGAATATCTTTTGAACTAATGGTCGTATGGAACCACGGCTAATTTTATTTTACTCAAATTAATTAAATACATGAAGAACCAATCTAAAACTGGCATAAAAACCTTTTATTTTCAACCTACTTAACGAAAAAGCTCACTTAACTAATAAAACAATCTGGAAAAATGTAAATATCTTATGAACTAATGGTCGCAAGGAATTGCGGTTGGTTTCATTCGACTCAAAATGACCAAATACATTAGGGACTATCCTAAAACTGGCACAAAAGCCTTTTGTTTTCAACGTATTTAATAAAAAGACTTATTTAATTAATAACAAAATCTGGAAAAAAAAGTGAATATCTTTTGAACTAATAGTCGTATGGAATAGCGATTGATTTCATTTGACTCAGAATGACCAAATACGTTAGAAACCAACCTAAAATGTCATATAAGTTGCTTGAACTTTGAAATTATGGACGAAATTTAATCATTTAATTAACTAATTATTTAATTAATTAAATTAGTCTGACAAAAAACTTAGCAAAACTTTTATAAACAAGGTTAAAGTATCTACGAATTAAGGCTAAACCAAAACTTTTAGCTGTTATATTTATCGAGATACAGCTATTAAGGCTCAAATCGCTAAAAAACCATTTTTGCATTTTCGCTCACAACTACACTAAAAACAAACCGATTTGAAAAGCCTTGAGCACGTTAAACCGGAAATCAAAATATCTTCAACTTTTACTTGAACGGTTTTTCATTTTGAGTATCCGTTACAGAGATATGTGAGCTTGAAAAGCGATATGTTAATTTTTCTCCAAAGCCTCAAAAAGTGACATTTTTCGACTATCGATTTTGATTATATTACTAAATCAAATTTCAACTTTGAGCAATGCATTGGATGTAGAATTTGACGCTCTTTAATTTACAACCTATTAAGTTTTTTGATCCGAGGCACCGTTTACAAATTATTAAGAGAATATTAAAAAAAGGGCTCGAATTTCGCCCGCACAGTCGCTCTGCCGCGGGGTCCAAGGTGGCTCCATCTCTTAAAATGAATGTATAGGGACCACGAACAATCATACCAAATGGCATTTCTCTATCATATTTTGCAAGGTGAAATCGCTTAGCGTCCCAACTAAAGTGCCGTTCAGTCGAAAGTTCGGTCGCCCTTAGATGAAGTGGTCACACTTGTAAACACTGATTCATCGAATGCACCCGAAGACCCGTCCTGTAATGGAGCAGCCGGGATCACCACGCGCCAGCAACAACAACAAAGACAAAGGAAAAATCAATGCAAAAACGATGACGACAATCAGCCGCAGCCTCAGCTTCCTTCGTCCAATGATTTGCAGCATCAATTGCTTTTAACGCCATGTCTGCCGCAACAACAGCCGCCTTCACCTAATCTGTTGTAGCAGAACCCGTTTTCACCGAATATACCGCAAAAGCTAGTTCAATTGCCTAGCGAGCTGCAGCATCAACAGCATCAAAATCAACTTCCATTACCAAGTCTCCCGCAAACGCAACAATCTCATCAGCACCAATCGTCGCTTAATGATGTTCAGATAGCTCAACCTATCGCTCCTTTATCGTTTTCTACATCAACTTCGTCGTTCGATTTACGTATTTGCACGCCACCTAAACAGTTATTTTTATCGAGGCTTGTTTACAATACTTCCGAAATGGATATAAAACGTTATCTGGTCAACAAGCTTGGTTTTGAACCCTCAATCCTGGTATTTAAAAAACTAACGAAAGAGAACATTCCCAATAGGGTAGTCTCCTCTTTCAAGTTAACCATTCCTGCTGATCTGCGCACGCTGTGTGAACAATCTTTCTGGCCAACTGGAATTCTGCTTAAAGATTTTACTAATAGAAATTTTCCGCCACATTGCGTATCCAAAACGTGGAAATAAAACTTTTTCTGTATTACCAAAATGTTCGTGGGTTAAGGACCAAGTTTCTAGATCTGAATATATCGGCCTTGACGGCATCGCATGACATCATTTGTTTAACTGAAACTTGGTTGAATCCTTCCATTAATAGTGGTGAAGTTCTGGATGGCTATCAGATTTTTCGTTGTGATCGTAATTTTGATGTTCTTGGAAAGTCTGATAGTGGAGGAGCTCTTATCGCCGTACGCAACTCAGTGTTCGTTGTTATCAGTGACTCTGTCCCTTATGACTGTGTTACCGTTTCTGTTTCCATTTCCCCTTCTTTATCTCTACTAATTTCATGTGTCTATGTTCCTTGCAATTCTTCCTTGTTAGTTTATGACAGCCTCTTTAAATACTTCTCCGACCTTATTAATATATTGCGCCCTGATTCATATATTATTATCTGCGGTGACTTCAACCTCCCCAATGTTCGCTGACCTGATTCTCCAGGTCTTCCATTATCCTCGTCTTCACCATCCCTTTTGTTATCATTATATCATCTTTTATCGAGTTCTGCAATCTATTGCAGTTTAATACTGTTAGTAATTTCATGGACTGTATGCTAGATATTGTCCTAAGTAATTTACCTTTGTCCTGTTTGTCATCGCCTATTTACCAATGAATCCATATCATCCGGCTCTCGTGAATAACCTCAACATTCCCTTTTTTGAACCCTCTCGTTCGAGCAATCTTCATGCACGACTTGATTTTAGGAAAGCCGACTAAACCATCAATCAAAGGTTGAACGAAATAGACTGGAGTAGAATTCTGTTTGATCTTAATTGTGAATCTGCTTTATCAACATTTTATAGCCTCCTTTATAATATTATCTGAGTTCTTCCCACTTCGTGCCTCAAAAATACGTAAGGGACCCGTCTGGTTTAGACCCTTAATATATAAAACGATACGCAGAAAGAATCGTGCTCGTTCTCGCTTCAAGCATTCTCAGCGTCATTCTCACTTCTTAGCTTTTCGTCTTCTCAGATCTAAGACGAAAAAACTTATTCAAAGTACCCGCTCTGCATACTTCTTAAGCATCGAAAACAGTGTCAACAACAAGGAGAGTAAGTTCTTTTGGTCTTATGTCAGGAATATGCGGTCTTCCTCCTCTCACTCATTTTCCCTTTCGCACGATAATGTGACTGCTAATTCTCATGAAGATATATGTGAGCTTTTTGCTTCCTTCTTCTCCAGTAACTTTTGCCAACCTTCCAAGTTACCTCACTTCCGACATGATCCGCTCTCATCAGAGTCTCTTCCGCCTATACTACCATCCTACGTTGACTATCTTATCTCTTAACGTCAACTCTTCTTCTGGGCCTGACGGGATTCCCAACCTATTCTTGAAGAAAACACATAGCTCCCTTTTCGTTCCTTTTGCCATTTTATTCAGTAAAAGTATTGCAGAAGATGTTTTTCCAACTCATGTTTTAATAGTTGGGACGCTAAGCGATTTCACCTTGCAAAATATGATAGAGAAATGCCATTTGGTATGATTGTTCGTGGTCCCTATACATTCATTTTAAGAGATGGAGCCACCTTGGACCCCGCGGCAGAGCGACTGTGCGGGCGAAAAACCGCGAAATTCGAGCCCTTTTTTTAATATTCTCCTAATAATTTGTAAACGGTGCCTCGGATCAAAAAACTTAATAGGTTGTAAATTAAAGAGCGTCAAATTCTACATCCAATGCATTGCTCAAAGTTGAAATTTGATTTAGTAATATAATCAAAATCGATAGTCGAAAAATGTCACTTTTTGAGGCTTTGGAGAAAAATTACACATATCGCTTTTCAAGCTCACATATCTCAGTAACGGATACTCAAAATGAAAAACCGTTCAAGTAAAAGTTGAAGATATTTTGATTTCCGGTTTAACGTGCTCAAGGCTTTTCAAATCGGTTTGTTTTTAGTGTAGTTGTGAGCGAAAATGCAAAAATGGTTTTTTAGCGATTTGAGCCTTAATAGCTGTATCTCGATAAATATAACAGCTAAAAGTTTTGGTTTAGCCTTAATTCGTAGATACTTTAACCTTGTTTATAAAAGTTTTGCTAAGTTTTTTGTCAGACTAATTTAATTAATTAAATAATTAGTTAATTAAATGATTAAATTTCGTCCATAATTTCAAAGTTCAAGCAACTTATATGACATTTTAGGTTGGTTTCTAACGTATTTGGTCATTCTGAGTCAAATGAAATCAATCGCTATTCCATACGACTATTAGTTCAAAAGATATTCACTTTTTTCCAGATTTTGTTATTAATTAAATAAGTCTTTTTATTAAATACGTTGAAAACAAAAAGCTTTTGTGCCAGTTTTAGGATAGTCCCTAATGTATTTGGTCATTTTGAGTCGAATGAAACCAACCGCAATTCCTTGCGACCATTAGTTCATAAGATATTTACATTTTTCCAGATTGTTTTATTAGTTAAGTGAGCTTTTTCGTTAAGTAGGTTGAAAATAAAAGGTTTTTATGCCAGTTTTAGATTGGTTCTTCATGTATTTAATTAATTTGAGTAAAATAAAATTAGCCGTGGTTCCATACGACCATTAGTTGAAAAGATATTCACATCTTTCCACATTTTTGGATTTGTTAAGGAAGCTTTTTTATTAAATAAGTTGAAAATAAAAAGCTTTGATGCCAATTTTAGGCCGTTGCCTAATGTATCTGATTATTTTGAGTCGAATAAAACTAAAGGCGATTCCATACAACGGATAGTTCAAAACTTATTCACATTTTTCCAGATTTTATTTTTTTGTTGAATATTTATTTTATTAAAAAAGTTGAAAATAAAAGGCTTTCATTCCATTTTTAGGTTGATTCCTAATGTATTTGGTCATTTTCAATCGAATGAAATCAACCGCTATTCCATACGATCATTAGTTCAAAAGATATTCTCATTTAAATAAAAAAAAGATATTAGTTTGATAAGCTGCTTTATTAAATAAGTTAAAAATAAAAAGCTTTTCTGCCCATTTTAGATTAATTCCTAATGTATTTAGTGATTCTGAGTCGAATGAAACCAACCGCAATTCCATACGATCATTAAATCAAAAGATATTCACATTTTTCCAGATTTTGTGATCAAGTAAATAAGCTTACGTATTAAATAAGTTAAAAATAAAAAGCTTTTATGCCACTTTTAACTTAGCTCTTAATGTATTTGATCATTTTGAGTAGAATGAAACTAACCGCACTTCCATACGACCATTAGTTCGAAAGATATTCACATTTTTTCCAGATTATGAAGAGTGGCACATGACCTTGCAGCACCCGGCGCTGTTATCCATAATGGGAGCCAACGTTCTACTTCTAGTTTCATCCCAATCTGCAGGAGATGGAATATGTTGCTGAGTTTCCACAGCCTGCCAGAATTTCATGGCTTGAAGGGATGCCCTTTTCAGGTGTACCTCAAACTCACCGAATAACAATCAGCATCTATCATACGCACTATCACTTTTGATAACTGTAACACATTACCGCTTGTCACGAAACACAAAACAAATCAGTTTCAAATCTATCCGCTTACTGACTCGACGGTGCATAATGTGGCAATAGCGGACAAAAATAAATTTTATTGTTTTTTATTCTTGACTAGTTGATTAATTATGACTATGTACATGCAAATTGTATCTATAACAAGATACCTGCACCCGTTGCTAACGGATTGGCATTATTACTTCTCTCTTAAGGTCACTTACGGGATATGCAGAGAGTAGCAAATCAAATTATCGAAATATACTATTATTAAACTTTTTCCTAAGGATATCAACATCCTGGATATTTAACGTCGCTATCCTAATTATATGCCGTCATCCTGGAAATTTTCATATACATACCTATGTGCTTTAAGCGGCGAATAACTGTCTCTCCTTGCAATTTGGCCACTAATGAAAAGCCTTATAGCACAAATTGTAGTAATCCTTCATATTTCTACCAAATTCCATACCTGTAGCTTCAGCTCTTCGAGATATTCTTTGAACAGGCTGACATCTGACTGATTTCATAAGGGTTTTATTTTTTCTACAAAACCCTAAGAAGCGTAACTATGACCTAAGCTATCAAGCCAAGCTATCAAGCAAAGACTTTTTGAACAAGATTTAATTATCTGTAAATTGAGACTAAAACAAAACTTCAGCTACTATACTTACCGAAATAGAGCTATTAAAGCTGGAATATCTAAGAAAGCATTCCTGCATTTTCACTCACAACTACACTAAAAATGAACCGATTTGAAAAGTATTGAACACGTTAAACCGGAAATCAAAATATCTTCAACTTTTACTTGTACGGTTTTTCATTTTGAGTATCCGTTACAGAGATATGTGAGCTTGAAAAGCGATATAGTGTGATTTTTCTCCAAAGCCTCAAAAAGTGACGTTTTTCGACCATCGATTTTGATTATACTACTACACCAAATTTCAACTTTGAGCAATGCATTGGATGTGGAATTTGACGCTCTTTAATTTACAACCTATTAAGTTTTTCGATACGTGGCTCCGTTTAGAAGTTACGAGGAGAATATTAAAAAAAGGGCTCAAATTTCGCGGTTTTTCGCCCGCACAACCGCTTTGCCGCGGGGTCCAAGGTGGCTCCATCTCTTAAATTGAAAGTATGGGCCCCACCAACATTCGTACCAAACGGCATTTCTCTATCATATTTTGCAAGGTGGCGTCGATTTATGTCGCTTAGCGTCCCAACTACTTAGCTCAGACGACAGCGTCTCAATCACTAGTTTTGCTGACAACAGCTTTGTAACGTAGGTAGCCATCGAAGTGGATCGGCAGTCGTTACAAAACCAATACATCCCAGTATTGGCCCCACGTACTAGGTCACCGGCAGTGCCAGAAAGACTAGCGCATTTGCTGTGAAATGATTTTCCTCAGAAGCCTGCGCAAATGATAAAAGGTGTCTTATCAGCCTTGTCAAGGCAGGCAGTGGAAGAGCAAATACTCATCGTAAAAGAACAAAAGAAAAAAGCAGATACTTAAATAAAAGCGCACTGTTCGATCCTACTATGTATGTACGTTCCTGTGGCATCCGGTTCTACGTACCGGAGCGACCCGTTTTTACAACGACCAAGAGCTGCCAAACCCCTTCAATGTAAGAAGGACATGTGTTTGTGTGTTACATACTGTATCTGTTTTTTGTGTTTATTGGGAGCAACACATCTCGGCGCAATTGCTCTCAATACTACTTCTCCGCGACGGGCATTGAAAACAACTCAGGTTCTTGGATCTGCTGCGTATGCAATAGAGAGCTGCATCCCAATGCGACGTCAGTGAGATGCAAGTGTTGCGACGAGTGGTGCCACCTGAGAAACTGCTCCGGTCTAAACCATCACAGACACTGGAATCCTTCGTTTACCGCCAGTCAGTGTAGAAACCAAGGTCCACAAGCAGCGAGCTCATCAAACACGCCTCACCCCCCTACACCAGCGAGCACCCACATGAGCTTTCAGTCAACACCAACGACTCCTGCGAATAGGTCCAGTAGGATTCCCCAACAAAACAACCTTACGCCTGCATCACGGATCGCCATTTTCGATACGCTCTCACTCATTCAACTAAATTGCAACGGGCTGCAAAGCAAAATTGCCGAACTCGCTTCATTTATGGCCAGACACCGCATTCAAGTTGGAGCCATCCGGGAGACGAAACTACATCCCAATTTGTCCCTTAACGCTCATGGAAATTACATCATCATAAGGAAAGATAGGCTGACCAACGCTGGAGGAGGACTTGCCTTCATTATTCACCACTCCGTACAATACCGGGAAATAGATGTTACTAACAACGACGTCACCATGGAAGTGCAAACCATCGCCATAAAATCACGCAATGTTGATATTGAAATTTACAACATAATATATTCCACCGGTATCCAGTTGTCCCTCAGGTTACCATGTAAATATCAACACTTTCCTCACTGATCAACTCCGTCTTCTGCTTGGTGATTTTAACGCTCACCATGAACTCTGGCACTCACATCTTAACAACGACGCTGGAGGTATCGCCATTGCTGAACAACTTGAGGCCTCTGACTTCTGTACACTAAATGATGATACGCTCACTCGTATTGTCGGTACCTGTTCTAGCTCTCTAGACATCACGATTGCCAGTGCTACTACTTTGCCTTAACCCCTAGCGGGGCATAGAGCGTCAACTACTCCTGCGCGCCATCGTACTCTGTTCTGGGCAATAGGACGCAACTCCCCAAAAGACTTACCCAGTACCTGACACTCCTTTGCCACAGATCGACGCCATGTGATTCGAGGACCCCCTCTTGGTCGGCCTTGGTTGGAAATGGAGTTCCATTTCATGGCATGCAAAGCAATGTAGTTATCACTCTTCCGCAATGTGTGACCTATCCACTGCCATTTTCTCCTGCGTATCAATTCGTCGATTGGCATCTGACCCGTACGCCGACTTAGCTCTTCATTTGATATTGTTTCGGGCCAGGAAATTCTTAAAATTCGACGAAGACATGAGTTGACGAAAACTTGCAGCTTTCTGGTAACTCCTATGGAAACTTTCAATGTACTGCTCCCATACAAAAGCACTGATAGTACCAGGTAGCGAAACAGGCCCAGCTTGGTCTTGATGCTGAGATAACTGCCCTGCCAGAATTTGGACAGCATGCCGTATGCGCGTTTAGCCTGGTTGATACGACTAGCGATGTCCTGCTCCGTACCACCATTTTCGGCAACAATGCTACCCAGGTAGACGAAGTTGTCCACCTTCTCCACAGGCTGCCCATTAATATTGATGGCAATAGGTGTCGGATTTCTTTTTCGCAACGGCGGGCTAAGAACCTTGGTCTTGTTGGTATTAATCTTTAGCCCAACCTTGCTTGCCTCCCTCTCGAGATCTAACGCCATTGCGGACAGATCCATGATTTTGTGGGAGAGTAGGCATATGTCGTCAACGTAGTCAAGATGTTGTAGATAAGATGTCAAAGTCCATTGAATTCCTCTGTCGAGTCCGGATAGGGCTGCATGCAACACATAGCCGATCACAATGAGGAATAGGATCGGTGAGAGGATGCACCCCTGCCGAACTCCACTCCGAATCTCAAAGTCCCCCGACACCTTACCTTTCTGCAGAACGCGACATTTCGCGCCGTCATAGGTTGCCTTAATAATAGCCACAAGCTTCTCAGGGATGCCTCTCCTGCGTAAGGCCGCCCATATAGAATCCCGGTTCACACTATCGAAAGCCTTTTCGAAATCGATGAAAAGCAAGTGAAGCGGAGAATCGTATTCAGCGCATTGCTCGATGATGATTCGCAAGGTGTTAATGTGATCGACACAGGAGAATCCGGATCGAAAGCCAGCCTGCTCTTCATCAATTGTGCTTTCTAAGTGGGCCTTTAGTCTTTCCAGGACGATTTTAGCTATTATCTTGGCAACGGCAGGTAGCACACAAATGCCTCTCCAATTATTACAGTCGGTGAGGCTACCCTTCTTTGGAAGTTTGATGATCAAACCTTCCTTCCACTCAGTGGGAAAGGTCTCTGTACCTATATTCCACGCTTTATCAACAAGTGGGTGCAGCAAATCGGCAGTTACGCTTGGCGCTGCTTGATAAAGTTCGGCAGGGATGCCGTCAAGTCCGGCGGCCTTTCCTCGTTTTAGTGCAATAATTGCAGTGACTATTTCCTCTTTAGTCGGGGCAGTGGACCGTATATGCACATTTTGATGGTTAGCTAAATTATCTATATGAGGGGGAACTTCACCAGAGGTTACACGGTTCAAGACCGCGGCGAAGTGTTCTTTCCACCGCCTCATTTGATCTTCTTCCAAGATAAGTATCTTTCCATCACTATCTTTCACCGGATGTTGGCAGGAGTTACGACCACCTGTAAACTCCTTGATGACACCGTATACGGCGTTTAAGTTGTTATTTTACTTATAGCGGCTTCTTCTGCTGACGCTAAAAGAGAATTGGCATAAGCTCTTTTACCGCGTCGCACACTACGCTGAACTTCTCGAGCTTTCTGACGGTATAGGAGTTCGATGCTGCTTCGATTGTCGTCTGATGCTGCAGCCAAACGAACTTTCAGCTCCTTTCTTTCAACAATCCGCTGCCATGAAGCGTCGGACATCCAGGGCTTATTCCGGCAATCCGGGTTTAGGCCAAGGATGGTATTTGCGCTATCAATGTACGCATTTTTTATGGCATCCCAGTTTTCGTTTATGTCACTATCTGGGTGACTAGTTATCTCAGCCGCTTTTTGCGCAAGATGGTCATTATGTTGTTGTAAAACAGCTGGATTTTTTAGTCGAGCGGTGTTGAATTTGCGGCGCCTGGATCTTTCGTCGCTGGGGCGGCGCACGGCTGCAATACGCAATCGAACATTAGCGATCATAAGATAATGGTCTCTTCCCATCCCAATATCGGCACCCTTCTTGTTTCGCACGTCCAGGAGGCAACTCTTGAATCTTTTACTAATGGCAAAATGGTCGATCTGATTTTGTGTTCTGCGCTGATCAACAGAGGACCAACTGATTTTGTGGTGGTCCTTATGCTCAAACATAGTACCACCGATGAAGAGACTGTGAAAGTTGCAGAACTCTACAAATCTTTCTCCGTTGTCATTACGATCACCAAGACCGTGTCTTCTCATCACATGTCTGAGCCCATAGTTATCAGCGCCAACTTTCGCATTCAAATCACCCATAACCATTATAATGTCACCTTTAGGTGTTCTGCTCTGAACGGCGTTTAGTTCTTCGTAGAAATAGTCTTTTGCCAAGACATTGTCGGGTTCAGTAAGGGCATAACATTGTATTATTGAGATTTTCCTCATTTTGGTCCGGAACCTGGCGGTCAAGACCCTGTCAGAGACTGGTTCCCAGGATAAGAGACAGTTTCGCGCGGCTCTGGTTAAAAGGAGCCCCACACCTGACTCACGACGACTACCGGTAGCTTTACCGGAGTACAACATTACAGTGCTGCCCGTTGGAGAGATGAATTCTCCGCTGTTCCACCATCTTATCTCACTAACTCCTAAGATATTTAATTTGTACCTCAGAAATTCACTCTCTAATTGAAGAAATCGTGCGTTCTGGGGACCTTCTGATTCATTGTCCAGGAGAGTACGCACATTCCAGAATCCAATCTTTGTCATTGTACGATAGCTAAAAGTCGTAACCGTTGAGTCAGTCCTTATCCGAGGCATAGTTGACGTTTCGTTAGCATATAAAGATTTCGGATAGTGCAAGTTGCTGGCATACACATCCTGTCCTTTGATTGTCGGTTTTAACGACAGGCCCTCAAAGGGAAAGGCCGTGGTATTTTTTTTCACACCACAGGGGTACCTCAACCAAATCATCGCACCGCCATCACTGGCGGCTTGACGTTGGTTGGCAATGGTCAGTGACCACTGCCGTTCCAGGGGCGCCCAAGCGGAGGACTATGGAAGAGGAGTTTTTGCCAGTGCTAGCCTCATAAACAATACACAATGGGAGCCGGTTCTTGCACTATCATCGGACCACCTTCCAATCGTGATAAGGCTTGACAAACCGAGAGATGTCATATCTGTCGAACACCGCACCTTTGTCAACTATAACAAGGCTGACTGGAATAGCTTTACCGATGATACTAGTGCTAAATTCCTCGCCCTGCCAACTCCCACCGACGTACGTAAAGCCGAGTCCAATATCAGGAAAGTCCTTAACATAATTCGGCCAAACTTTCCTACATCAGCCACCAGATTGGCAGACGAGAGAGACAACATCAGGAGCACTAACCCAGATGATCCCAGAATTCACGAACTGAACTGTGAAATCCAAAGACAAGTGGCCGAACATAAGAGGTTAAAATGGAGTTCGCATCTGAATGAATGCAACGTAACCACAGGTTATAGCAAACTATGGTCGACAGTCCGTGCCCTCTCTAATCCACCGTAACAGAAGGAAAATGTCGCCATACAGTTCGGAGAAAACTCAATCTCCAACAATGCCCACTGTGCAAGTCGCTTCAATTGGCAGTTTATTGAGCATCCTCCACCAGACAGACAAAAGCGCATAATCCGAAGGAGTATTCATAACCGAACTGCAGACAACATACCTGTCTTCACCACGTACGAAGTGGCTGCAGCAATCAGGAAAGCGAACAACTCGAAAGCCTTGTGACCTGATAGAATCTCACTCAATGACAATGCTTAAACACCTTGACGCACCAGCTATCGAATACATCACGGCCACATTCAATCTGTCCATCACATCACTGATTGTTCGCTGATCATCGAATTCTTAGATCGTACCAACAAAAACAAATACCAATCAGCGAAAACATCTCAACGCAGAGCCGAATATCATAAACTGGTCGTACTCTTGGAATTGCATTACACTTACACAAGTTGTACACAAAGCGACATCGAGCTCAACAGCCTAGTGGGTAGTGCATGCGTTTCACGCCCGGGAGGTACCCGGATCGAATCCTGGCGGCGACAGCACCTTTATACCCTTCACTGATGTGATAGGGTATATTAACTTTGTCATGAAGTTTGCAACGCACAGAAGGAAGCATCTCCGACCATATACCTATAAACTATTAAGCTTTGTCCGTCTGTCTGTCTGTTTCTATGCAAACTAGTCCCTCAGTTTTAAAGCTATCGAGCTGAAATTTTGTACAGAGCCTTCTATCTATTGCACGTAGTATATATGTCGGAACCAACGGAATCGGACCACTACGTCATATAGCTGCCATAGGAACGACCGGTCCAAAAATTCGTCTTTGTGAGAAAAACTTTTTATACCCTAGACTTTTAGTATAGGGTATATTCTTTTTGTCACGACGGAAATATGTAATACCTTAAAGGAGGCTCTGGAGGTATAGCAATGTATATATATAAATGCTCAGTGTCACCTCCTGATTCGATTTAGCCATGTCTGTCTGTCTGTCTGTCCGTCTGTCCGTCTGTCCGTCTGTCCGTCTGTTCGTCTGTCTGTCTGTCTGTCCGTTCGCACGATAACTTTCGATAGAATGAAGCTAGAGCCTTGAAATTTTGGTCAGATGTTGGAAGTATGATCTAGTTGGTTGGTATTGAAAATGGGCATGATCAGGCCAAGAGAACGCCTACCTCCCCTACATATGTACAATAGTTAATTGTATTAATAACTCCTGATTAAACAAGCATGAAAAGCTCTAACTTTGACAGATTGCTCGCGAGGATAATCTTTTACTCTCCTGAAAAAATCAAGTCGATCAGTTAAAAACTAACGGTAATTTTCTTGCAAAGAGCCCCGTACTACCTTACTTTTCGGGTTTTTTGTCTATAACTCTTGAACCAATTGACGTAGACACCTGATTTTTGGCATGTAACCCTGGGGTGGGAAGCTGCTTGAGTTCTAGTAAGTCGGGCGGAATCAGATCAAAGGAACGCCTACCTCCCCTACAAAATTTCAAAAAATTAAATATTCATTTAATTACGATAACTTTCGATAGAATGACACTAGCAAGTTGAAAATTTGGTGGAATGTTGCTAGAAGGATCTACTTAGTTAGTATTGAAAATGGGCAAGATCCGACCCAAGCAACCCCTACCTCCCCTACAAACGCAACTTCAAATAAGCGATAACTTTTGACAGAATCAAGCCAGCGACTTGAAGTTTTGGTCAAATGTTTGAAATGAGATTGGGTTAGTTGGTATTCAAGATGGGTTAGATACTTCCTAAGTAACCCCTGCCTCCCCTAGAAATGAAACTTAAAATAAGCGATAACTTATGATAAAATAATGCTAGCGGCTTAAAATTTTGGTCAAATGTTTGTAACAAAATCCAGTTGGCTAATATTGAAAATACGTTAAATCCGACCTGCGAAACCCCTACTTCCCCTAAAAATGAAACTTCAAATAAGCGATAACTTTCGATAGAGTGAAGCTAGAGACTTGAAATTTTGTTTAAATGTTTGTAGCATGATCTTATTTGTTGGTGGCAATAATGAGCAAGATCCGACCCAAGGAACCCTACCTCCCCTATAAGTGAAACTTCAAATAAACAATAACTTTCGATAGAATGAAGCTAGCGACATGAAAAATTCGACAAATATTTGTAGAATGGGTTAGTTAATTGATTTTGATAATGGTCAAGATCCTCCTGAATGATTGCCAACCTCCCCTATAAACTGGCCATATAGAAAACTCACTTTTCATGCATATGGTCGTTACCAATTAGTACTTTTGGTATCACCACTAGGTCTGTACAAGTCTAGGGTATATACGTTTCGGACTGGTTTATTTCTAAAGATATCTTTTTTAAACTTCGGATAAATCAACAGGAATCAACAGTATCTATAGCTAAATCACATTCCCGAATTTGGTTGAAATCGGACCACTACGTCACGTCATATAGCTGCCATAGGAACGACCGGTCCAAAAATTCGTCTTTGTGAGAAAACTTTTTTATTTCTAAAGATATTGTTTTTTAAATTCACAATAATCAATAGTATCTTTAGTGAAATCATATTTCCGAATTTGGTTGAAATTGGACTACTCTATCATATAGCTGTCATAGGAACGAAGGTCGCAAAAGCAAGTTTTTGTCAGAAAAACTTTTTTGTTTCTGAAGATATCTTTACGAAATTGCATAT
Source organism: Chloromyia formosa (assembly GCA_964017055.1). Taxonomy (NCBI): domain Eukaryota; kingdom Metazoa; phylum Arthropoda; class Insecta; order Diptera; family Stratiomyidae; genus Chloromyia; species Chloromyia formosa. The sequence goes on along the minus strand of OZ024815.1, from coordinate 85,461,100 downwards.
TATTCAACCGTATTGACTGCTAAGCCACGTTCCATTTGATTGAAATCGGCCCACTATTTCATATACCTCTTATAGCAACAGTGTTTTACTACAACAAGTTTTACTACTAATTTCAAAAAGGCAAAAGTACCACAAAACACAACGAAGGTATGTGCGTGAAGGGTATCATACCTTCGGCAAGTTAGCCGAAGGCTAGCTTGTTTTTATTTGTATTTTAATTAAATTATGTTATTAAAATTAGAATCATTTATGATGTTAGAGTTGCATTATACAAATTAGTTCATTGAACTATTGCGGTAATTTCGTTATAAAATGACCGTTCTAAAACTAACATTGCTTTGCTATTAGTTTGAAGATTAATAGTGATCGGTCGTTCCCCTTTGTACTCCCAAGTAACATTTTAAGTAGCAAATACCAGTGTTTTCGATTCTGCCACTATATGAAGTTGCTGCTACGTTTTTATACTCTAGATGAAATCTGAGAGTATTATAAGTTTGCCACAAAGTTTGTAACGCTAAGAAATAAGGCTCGCAGAAAAAAATGAATGATACAGAAGTTCATATTATCACTCGAATATCTCAAAACCGGATGTCCGTCTGTCCGACTGTCCGTCCGTCCGTCCGTGACCTCTCTAGCTCGAGAACGCGTTGAGCTATGAAGTTCAAATTTTGCACACGTTATTTTTGATAAAAAATGAAGGCTAAGATCGTGAACGGGCTAAATCGCTCCACCCCTTCTACCCCCTCCCATACAAAATGACACATTTTTGAAAATTTACAATAATCAGATTTTCTCAGAAACTATAAAACATATTGCTTTGAAATTTTTAATATATCACTTTTATGATAATTGTAACCTACATTATAAAATTTATTGTAATCCTCACCCTCCTTCTACCCCTTCCCATACAAACTGCACTATTTCATGAAATACGTTAAGCCAATTTACTCATTACCTATACAATTTATCGGGCTGAAATTTTGTACTTAACACTTAATTAACAATATCAGTTAGATTCAAAAAAAAGTAATCGATTACCCTTACTCCGTCTACCCCCTCCCATACAAAATGACACATTTTTGATAATTTACAATAATCAGATTTTCTCAGAAACTATAAAACATATTGGTCTTAACGATGCATCCGAAATTGCAACCAAAATTATTTATTGGCTTTAACCAGGTTCAAATTCATCTAGAGTATTGCATGATTGGGGTTTTCCCCAATCGTAGTTCTTTTATGTTTGGTACTAGAGTTGCAACTTCATGGTAAGAAATCCTGTAACGTAGCTCGCGGAACGTTCCAGCATAGTGGCAGTTGGACCATTTTAGTGGCATTATTTTCTGATTATACTCTAGATGAAATCTGAGAGTATTATAAGTTTGCCACAAAGTTTGTAACGGTAAGAAATAAGGCTCGCAGAAAAAAATGAACGATACAGAAGTTCATATTATCACTCGAATATCTCAAAACCGGATGTCCGTCTGTCCGTCCGTCCGTCCGTGACCTCTCTAGCTCGAGAACGCGTTGAGCTATGAAGTTCAAATTTTGCACACGTTATTTTTGACAAAAAATGAAGGCTAAGTTCGTGAACGGGCTAAATCGCTCCACCCCTTCTACCCCCTCCCATACAAAATGACACATTTTTGAAAATTTACAATAATCAGATTTTCTCAGAAACTATAAAACATATTGCTTTGAAATTTTTAATATATCACTTTTATGATAATTTTAACCTATGTTATAAAACTTATTGTAATCCTCACCCTCCTTCTACCCCCTCCCATACAAACTGCACTATTTCATGAAATACGTTAAGCCAATTTACTCAGTACGTATACAATTTATCGGGCTGAAATTTTGTACTTAACGCTTAATTAACAATATCAGTTAGATTCAAAAAATTAATCGATTACCCTTACTCCGTCTACCCCCTCCCATACAAAATGACACATTTTTGATAATTTACAATAATCAGATTTTCTCAGAAACTATAAAACATCTTGCTTTGAAATTTTGAATATATCACTTTTATGATAATTGTAACCTACATTATAAAATTTATTGTAATCCTCACCCTCCTTCTACCCCCTCCTATACAAACTGCACTATTTCATGAAATACGTTAAGCCAATTTACTCATTACCTATACAATTTATCAGGCTGAAATTTTGTACTTAACACTTAATTAACAATATCAGTTAGATTCAAAACCAGGTTCAAATTCATCTAGAGTATTGCATGATTGGGGTTTACCCCAATCGTAGTTCTTTTTTTAATATGGTTCTAGAGTGGTGATTTTTCGTAACCTGGGACTTGAGAAAAATGTTGCCACTATATATTACACAAATGCAGGTGAATGTTTCGTGTTGGGCACCACAATATGGTTACTTCCTAGTGAGGAACTATAAAGTACCTTTTTAGGTGGCGAAATCGTGACATTACTATCATTATTTCTACTATAAAGTATCCAGATAATCGCCATCTTTTTAATTCTTTTCAGAATTGAATATCGAAAACCTTTAAAAAAATAGATATGTTTGAACTAAAATATTAGGAAGAATTTGTTATTGTCTAAGCAAATAGGCATTATTACCCACCAATTTAAGGCAAAGAAACCCTAAATTATAAAAAAAACACAATTTCATTTTATTAATTTTTCCATATTCTACTTCGAAATTTAAAGAATATTTGAAAGGCGTTGTAATTTTTCGAACTACAATGTCAACTTTCACAATGAAATTTCCTTGGCATACATTTTTGTTCTTAAAAAGATACGCTGATGGTCATTATGTTCTAAATATTAAATTCATATTTTCAATTCTTATTCGAGAATAAGTTGGGACCAACAATGCAATTCATACATGTTTATTAAATACATATACATTTAATATGTTTATTGAATTGTATTAATCATTTCCAATACACACTCGCAAGTTATGTTTGTATGGGAAAAAGGGATCTAATAAAGTACCAGGTACGTGCTTGGGTAAACATTTTCACTAGTTTGGTACGTCCCAAACACGTGGCAAAATTGGTGGCGAAATCGAACCAATCACCAACCCTTTCATTCCCCATTTTAGTAACATTTCCGTGGCAAATACGTCCCTATTACGTACCGATTCACAGTAACCGCTACTTTCAAAGGAGAAACTGGAGTGGCAGCTACGTGACTGGAACCAAAAATACTAGTTGGGCTCGTACTTGCTATCGAATTTTGGAATAGTACATATCGTTGAACATCGATTGAATTTGTTGAAGTGTCGCTATTTTACATGAATAATAATTATTCTAACGATTTTAAGATGTGTCTTATTGAATGTTGGATGTGAAAGTGAAGGAGCTGATATCATACATTTTTATGATCGAGCCAAACTTCGATCTGTGAACATTGGTCCGTCGAGCCGGATACTGGTGAGTCCTTATAATTTCCCAGTATCCCCTGATATTCCATAATAACTTTTGAGAGTTTGTTGGTGTTTGGGTGAGAATGGCAGAAGAATTGATTGCGTTACAGCAGGTCGCTGGTGAGTCAATCGATAACTTTATTAAAAAAATTTATGAAGTGCGTAAGGATCGAATCACCGCGGGCTATTTGAAGGGGCGCTTGGAAGATCTCAGAAATCTGTGGCAAAAGTTCAGTGACAATCATGAACGAATATGCACAGAATAATCGTAATTTGTCATATTTCCAAGAGGAGACTCAGGAGAAATATGAAGAATTGCATTACGAATGGTATGGACTAATTACCGATACCCTCGATATTCGGACGTCATCTGTTTCCCAGCCATCTCAGCCGCCAGCACCTCAAACCTGTAGTCACAACAAACTTGCAAGTTGTGCTACCGCCAATAAATCTCCCACGTTTCTCTGGCAACTTTTCAGAGTGGAGATATTTTCGCGATATGTTCACGTCGCTGGTCGGCCAAAATACTGCGTTGACTAGTGTTCAAAGGCTTCATTATTTGAAGTCTTCTGTCTCCGGAGAACCCGCTCAGTTACTTCGATCGTACAATATGGCCGATGATAGCTACGAAGATGCTTGGACTGCTCTTAACCAACGCTACGAAAACAAGCGGTTGCTCGTGAGTAGCCAGTTGGCCATCTTATTTTTTAAAAACACTGTAATCCATGAGACTGCTACAAGTCTCAAATCGCTGTATGATGATACAAATGAGAGCCTTGCCGCACTAAAATCATTAGATGTGCCAGTCGTCAAATGGGACCTTGCGGTCATATTCATTCTAACCCGACAACTTCCGCGTGAATCGAAACGACTGTGGGAACAACAAATATGCACCACTACCGAACCCCCAACCTTGCGTCAATATCTGTGCTTTCTAGAAGGCCGGTTTCGAGTCCTTGAAGCCTTACCCGAAGAAACGTCCAGCAAAAACCCTCGAACGCAACGTAACCTACAATCGTATACAGCTACCAAATCTGTCAGCTGCAGTTTATGCGGACAGGATCATCACATCCGTTGATGCCCTCAATTCATGCAACAGCCCGTACCAACACGAATCCAAATAGTTAATGAGAAACCATTGTGCTTCAACTGTCTTGCTTTGGGACATACAGCGCAAAACTGTCCGCGTGAAAGAGGATGCTTTCACTGCAGCGGAAGACACCATACGCTTTTGCACCTCACTGAAAAACCGAGCCTCGCTCAACCGTCGAATGCTGGAACCGAAGTCACAACACTTCACATATATAATCTCCATGGACATGTACTTTTATCCACCGCACTTTTAAAAGTACAAACTAAAAGCAAACATTGTATCTTGCGAGCTCTGATCGATACAGGATCACAAGCTTCCTTCATTACCACCGCTGCTTTCGAACGACTTGGGATCAAGACGACACCTACCGTTGCCAGTGTCTCTGGTCTTGGCGGTGTACATAGGGCCTTCGTCCACTGATGCAACGCGACTCCAACGCGACTGCAACCCAACGTGTTTGCGACGGTTGCACGAAAGTCGCGTTGCATGCTCTTCGTCTACTGACGCAACTCTTCTGCGACTCATGTTGTGATAAAATGAAACCACTAGTTTGTACAGAGATTTCGCTCGCGTACTGATATGTGAAATGTTGTGTTTTGGGTGAGAGGATGATAAGGACGGCCAATGGTATGGAAATGTATCTTTTTTTTTGGCAATGTATCTTTTTTTGGCAATGAATTTTTTTTTTGCGTTTGCGACTTCTGGCTGTGAAATGCAGAATTGTTGAATAGTATGTCCGTGAGGCGAAAGTATGAAAGAGGGGAATGTATTGACTACTGTTGATGGCGTTCTGAGTCCTTCAATGAGGAAAAGGACTTTTCAGCAGTGAAGTCAAATACGGGCAATATGGACATCCTTGAGTTTGAGGTCCTTCGGTGAGGAAAAAGGATATTCCTGGTAATTAAGGGGAATATGGGCAAGATAGGTACCACATGAATCGGAGTGATAAAGCGAATGTTGTAGAGTACTGTTCATGTCATTTTGAGTACTATGGATGGCATTTCGAGTCCTTCGGTGCTGATAAGGACATCCGAAAAAGGATATTTTTGGAAGTGAAGCGAAATATGGGCAATATGGGTATCAAATGAATTGGGGTGGAGACCCGAATATCCAGTAGTAGTGCAGATGGCATTTCGAGTCCTTCGGAGCGAAAAGGACATTCTTGGAAGTCAAGTGAAAAATGGGCAATATGGGTGTCATATGAATCGGGATGAAGAGGCGAATGCCTAGTAGTACTATGGATGGCATTTTGAGTCCTTCGGTGGTAACAAGGACATTCGAAAAAGGATATTTTTGGCAGTGAAGCGAAATATGGGCAATATGGGTATCAAATGAATCGGTGTGGAGACCCGAATATCCAGGAGTAGTGCAGATGGCATTTCGAGTCCTTCAGAGCGAAAAGGACATTCTTGGCAGTCAAGTGAAAAATGGGCAATATGGGTGTGACATAAATCGCGGTGAAGAGGCCAATATCCAGGAGTACTGAATATGATATTTCGAGTCCTCCCGTGGCGACAAGGACATTCGAAAAAGGATATTTTCGGTAAGAAACTGAAATAAGCGCAATATGGGTGAGTGACGAAGCGAATGTTCTGGTGTACTTTTAAGGGTATTTGAGTCATTTGCTAATCTAAAAGGACATTCTTGGCAATGAGGCGAAATATAAGCAAAATGTGTGTCATACTTTTTATGCCCTCGAGGAAATCGTCTTAAATTAACTTAATTTCCGAGCTACGTTCCAGGTTCTCATACGAGATACGAGATAAAAGTACACTAGAGCATTCGCTTCGTCACTCAGACTCATATGACGCCCATATTGCGCTTATTTCAGTTTCTTACCGAAAATATCCTTTTTCGAATGTCCTTGTCGTCACGGAAGGACTCGAAATGTCATATTCAGTACTCCTGGATATTGGCCTCTTCACCGCGATTCATGTGACACCCATATTGCCCATTTTTCACTTGACTTCCAAGAATGTCCTTTTCGCTCCGAAGGACTCGAAATGCCATCTGCACTACTCCTGGATATTCGGATCTCCACCCCGATTCATATGATACCCATATTTCGCTTCACTGCCAAAAATATCCTTTTTCGAATGCCCTTGTTGCCACCGAAGGACTCGAAATGCCATCCATAGTACACATAGGCATTCGCCTCTTCACCCCGATTCATATGACTTCCATATTGCCCATTTTTCACTTGACTTCCAAGAATGTCCTTTTCGCTCCGAAGGACTCGAAATGCCATCTGCACTACTCCTGGATATTCGGGTCTCCACCCCAATTCATTTGATACCCGAATGTCCTTGTTACCACCGAAGGACTCGAAATGCCATCCACAGTACTCCTAGGTATTGGCCTCTTCACCTCGATTCATATGACACCCACCTTACCCATATTCCCCTTCTATACCAGGAATATCCTTTTTCCTAGCCAAAGGACTCAAAATGCCATGAACAGTACTCCAGAGCATTCGCCTTATCACTCCAATTTATATGACATCCATCTTGTCCATATTCCAGTTTATTATTCATCCCCCGATTCATATGCCACCCATATTGCCAATGTTTTACTTCAACAGTAGTCTGGTACATTCCCTTATCATTCATTATTATCATTATCATTCACTTATCAAACATTCTCCTCGCGTACAATTAAAAATCCCTCACCTACAGCTAAAATTCATACTCACTCAAATATCAAAACACCAGAAACCAAGAAAAAGTCGCACGAAAGTCGACATGCAACCGGACAGCCAAGTCGCTTTGGAGTCGGTCGCGTCCGAGTTGCGTTGCAGTCGCACCAGTGGACGAGGTTCCACGCAATAACACGTGTCCGACTGTAATGCGACTCCCGTGCAACGCCCATGCAACTCGTTTTTGAGTTGGTTCGCAGTCGCGTTGCGTCTGTGGACGAAGGCCCATACTGGCACATCGTATAAATCAGTCGAATTCAATCAACGCTATCTAGATAGACAGGCCTGTGCTCAGCCGATCGCGTACGTCATTATTTCCTTCGCCAAGGCAGTGACTGCACACGACGATGTCCCCGGCACGACATATGTTTACAATTGGAATTGCGCCAGACGGCATTTTTGTCCTCTAAAAACACACTTTCTGGACAGTTGCACCAATTTGGTCGCAGCCGGAGCCCCGGGGATCAGTCGCAGAGCATCGTGGAACAGTTCACACTTGACAAAATACATCTTTTGACCGCACGACACACTTTCATCGCGCACGTGTTTGTTTTCCCGGATCACTAGATGAAATTTTACTAACAAATAAACACTGAACGCGGAAAACGAAAACTAAACACGTGTTGCATGTACGGAGTGGGTATCTTTTACGACCCACACTGTACTAAGCTTCATCATAATCTCGAATGATCGATGACAAGTACAAATTGAATGGACACTAGGCGATTCACGAGCCATCTATAGTCTAGAACCTTCTCCAAACAGAACCATTGATAATGAAGCGGATTCTCGAGCGTTCGTTAAAACCCGAGACTATTGTAGAACATCTTGAAAAATCTAGAGTCTTCGCTAATTGACGTATGCATGGAGTTCCAACTATAAAAGGCAGATGACACCGAAGGAGGAAAGAAGTAGTCAGACTCGACACTCAGTGGCGGTTGGATCGCTATAAAGCGGGATCGGAAAGTAGTGCCGTCGTTGTTGTTATTGCTAGTTTTAACGTTTGTTGTTAGTACGCGTGTGTAGTTCGTTTTATAAATAAAGTGTGTGTGTTTTTCAATCGAAGTGTTTCATTATTCAGCACAAGAATATCTAACGAACCCGGTTTCGTTCTGGTTTCGCTCAGCAGAGGAAACATTACAATTGGTGTCAGAAGTGGGATATTCGCGTGCGTGTAGTGAACGTTCGTTTGAGAAGTGAAAGTCGTGCGGTATATTTAGGGAAGTGTAAATAAACGGAAAGTTTCGAGAAACTTTAGAGTGAAGCGCCGGGAAGTTCTGAGTGGATAGAACTTGCGCGATTGTATATTTCGTGAAAGTCGTGCGGGATATTTACGGTGGTGTAACTAAGCACGGGAAGTTTCAAGAAACTTTGAAGTGAAGCGCTGGGAAGTTGCGCGATTGTGTGTGTTTGAGAAACTTCGTAGTGAAGTGCGGGAATATTCTACGCGGGTAGAATTTGAACGACTGACTGTTGTGAACTTGTGAAGTGAAAAACGAACTAAAATGCCGGGTACTATTTGCGAATTGACAACCGCGGAGATAAGAAACGAACTAGCAAGACGGAAATTGTTAACGACGGGAAATAAGTCCACGCTATGTGTTCGTTTAGCACAAGCGGCAAGAGCCGATGGACAGGATCCGTATACGGTCGAATTTCCGGATGAGTCGACAAGAAATCTCGACGAATCGGGAGCGGAACAGGTTTCAACTGGGGACCCTGGCATCCAGCAGCTACTGTCGATGTTCAAACAATTTAGCGAGCTATCCAAGCAACAATCTGAGCGGTTTGACCGATTTGAGAAGCGACAAGCAGAGCAATCTGAGCGGATTGACAAACTTAACAAGCGGTTAGACGAGCAGTTGCAGAATCAGTCGTCGGAAATATCGAGATTGCTCGACGAGAGGCAACGAGAAACCTCCAAGGAGTTCGAGAACGACCTCATGCAGGATGACGCTAAAGTGGATGGCGGGTTCAATACGGTTGCCGAGGAGGTCGAAGTACTGAGGAGCGGACCGGAGCGCATCGAAAAGTCCGGAGTTGTAAAGGTCGAGTCAGCCGTGGGAAATCTGATGGCGTCAGCTTTCGACGGTCAAACGTCCTGGGGCATATCCAGGACACAGCTCCAGGCCACTGCGGTAACGAACAGCCGGACCGATAGCGAACAGTCACCGAGAGCGGAGAAGTTGCCGAGTGAAATGACATCGCAGAGCGTGTGGAAACGTCGGGATTCGTTAGGGCCGAACTGTTGAGGCCGCTGTGATGATGGACAGCAAGAGCGACAACGAGTGTACTGCTGCTGTCAATGAGGTATTGCGATGTCCGACTACGCAGGTGTTACAGAGCACTCAACGTCGGTCGCCGACTTCGGACGCCGGTTTAATGGCGTGCATCGTCTGATGCAAGGACGACCTCGGTGGAGTGTTGATCGCATAAGGAGGTTCAACGTGAAAGCTCGCTCGATTGCCATCAGCGACGGTGGCTTTGCAGGATTGTGCGCTCATCGGAGAAAACAAATGTGCTCGAGAGCTCGACAGACCTGGGAGGAACCAGATAAGATTGCTGCCTGGCTGGATGGTGTAGTGCGTCGCGTCCCGAAGCGATGGAGGCCAACAGCGAAAATGAAGACCATGCATCTGGATCCGATGACAACGCGTGAGCGACGTCATGGTTAGGCCTGTTCCTAAAACCGGTCCACCGGTTTAAAACCGGTCTTCTGTTAGGACCGGTCCCGAGATTCCCAAAAACCGGTTTCGAAAAAACCGAATCATTAAAAAAACCTTCTTATGGTCAAAAAAACCGGTTTAAAACCGACTCATTAAAAAACCGATTCACTAAAAGACCGACCGAAAACCGACTTGTTAAAAAGACTCATTAAAAAACCGATTCACCAGAAGACCGACCGAAAACCGACTTGTTAAAAAGACTCATTAAAAAACCGATTCACGAAAGGACCGACCGAAAACCGACTTCTTAAAAAGACTCATTAAAAAACCGATTGACCAAAAGACCGACCGAAAACCGACTTGTTAAAAAGACTCATTAAAAAACCGATTCACCAAAAGACCGACCGAAAACCGACTTGTTAAAAAGACTCATTAAAAGACCGATTCACCAAAAAACCGACCGAAAACCGACTTGTTAAAAACCGACCGACTCGGACGAGTTAAAAACCGACTTATTAATTAAAACCGTTGAGGAAATGGAGTATTTTTGTGTGGACAGTACAGGACGGAAGTATTCAAGAAAAGGTTTTAGCTTTTGATTTGAGTGTGATTTGGTATGTGGTATATCCACACATTTGGTCGACAAGAGGCATGCGTTCAAAGTTAAATAGATATGAACAATATACCCATTGAAAGGTTGAATTGAATTGAGAAAAAAAATGTCGGAACTGATGATTGTGAGTAATAAAATATGAAAGTGTACTGTACGTGGTTATCAGTGCACCTGTTAGAAAAATTGGCATTATGATATGGCGGGCGAGACTCATGTATTCTAAATATTGTAGTACAGGTGTTAAAGGAGTATTCTATTCTAAAGAAGCCCCTAAACGATCAAGCCGGTTGATCAAAATTTTGCGTCAATCGATTGGATCAAGCGTGATTGATTGTCTAGGGACCGATTTTATGTCAAGCGTGGACGGTGATTGATAGAAAGTTTGATTGACTCAAGCGATTGACGAGGGTGCTTCACCGTCTAGGCGAATTTTGATGAAGCATTGCGTCAGTCACTCGCCAGCAGCCAGTGCTCTGGAGAATCTGAAAGTTCTGAAAATTCTGAAAAAACAACAGTGTCATGTAACTGAAAGTTCTGAGCGCGAGTTTATCAGCCTGATGACAAACTTATCGGACATTCCCCATGAAAACAGGGTGGTCATTCTGGGGTGGGCAACCTCAAAATTTTTTTTTCTTTCTTTTTTGACTTCAGATTTGGAAACAGCGACCCAAAATTACCTTATAGTTCGAATCAGCCCGATCGGACGAGTATGTCCCCATGAAAACAGGGTGGTCATTCTGGGGTGGGCAGCCCCACTTTCATATTTTATTACTCACAATCATCAGTTCCGACATTTTTTTTCTCAATTCAATTCAACCTTTCAATGGTTATATTGTTCATATCTATTTAACTTTGAACGCATGCCTCTTGTCGACCAACTGTGTGGATATACCACATACCAAATCACACTCAAATCAAAAGCTAAAACCTTTTCTTGAATACTTCCGTCCTGTACTGTCCACACAAAAATACTCCATTTCCTCAACGGTTTTAATTAATAAGTCGGTTTTTAACTCGTCCGAGTCGGTCGGTTTTTAACAAGTCGGTTTTCGGTCGGTTTTTTGGTGAATCGGTCTTTTAATGAGTCTTTTTAACAAGTCGGTTTTCGGTCGGTCTTTTGGTGAATCGGTTTTTTAATGAGTCTTTTTAACAAGTCGGTTTTCGGTCGGTTTTCTGGTGAATCGGTCTTTTAATGAGTCTTTTTAACAAGTCGGTTTTCGGTCGGTCTTTTGGCGAATCGGTTTTTTAATGAGTCTTTTTAACAAGTCGGTTTTCGGTCGGTCTTTTGGTGAATCGGTTTTTTAATGAGTCTTTTTAACAAGTCGGTTTTCGGTCGGTCTTTTAGTGAATCGATTTTTTAATGAGTCGGTTTTAAACCGGTTTTTTTGACCATAAGAAGGTTTTTTTAATGATTCGGTTGACCGCTAGGAAAACCGGTTTTCATAAAAACCTAAAACCGGTCTACAAATCTTAGGACCGAACAGGTCTAGTCATGGTGACTTCTGTTCGGAACGAACAAGTCTAAGTGGATGTTCACACTGCGTGCGATGCCGAGCCGAGCCGGGTCGAGCGATGCGATGCGATGTGATAGGTGTTCACATTGCACGCCGTGCGATGCCGAGCCGAACGATGGCTTGCGATGCAAAGATGATCCGAGCGATGGCTTGCGATGTAAAGATGATCCGGGATGTTCATAGCACGCAATGATGGAGAGTAGAGACCAATTTAGTTCAAGGAATAGAATCTATTCGACATCATGTCGTTTGTGCTTGACCCAGTAAATTTATTTCTGTTTGAAAACAGTGCTTTAAAAATGGAAGGGCGTCGCCATTGGATGCATCCCATTAATGAAGAAAGGCCCAGTGTTGGTGAATTTCATCATCTCTTCCGCGACCTCAAACAAGAGGTTTCACAAGCGGATTGAGCAGCGGCGCACCGCTGTGTATAAACGCAAAAAGCGGCAGCCGCGGCGGCTTTAGGACGATGAATGTATAAACCGCTCGACTCGCCGTTGCGGCCACCGCCACGGTTTGTGGAGCGGCGAGATTGCATTTGAATTCAGTGTAAGACCCGGTACACATGGACGTCCAAATGACGCCGGACGCCTCGTCACTTAAGCTCCTCCCTCTTTGATACCTTTCTGCATTTCAATTCACATGATGCGATAGGACACAGCGTCACTCTGTATCTGTATTATATAAGCCGGGCCACATAATAGCGAACCTGAATTTACAATTTATGTTATTTTTAGTTTCAAATAAACTGTTTTTTGGCCATAACTTCTAAAATATAAGGAATTTCGCATTTTTAACACCATTTTCGCCCCCCTTACACCCCCATCCGAGCTGAGGAGCATCCATCCCCACTATTTTTTTTTTTCAAAATTAATTGTCAATTGTAGTAGTCACGATTAACAATTAATTAAATGGCATTTAAAAGTGATCCTCAAGCGAATGGTTTAAGAAACATCATACAAATCAGACATTGTGACCGTGTCCGTGTTCCGGGTTCGAATGTATGTGGGCCGGCTTATTAAAAATGGATATGCGGACGCGTGAAGTGACGCAGATAGGAGCAGAAACCAGCATCATCCCAAATAGCTATCGCGGCGGCAAAATGCCGCCGATAGCTATCTGCGGCCATGTGTATCGCTTCATTGCCCGTAATGTATTTCTTCCAATCCGATTGAAAGTGACGCACCGTCAGGCGTCATTTGGACGTCCTTGTGCACCGGCACTAAATATGTAATCCGCCGCTTCTGCTCTATGCCTTTATACGCAGCGGTGTCCGCTGCTCAAACCGCTTGTGAAACTACACCTTCTTAACGCGACCTTATTACAGTGGTAATAACCTTTCATTTGAGCCGTACCGAATCAAAACCGGAGTCCAAAGCGTATATACCCTAGACTTGTACAGACCTAGTTGTGATACTAAAACTTCCAACTGGCAACGGCCATATGCATTAAAAGTGAATTTCCCATAATGGTCAGTTTGAGCTGTGGGCGTGGATTCAATGAAAAGTTTCATCGTTCATCCATTCGAATTTTGGATATTTACATTTGAACTAACGTTTATAGGGAAAGTTGCCGTTCATTCAATAGGATCTTGCCCATTCTCAAAATCAACTAACCAACCCACACTATAAATATTTGTCGCATTTTGCAAGTCGCTAGCATCATTGTATCGAAAGTTATCGCTCATTTGAAGTTTCATTTGTAGGGGACGTTGGGGTTGCTTGGGACGGAGCTTGGCCATTTCCAATATACCAACCAACTAAATCTAAATCCAAACATTTGAACCAAATTTCAAGTCGCTAGCTTCATTCTATCGAAAGTTATCGCTCTTTTGATCTTGCCATTTTCAATACCAACTAGCTAGATCATGCTACAAACATTTGACCAAAATTTCGAAAATCGAAAGTTATCGTGCAAACGAACAGACAGACAGACAGACATGGCTAAATTGAATCAGGAGGTGACCCTCATAATTTCCATGTATACACTGCCACACCGCCGCGCCGAAGCCTCCTTTAAGGCGTTACATATTTTCTGCGTGACAAAAACAATATACCTTATAGTAAAAGTCTAGGGTATAAAAGCGGACATACATGCATTTTTTTCAGTGTCATCTGATACATCAAATATTACTTTACAGCTCGTACTTGCACCATACTGGCTCCATGGAGCTTCACACCGCAAAGCATCGCAAAGCCCATAAACTCCATCGCAAAGCCCATTAAATTCCATCGCACCAAATCAGCAGCCGGTACTCGCACGAAAAAGCAAAATGGTTTGTGAAAACATCGGACCATCGCTCGGCTCGTCATCGCATCGCGCGCAATGTGAACACTCAATGCGTGATTCCATTTAAAAATTGAAGACTTTCCATTTTCTTGCTTTAAAAGCTTGTAATCGCATTGCATCGCTCGACCCGGCTCGGCTCGGCATCGCACGCAGTGTGAACATCCACTTAGGAGGAGGCAGTGTTGCATGTACGGAGTGGGTATCTTTTACGACCCACACTGTACTAAGCTTCATCATAATCTCGAATGATCCATGACAAGTACAAATTGAATGAACACTAGGCGATTGACGAGCCATCTATAGTCTAGAACCTTCTCCAAACTGAAGCATTGATAATGAAGCGAATTCTCGAACCTTCGTTAAAACCCGAGACTAGAACATCTTGAAAAATCTAGAGTCTTCCCTAATTGACGTATGCATGGATTTCCAACTATAAAAGGCAGATGTCACCGAAGGAAGAAAGAAGTAGTCAGACTCGACACTCAGTGGCGGTTGGATCGCTATAAAGCGGGATCGGAAAGTAGTGCCGTCGTTGTTGTTATTGCTAGTTTTAACGTTTGTTGTTAGTACGCGTGTATAGTTCGTTTTATAAATAAAGTGTGTGTGTTTTTCAATCGAAGTGTTTCATTATTCAGCACAAGAATATCTAACGAACCTGGTTTCGTTCTGGTTTCGCTCAGCAGAGGAAACATTACACACGGAACACACAAATACCGGGGACTCGCCGCCATCAGTCGCCGACCACTGGATTGTGGATACGATGGCGTCATCACAGGAAATAATTGCGTAATTTAACCGTCAAAATCAGCTGAGCGCAGGCCTCGTGAAGAAATCCGTACTGGTCCTGAGCATACTCCAGTTGCGCAATCAACAGCGTTAGGATGGATATTGTTGGGACCAGTCCAAACAAGCATGAAGAATCATCCACAGCAGCATCCGATATCCAACCATTCAACAGATTTGAATATTTCAAACACAGCAAATTCAGCCAACAATAGATTTATTCACAATCCCGAAAAATATCTTTTGCCATCCCGTAATATTATCATAGAGGAACTAGATAAGAGGTGGAACTCAGTACAACTGAGACGATAGTTGTTCCTATTGGATTTGTTGCATATGTATTGAATTCCACTGTCGGTACACAATGGAATTGCGGAAAGCAGATAGCAAAACCATCGCGTCATATGTTTCCGTTTACCAGAGAGAGATAAGACTATCACAGCAGATCGATCGGGTAATACCAAAAGTGCGTTCCCTTGTTTTTCGATTCTGGCAATACTACAAGATTTTTTTTTAATATGACTGTAAACGTTTTTGTCGGTAATATATGTACATATGTATGGTATGGTATATGGTAGTTTAAAATAAGAATTTGAATATCTTATTTAATATTTACTATAGCTTACTTAGCCATATTAGCCCTGTTCGATTCACTCGATCTCGGTCCGACACCGAAAAGAACGGTCTGGATCTCAAATGTCAGTTCGTGCCTCCGAAGTCTTACAGTTGGCAAGTTGGAAACAATTTGACGGTGTTGTGTGCCGTTTGGTTGGCCTTGCATGGCGACCTTCACTTGCACTTCGTGAAAACCGTGCCATCAACTTAACAAAATGCAATGTCGCAACATTATGACGAGATCCCATACGAGACCAGTTCATAGACCGGTCTACCGATTTGTATGAAAGCGTTTTTTGATCTGGTGAATCGAACGTGACTATTATTATTGTACATACTATACAGTGGGTTGCCATATTATTAGGGACAGTACACAAAATAATGTATTTTTCGATTAAAAATCTTTTTTTGAGTAAAACAATTAGCTTTCATAAGCTTATTTTATTTAATTTTGTTGCTGGTACTATTACTAATATATTTGACAAGTTGTTTCCAAATTTCAACGCTGGAAATTTGTATTTTCTATTAAATTAGTAAGGTAAGTGTTCATTTGGTTGTCGTTTGTTGACAAGTGCTGTGCAGTGACTTCGCCTAAAATGGCTTTAAATAATTTTTTCGCATTTTTTTTCTTTTCTGCAATAGTTAAAACGTGAGTAATATCTCGTATTGAATAACTTTTTTTCAACCTTTATGAGAGAATTTCACTTTTTGTGAGCTGGTTTTCATAACCTCAAAACCGTTACTTTCTAGTATGGGTAAGTCTTCAGACACGTCTCCACGCAAATGTCGAGAAATTCAGACATCAATATTGTACTTCACACGTTCTCACCGGCAGATAGCAGCTATAGCCGGTTGTCAACAAAACTAAAATGAAACCGGAAAATAGAGGGCTACGCCCGCAATCCGAGAGTTTTGTAGTATCCTATGCCAGGGGATGAACTGTCCTGACCATTCGTGTTACGACGATATTGAAAATTGCGTAAAAAATATTGAAAATAAATTGTTTGAATAATTATAAAAAGTAGAGTTAGCGACCAGCATACCCCCCTCTTCCCTCCTCTCTTCTTCCACCCTTTCTCTCCTCTCTCCTCCCTCCTCCCCCACCAATCTTTACCCTTTTGAAAATGGTTAACTTCAATTCGCTCTACGAAAACAATATGCAAGTATGTTGTACTCGTAGTACTAGTACTCGTATGTAGTACAAGAGACCTGTTATGTGCATTCTTTGTATGGATGATATCAAAATGATCAAATTTAAATGAATGTGCTACTATTAAATATTACGTGATTATTACGAAACTTGGGGATATTATTGAACGTGGTGTTGATTATCGTTGACCATCAATATTTATACCCTAGACTTTTAGTATAGGGTATATTGTTTTTGTCACGACGGAAATATGTAACACCTTAAAGGAGGCTCCGGAGGTATAGCAATGTATATATATAAATGATCAGGGTCACCTCCTGATTCGATTTAGCCATGTCTGTCTGTCTGTCTGTCTGTCTGTCCGTCTGTCTGTCTGTCTGTCTGTCTGTCTGTCTGTCTGTCCGTCTGTCTGTCCGTTCGCACGATAACTTTCGATAGAATGAAGCTAGAGCCTTGAAATTTTGGTCAAATGTTGGTAGTATGATCTAGTTGGATGGTATTGGGCATGATCAGGCCAAGAGAACGCCTACCTCCCCTACATATGTAAAATAATTAAATGTACCTATAACTTCCGATTAAACAATCATGAAAAGCTCTAGCTTTGGTATATTGCTAGTAAGGGTAATCTTATACTCTCCTGGGAAAATAAAATCGATCAGTTGAAAACTAACGGTAATTTTCTTACAAAAAGCCCCGTACTAGCCTACTTTTCACGTTTTTTGTCTATAACTCTTGAACCAATTGACGTAGACATCTGATTTTTGGCATGTAGCCCTGAGGGAAGAAGCTGCTTAAGGTTCTGTAAGTTGGGCATAATCAAATCAAAGGAACACCTACCTCCCCTACAAATTTCAAAAAATTAAATATTCCTTTAATTACCATAACTTTCGATAGAATGATACTACCGAGTTCAAAATTTGGCGGAATGTTGCTAGTAAGACCTACTTAGTTGGTGTTGAATATGGGCAAGATCCGACCCAAGGAACCCCCACCTTCCCCTACAAATGAAACTTCAAATAAGCGATAACTTTTGATAGAATGAAGCCAGTGACTTGAAATTTTGGTCAAATGTTTGAAGTGAGATTGGGTTAGTTGGCATTAGAGATGGGTAACATCCGACCTAAGGAACCCCTACCTCCCCTAAGAATGAAACTTAAAATAAGCGATAACTTACGACAAAGTAAAGCTAGGGACTTGAAATTTTGATTAAATGTTTGTAGTAGGATCCAATTAGCTATTATTGAAAATACGTAAAATCCGACCAACGAAACCCCTACTTCCCCTACAAATGAAACTTCAAATAAGCGATAACTTTCGATAGAGTGAAGCTAGAGACTTGTAATTTTGTTTAAATGTTTGTAGGGTGATCTTATTGGTTGGTGCCAATGATGAGCAAGATCCGACCCAAGGAGCCCCTACCTCCCCTACAAGTGAAACTTCAAATAAGCAATACCTTTCGATAGAATGAAGCTAGCTCCTTGAAAAATTCGGCAAATATTTGTAGAATGTGTAATGGACGGTCTGGTGGGCATCCGAAGATGCCCGTGGGGACGGAGCCTAAGTTGGCATGTTGACCGTGTAGGTCGGGCCTTGTCATTTGACGAAGAAATAGGCCCCTCAACGAGCTAAGCAGCGGCCTATGCTTGCTGTAGCTCAGTTCGGGAGACGTGGGCGGGGTTTTCGCCGCTCGTTGCCCCTGTCCTTACGTATTAATAAATAATTCATAGGCCTGGGGAAAACAACACAAACAAAAGGGCAAACAAAATTGGACAGAAAAAAAAGGCGGCAATAAGGAAGGAATGATTGTCGGATGACTCAGGTGCCATCGCGCACGCAACTGGGTCCGGGTCTTATTGGACCCTCGGCTTTCTTCACCCACCCTACCATGGTATTAAAACATCGCAAATTGATGTTGTGTGCACACGGCGTCCTGCGCGCCAAAATTTCGACTCCCTTACTAATGGGAGAGAGGGTTTAGAGGGAGGTGGGTGGACAATTTTCTTGGTGTTAAAAGGGCATGATTTTGGCGCGAAACACTGATTTTAACTTGGGAGCGACGGATGCGGGGGTTGGGACAATCTGAGGGTCGGAGACGTTGCTCGAACGGAATATCGAGGAGTTGATTTTACTCACGGCCGGGGATAGGACGGAAAGTCTAAAGTGTTGAAAATAAACGACAAGTACAAAGAAACAAAGGAATAAAAGAAAAATCCTTTAAATTCCCGTCTGAATCATCAGTTTTTTTTTTGGAACCACTCTTGTTGTCGAAATCGACACTAGAAAAGCGAAAAGTTATCTGAAAAGCGTGCGGGTCGCGCTGTTTTCCCGGGTCGTCATTCACACGCGTCCTTACCATTCTCCCCAAAAAGGATAACCAACGGGTCGTGTAATCTTTAAAAATGAATTTGTGCTGCGGAAACCTGACCCACGAGTGAAAAAGGGCATAGTGCCATTCCTCCCCCCGAAACGTAATATTCATTTCCCACTAGCCGTCTGTATCTGAAATAGGGGCCACGGTAGTGACATTCGACGACGTTTTTTTTCATCATCTTAAGCCTGCTCTGGCTCAACTAGCAGTATTCCTGGATCGAGAAAAGAAACGAAACCCCCTCTACAGCACAGTGATCCCGCATCTCCCATCAGCCTGTAAATAGATACGACTGTGTTCAAGGCATATCATCGACTAAGGCATCACCTGTTAGCAGCAAAACGAAAGACACGAAAAAAAACAACGCAGCCAGTCCAGTTGTCTAATGAAATTCGGTAACTGTCTTCAGTGACGTATTCTCCTCGAGTTGTGCTGAGTACGGGGCATACGTCATCAGCAGTGCAAGAGCTTTCGATGTCCGGAGCTTGTCCATGGTTTGGATTTACGATACGAAGCTTTATATAATAGCGTTACGTATGCTGATTCGGGTCAACTTGATCTTCTTTTCTTGTAAAATTTGCCGTAACGTTTATTGTTTGTTTATAGTTTTGCTTCATAATTTAATAACGCAACACGTCATTTGTGTGTGTGTGTGTGTGTTTGTTTTGAAAATAATTACGCTCTACGTCACTTCAACGGCCGTTGCGGGGAACTAGAGGTGAGTACTAATTATTGTTGATTATATTTTTGTTAAATCTTTTTCTAAAAATCTTAAATCTAACTTTGTAGTCACACATACATACATACATTACATAAACTATTCAAAAAATTCATCTACTAGTTCGCCTATTGTTTTGCTTCAAAGGTATTGTCAGTATTTTTTTTAAATGATAGAATAATCGCAGTTTAAATTTTGTTATGGGATTATAACTAAAAAGATTTTTTTTTCTCTTAATAAACCAATAATGGAGTAAACCCAATTTATCTCTTTTCCTTTACGAAACCCTCCTTCTTTCGGACCATGTAGGTGATTCAGCGCTCCAGAATATTTAGTTTGGGAGGTCTTTAAAATATTGGCCCAAAGACCTACTGGTTGGAGGTGGGAATAGTTGGCCGTGGTTCAATTAATCTAGAGCCAGATATATGAGTATAGTGCATGAGTTTGTTGGGTATCCCAATTTCATCCATTTAGTTGATTTTGTGACGTTAGTTGGTTCTTTTTATAGCACGTGAGTATTTTGGTGTGATGGGATTGGCATAGCAGGCGTGCAAGAACTCCGACCCAATTCTCCCGAACTGGCTACCATCAAGCACGTGCCACCGCACTGTCTGCCGTGTCGAGCATCCTATGCTTCCCCCCCATTACATTAAATGGCGCCCAGCTCATGGGGCCCAAGCATATCTTCTGAAATTTCGATCAAGGTACAGTTTTGGGTCCTCACCAATTAATTGGTTTTTCAATTCGGTCAATTACTGACTACTCCAAGTCTGCCACCGAGCGAAAACCAAACATACACACTTCCTCTTCCATCTAAGTTTTACCTTAGATGTAAGCAAAGCAGGTTTTCTTGTAGGACTGTCGTGTATTTCCAGTGTAGCCTTTATTCCGGTAATTGTGATATTTTAAATAGTTTAAATAGTTACAGGTCAACTCTTTTCTTGTGTTTGTCCAGTGGTTTACCACGTACTGAGTTCTGTCAACAAAGTTGAGACCTACTGGCAAATTGAATTTGCTCGATTTGCTGGTCCAAATCCGTTGAAAGATTGTATCTGTACCTTTTTGTTGGAAAGAGTCGTCCTACCCGAATCAATCTTGCAGGTTGCGTTTGCGGGTGGAAGAGTGAGCTATTGCAGAGTGGTTGTAGAATTATGTCATTTTGTGCAGTTGTTGCGCACTTGCATCACAGACAGACTGCTGCAGTTCACTGCTTCACTCATAAGTGTAATATGCAATCAATTATTCAGTCTTTTTTTTCATTGCAATATGTTGCCGACTAACTTATGCACTATATTTTTTTTTCTTCATTATTATTATCATTTGAAGCGATTCGCTGGTTCGCCTTCATGGGCTGAAAGGAGAGGGGTTTCCATAAGGAAAAGGGTGTCTTAACTTATAAAGAAAAGAAACTTTGAGAAAGTTGTAACGCTAATACGTATATTTCTGAAATTACGCCAAACCAAATTTGTCACTCTTTGCACATAATTATTGTTAGCAGTTTTGTTCTACTGTTTCTTTATTATTAATATAATCTTTATTCTTTATTATTAATATAATCTTTACTTATAAATTTATTACTTATTTGTTTTGTGTACTTAAATAATATAATCGTATCAAGATTCATAATGCCTCTTGTAAGACGCAGTAATGAGGATATTCTTCACATAGACGACACTGATGATGTTACCAAATGCTCAGCATGCCGTGAGGATTATGTAAATACAGATGACGTGTTACTTGCAGCTTGCACGCACACTTTTCACAAGTCATGTATAGACAGTTGGCTACAACACAATGATAAATTTCCAGTTTGCGAGCGTCCTTGCAATCCAGGGAAGCTGACAAAAGTAAACTTTAAAGATAAAGAGATTGAGGAGGTGTTGGAAGTTGGAGCTACTGGGTTTACAGCAACATCGACGGGAACGATTTCTAAAGTTAGTGGACCAATTACTCGCTCTAAGGCCAAGCCCAAATCTCATTTAATTTCCGCACCTTCAGAAAGGCTTTTAAATCGGCCAACCGTAGATGCTTATGAAAGAAGTCCGCAGCCATCAGCTTGGGTTATGGAAGATCCTTCTAAAAAAAGTAGCGGAAATGAAATGGTGGGTCATATAAGTAACGTAATTGAAGAGGTGTTGCAGAAGCAATTACGGGGCTTAGTTGTTTCGGAAATACGAAAACTACCTCAAGAACAATTTGGGGCTCAGCAACAACTACCGGTAAATTCACCTCCACAAGTACAACTTCCATTACAACAGCCGCCGGCCTTGAAACCGCCATCAGTCTCAAGTCCACCTCAATCGTTTCCTACACTTCCCGATACTGAGTCCGCTATAACAGCATCGGATAACCACCCATCCTTATTCTCACATCATCAACCTCCCTTAACACAACAATGCTACGATCCTCAATTATCGCGTGAGCCTAGCAGGCCCCCTTTAGCTCCACATCCTCAAAGATATCCGGCATTGTCCAATGCTCGCCCTACAAGTTCAATGGCTCCACAATGGCAACCAATGGGAGATGAGCCTCATCGTTTTGGTTTCAATCCTGAACGTGTAGGAAAAATTATATCTGGATGGAACGTAAGATTCAGCGGAGAAGATCCCAATATGCCGGTAGAAAAATTTTTGTATCAGGTGAGAACTCTGACCGTGAGCACCTTATCGAATAACATGGAGGCACTAACCAATCACCTCCACTTACTACTGACGGGCAAGGCTGCCGATTGGTTTTGGCGGTATCACCGTAGTGTGACTTGCATTGATTGGACTTCTTTCTGTCAAGCTCTTAGGGATCAGTTCCGGGAACGCCTATCGGATTACGATATTTTGGAGCAGCTCCGAAATAGAATACAAGGGCCGAAAGAAAACTTCGACGCCTACTATTTTACAATGGCGCAATAAAGCTGGTCGACCGTCTTGAACGTGGGATACCCGAGTGGGAATTAGTTGAAATTCTCAAGAGGAATCTTCGCTTTGAAATGCAACGCATTATAACACACTTCCCAATAAACTCGATAAGGGATCTTAAGGCGTATGTATATAGACAGGAAAATTTGGAGGCCTTAGCACATGCTAGAGGTATAAAACATGGACATTCTTATTCACACCGACACGATATTTCTGAAATTGTAGAGGATGAAATAGAGCAAACAGCTTTGGAGACAAACACAGTTGCTGCACTTAGTATGGAAAGTAAGTGTTGGAACTGCCTAAAGGCTGGACATCACTTTGCGGATTGCCTTGCAGAACGCACAATATTCTGTTTTGGATGCGGGGAACCCAATACTTATAGGCCTCATTGCACTAGGTGTTTAAAAAACGGGAGAGCGAAGCCTTACGCAACCCCAAAACCAAAGTAAGTGACTCAGCATCACACACTTCTCTACCTTCTGGAAGGGTGACATCAGCTATGTCTCCACCATTACCCTCCACACGTAAAACTCCTTTATTAACAGCTCCTTCTTCGATAGCGCCTTGTGATGCGTTAATCGGACTGACGCCACAGAACGTTCAAGACCGAAAATCATCTGTATTACCTCAGGTTGTCATGATAAAAACATCCACCCATGACATCCATTCTGAGAATCCTACTGCCATGGAAAAAACAGATCGGCCTACCCATTATAGGTTTAAACCATTTCATGTCCGGTTGCGGGAGTATGAGGCAGCACGCCGTCGTATATTCGGAGCGGATGAATTGCAAATCCGTAAACCAAAGCGATCAACTGTCCGAATAAGGCAGTTCTGGAAAAAGGTCATCCAGAATCGCCGGCGTTATTGTTCTTCAATTCTTGCAACCCATCCTAAAAACGACATGAGGCCTTACGCTGACGTGACACTTTTTGGAGAAAAGGTGTATGGACTTGTTGACACTGGAGCCAGTGTCAGCTGTATAGCGTCGGATTTGGCGAGGAAATTTCTTAATGAACAACAACATCCCTGGAAGAAGTTTCGCATCTCCATTGGCACGGCAGATGGCACTTCTCATTCGACCGTAGGAAAAGTGTCGGCTGACATTACTTTCCGTGGTCGTACCCTCACTTTAAATTTGTTAATTATCCCTACTCTCAGCCAAAATCTGTACCTCGGTGTAGATTTTGTGCGTATGTTCGGGCTTGCTTCTGACCTATTTGACTCTCCTCTATATTCTTCAAACTTGTCTTTGGAACAAATTGCTCTTGATCCAAACAAACACCATCTCACTCCAGTACAAGAAGCGAAGCTCAATGCAGTCATCGCAATGTTTCCTTCCTTTTCGGCTGAGGGCTTAGGACGTACAAATCTTGTCCAACACGCCATCGATGTCCGCGGCAGCAAGCCAATTAAGCAGAGACACTTTGCAGTCTCTCCCGCCATCGAGAAGCTCCTCTTTGCAGAAATTGATAGGATGCTTGCGCTGGGTGTTATTGAGGAATCCCAGAGCCCATGGTCTTCGCCTGTCACCTTTGTAGTGAAGCCTGGTAAGGTCAGATTATGTTTAGATGCTCGGAAATTGAACGACGTCACGGTTAAGGATGCCTATCCTTTGCCGCTCATCGATGGTATATTAAGTCGACTTCCAAAAGCTCAGTATATAACGAGTCTCGACTTAAAGGACGCTTTTTGGCAAATACCACTTGATGAGGCGTCAAAGGAGAAGACAGCCTTCACTGTTCCATGTCGGCCATTGTACCGATTCGTAACGATGCCGTTCGGATTGTGCAATGCTCCTCAAACCATGCAGAGGCTAATGGACCGAGTCATCCCTGCTCATCTTCGCTATCAGGTCTTCATCTACTTGGATGACTTACTGCTAATTACGGAGACTTTCGAGGAACATTTGTTGCTCCTCCAGGAGGTAGCTCTTTGTTTCCGTAAGGCTGGTTTGACACTGAATGTAGAGAAGAGCAAATTTGTTATGAAGCAAGTTCGCTATTTGGGGCATCTCATTGGGAACGGGACTATTAGTACGGATACTGATAAAGTGCAGGCCATTACGGAATTTCCTCTGCCAAATTCGGTTAAACAGTTGCGCAGGTTCCTCGGAATGTGCGGGTGGTATCGCCGTTTCGTCGAAAACTATGCGACGGTGTCTGCACCGCTGACAGACATGCTGCGCAAAGGCCGTGGTTTCTCTTGGACCGATGAGGGCAGAAGAGCTTTTGATGCTCTCAAGGAGTGCCTTACCTCAGCTCCGGTACTCCACTGCCCGAACTTCTCGCGACCCTTCGCCATCCACTACGATGCCAGTCAATATGGACTTGGTGCAGTATTGGTACAAACACTGGATGATGGCTCCGAAGTACCAGTTGCCTACATGTCGCAGAAGTTCAATAAGGCCCAGAGAAACTATACGGTTTCTGAGCAAGAGTGTCTGGCAGCGGTGATGGCCATTAAGAAGTTCCGGGCCTACGTCGAGGGACACGAATTTAAGGTAGTGACAGATCACGCATCTTTGAAGTGGCTTATGTCTTTGTCTGACCTTAATGGCAGATTAGCCAGATGGGCATTGAAGTTGCAGAGCTTCAAGTTCGCCATAGAACACCGAAAAGGGAACCAACACGTGGTTCCAGATACTCTCTCTCGTATGTACTCAACAGACGCGATAGAATCGATCGAACAATTCGAGACAACGATGGAAATAGACTTAACGTCTCCCCATTTCAAGTCTGAAACTTATGTTGCTCTGATCCGAAAGATCGAGGAAAAATCTCAACTTCTCCCGGATTTGAGGGTACTAGACGGATTTGTGTACAGACGATCTGAGTATGCGACCGGTGATGAGATCCAGGAAGAGAGTTCTTGGAAACTCTGGATTCCGGAGGAGCTTACGTCGACCATGATTGCACGCGCACACGAACACCCTTTGTGCGCACATGGAGGAATTGGCAAAACGCTTAAGCGTTTAAAAGCATTCTTTTACTGGCCCAAAATGACCAAACAGGTCAAGGACTATGTAACCTCCTGCATCATGTGTAAGGAGACTAAAGCTCCCAACCAGGTTCTGAGGCCTCCAATGGGCAATCTCATTTTACCTGATCGCATATTCCAGCGATTGTACATAGATTTTCTAGGGCCTTATCCGAGATCTAAATCGGGCAACATAGGCGTCATCGTTGTTCTTGACCATCTCTCGAAGTTCCCGTTTGCCGAACCCGTTCGGAAAATGACCGCGAACGCTCTTGTTGAGTATCTAGAGAAAAGGATCTTCCACGTGTTTGGTGTTCCAGAATCCATCACCACGGACAATGGGGTTCAATTCAAGTCCGCCCTTTTTAAGAGCCTGATGGATTCCTATGGTGTAAAGCACAACTTAACGGCATTATACTCTCCCCAAAGTAACACTTCGGAGCGCGTGAATCGGTCACTGGTGGCAGCTATTCGCGCTTATGTCGCCCCTGACCAACGGGATTGGGATCACAAGTTGTCGTCCATCAATGGAGCGCTGAGATCCGCTTATCATTCTTCTGTAGGGTTTTCGCCATATTTCGTTGTTTTCGGGCAAAACATGATTAGTCATGGCACCACATATGCCCTGTTGCGCAACCTAAATTTGCTCGCCGAGCCCAGAGTTGACGTAGCAACTGAAGAAAAACTAGAGCTATTGCGGAAGCAAGTGCAGGAGAATCTTAAGCGGATGCACGAAACCAATGCTCGAACGTACAATTTGAGGTCTCGTCCTGTGAAATTCGATCCTGGAGACGTAGTCTTTCGACGGAACTTCGGTCAAAGCAAGGCATCGAAGCACTATAACGCCAAACTCGACCGCAAATTTAAACAGTCCAAAGTCGTCACTAAGGCTGGTACATCCTGTTATTTGTTGGCAGACATGGCAGGAAAACATGTTGGGAAATATCACGCTAAAGACACGAAGGAGTAGGCTTCAGCATTTTCCGCACGATAACATCTTGCGGGAACTGCTGTGTTGTAATATTTGCCTTTGATTTCATCGTCTCCCAATTGCTTCCTTTCATTCAATACCTCCGTCGTACATATAAATTCACCCGCCCCGTACGGAGCGACGACAAGTTAATTCGCCGTACATAGGGCGTTCGCTTTCAGTCCCACCGCCACGCAACAAGTGAACGTCCAATGCATCTAGGATCTATCTTTCATAGTGGTGCCAAGCCAATGTTCAATTTGTTCACGCGAGTGAAATTGACGATCAACTCATCTTACGGGAGGGTCTTCCGCACTCCACTGGTGTAGGCAGCGAATGGAAACGGCCGCTAAACGAATATACTTCTCGTGTTTAGCGGGAACACCGATGTGCATAAATTCCTTAGGTTGTTGAATCCCACCTACATTGGTATTAAAACATCGCAAATTGATGTTGTGTGCACACGGCGTCCTGCGCGCCAAAATTTCGACTCCCTTACTAATGGGAGAGAGGGTTTAGAGGGAGGTGGGTGGACAATTTTCTTGGTGTTAAAAGGGCATGATTTTGGCGCGAAACACTGATTTTAACTTGGGAGCGACGGATGCGGGGGTTGGGACAATCTGAGGGTCGGAGACGTTGCTCGAACGGAATATCGAGGAGTTGATTTTACTCACGGCCGGGGATAGGACGGAAAGTCTAAAGTGTTGAAAATAAACGACAAGTACAAAGAAACAAAGGAATAAAAGAAAAATCCTTTAAATTCCCGTCTGAATCATCAGTTTTTTTTTGGAACCACTCTTGTTGTCGAAATCGACACCCGAAAAGCGAAAAGTTATCTGAAAAGCGTGCGGGTCGCGCTGTTTTCCCGGGTCGTCATTCACACGCGTCCTTACCATTCTCCCCAAAAAGGATAACCAACGGGTCGTGTAATCTTTAAAAATGAATTTGTGCTGCGGAAACCTGACCCACGAGTGAAAAAGGGCATAGTGCCATTCCTCCCCCCGAAACGTAATATTCATTTCCCCACTAGCCGTCTGTATCTGAAATAGGGGCCACGGTAGTGACATTCGACGACGTTTTTTTTCATCATCTTAAGCCTGCTCTGGCTCAACTAGCAGTATTCCTGGATCGAGAAAAGAAACGAAACCCCCTCTACAGCACAGTGATCCCGCATCTCCCATCAGCCTGTAAATAGATACGACTGTGTTCAAGGCATATCATCGACTAAGGCATCACCTGTTAGCAGCAAAACGAAAGACACGAAAAAAAACAACGCAGCCAGTCCAGTTGTCTAATGAAATTCGGTAACTGTCTTCAGTGACGTATTCTCCTCGAGTTGTGCTGAGTACGGGGCATACGTCATCAGCAGTGCAAGAGCTTTCGATGTCCGGAGCTTGTCCATGGTTTGGATTTACGATACGAAGCTTTATATAATAGCGTTACGTATGCTGATTCGGGTCAACTTGATCTTCTTTTCTTGTAAAATTTGCCGTAACGATTATTGTTTGTTTATAGTTTTGCTTCATAATTTAATAACGCAACACGTCATTTGTGTGTGTGTGTGTGTGTTTGTTTTGAAAATAATTACGCTCTACGTCACTTCAACGGCCGTTGCGGGGAACTAGAGGTGAGTACTAATTATTGTTGATTATATTTTTGTTAAATCTTTTTCTAAAAATCTTAAATCTAACTTTGTAGTCACACATACATACATACATTACATAAACTATTCAAAAAATTCATCTACTAGTTCGCCTATTGTTTTGCTTCAAAGGTATTGTCAGTATTTTTTTTAAATGATAGAATAATCGCAGTTTAAATTTTGTTATGGGATTATAACTAAAAAGATTTTTTTTTCTCTTAATAAACCAATAATGGAGTAAACCCAATTTATCTCTTTTCCTTTACGAAACCCTCCTTCTTTCGGACCATGTAGGTGATTCAGCGCTCCAGAATATTTAGTTTGGGAGGTCTTTAAAATATTGGCCCAAAGACCTACTGGTTGGAGGTGGGAATAGTTGGCCGTGGTTCAATTAATCTAGAGCCAGATATATGAGTATAGTGCATGAGTTTGTTGGGTATCCCAATTTCATCCATTTAGTTGATTTTGTGACGTTAGTTGGTTCTTTTTATAGCACGTGAGTATTTTGGTGTGATGGGATTGGCATAGCAGGCGTGCAAGAACTCCGACCCAATTCTCCCGAACTGGCTACCATCAAGCACGTGCCACCGCACTGTCTGCCGTGTCGAGCATCCTATGCTTCCCCCCCATTACAAATGGGTTAGTTAGTTAATAGATTTTGAGAATGGTCAAGATCCTACTGAAAGAGTGCCAACCTCCCCTATGAACTGGCCATATAGCAGACCCATTCTTAATGCATATGGTCGTTGCCAATTGGTACTTTTGGCATCTCCACTAGGTCTGTACAAGTCTAGGGTATATACGCTTCGCTTCGGCCTGGTTTCGACCTCGGATGAGTTCGAGAAATGCAGGGGTGTGCTAACTGTAACTAAAGAAATATACTATTATGAAGCTATTTTGACAAAAATTCCATAATATAATTATGGAATCTATGAAATCTGAGAGTATTATAAGTTTGCCACAAAGTTTGTAACGCTAAGAAATAAGGCTCGCAGAAAAAAATGAATGATACAGAAGTTCATATTATCACTCGAATATCTCAAAACCGGATGTCCGTCTGTCCGTCTGTCCGTCCGTCCGTCCGTGACCTCTCTAGCTCGAGAACGCGTTGAGCTATGAAGTTCAAATTTTGCACACGTTATTTTTGACAAAAAATGAAGGCTAAGTTCGTGAACGGGCTAAATCGCTCCACCCCTTCTACCCCCTCCCATACAAAATGACACATTTTTGAAAATTTACAATAATCAGATTTTCTCAGAAACTATAAAACATATTGCTTTGAAATTTTTAATATATCACTTTTATGATAATTGTAACCTATGTTATAAAACTTATTGTAATCCTCACCCTCCTTCTACCCCCTCCCATACAAACTGCACTATTTCATGAAATACGTTAAGCCAATTTACTCAGTACGTATACAATTTATCGGGCTGAAATTTTGTACTTAACACTTAATTAACAATATCAGTTAGATTCAAAAAAATTAATCGATCACCCTTACTCCGTCTACCCCCTCTCACACAAAATGACACATTTTTGATAATTTACAATAATCAGATTTTCTCAGAAACTATAAAACATCTTGCTTTGAAATTTTGAATATATCACTTTTATGATAATTGTAACCTACATTATAAAATTTATTGTAATCCTCACCCTCCTTCTACCCCCTCCCATACAAACTGCACTATTTCATGAAATACGTTAAGCCAATTTACTCATTACCTATACAATTTATCGGGCTGAAATTTTGTATTTAACACTTAATTAACAATATCAGTTAGATTCAAAACCAGGTTCAAATTCATCTAGAGTATTGCATGATTGGGGTTTACCCCAATCGTAGTTCTTTTATGTTTTTTTTTGTTTTCAGTGCTAGTTGAAAGCCACCTTCCTGTATGTTTTCATATTTCTAAGTGTAACGGTCTCGAAATGGTAAGGGGGGTGGAACAAATTATGATCTCATATTTATACCCTAGACTTATAGTATTTATACCCTAGACTTATAGTATAGGGTATATTGTTTTTGTCACGACGGAAATATGTAACACCTTAAAGGAGGCTCCGGAGGTATAGCAATGTACATATATATATAAATGATCAGGGTCACCTCCTGATTCGATTTAGCCATGTCTGTTTGTCTGTCTGTCTGTCCGTCTGTCTGTCTGTCTGTCCGTCTGTCTGTCCGTTCGCACGATAACTTTCGATAAAATGAAGCTAGAGGCTTGAAATTTTGGTCAAATGTTGGAAGTGTGATCTAGTTGGATGGTATTGAAAATGGGCATGATCAGGCCAAGAGAACGCCTACCTCCCCTACATATGTAAAATACATAAATGTATCTATAACTCCCGATTAAAGAAACATGAAAAGCTCTAGCTTTGGTAGATTACTCATGAGGGTAATCTCATACTCTCCTGGGAAAATAAAACTGATAAGTTGAAAACTAACGGTAATTTTTTTACAAAGAACCCGGTACTACCCTACTTTTCAGGTTTTTTGTCTATAACTCCTGAACCAATTGACGTAGACACCTGATTTTTGGCGCGTAACCTTGAAGTGAGGAGCTGCTTAAGATTATGTAAGTTGGGCATAATCAGATCAAAGGAACGCCTACCTCCCCTACAAATTTCCAAAATTAAATATTCCTTTAATTACGACAACTTTCGAAAAAATGATACTAGCAAGTTGAAAATTTGAACGAGTGTTGCTAATAAGACCTACTTTGTTGGTATTGAAAATGGGCAAGATCCGACTCAAGGAGCCCCCACCTCCCCTACAAATGAAACTTCAAATAAGCGATAACTTTTGATAGAATGAAGCCAGCAACTTGAAATTTTGGTAAAATGTTGAAAGTGAGATTGAGTTAGTTGGCAGTAAAGATGGGTATGATCCGACCTAAGGAACCCCTACCTCCCCTAGAAATGGAACTTAAAATAAGCGATAACTTACGACAAAATAAAGCTAGCGACTTTAAATTTTGGTCAAATGTTTGTAGTATGATCCAGTCGACTAATATTGAAAACACGTAAAATCCGACCATCGAAACCCCTACTTCCCCTACAAAATAAACTTCAAATAAGCGATAACTTTCGATAGAATGAAGCTAGAGACTTGAAATTTTTTTTTAAATATTTGTAGGGGGATCTAATTGGTTGATGGAAATGCTGGGCAAGATCCGACTCAAGGAACCCCACCTCCTCTACAAGTGAAACTTCAAATAAGCGTTAATTTTCGATAGAATGAAGCTAGCGACTTGAAAAATTGGATAAATATTTGTAGAATGGGTTAGTTAATTGATTTTGAGAATGGTCAAGATCCCACTGAATGAGTGCCAACCTCCCCTATGAACTGGCCATATAAGAGACCCACTTTTAATGCATATGGTCGTTGCCAATTGGGACTTTTGGTATCACCACTAGGTCTGTACAAGTCTAGGGTATATACGCTTCGGACTCCAGCGAAGCTTCGGCCTGGTTTTCCCTCTACCTCTTTTCCCCTTTCTTCAAATTTGATGAAAACGCCAAAAATGGAATGTACTCGGTAGTGCCTTTCTCATGGTACTCCACTTACCTATACCAGATGAAAAAAAAATGTTGACCTTCCCCTCCCCTTAAAACAGCAACCCCCCTACCTCCCTCCTCCTACTTCTCTCCCCTCCCACTCCTATCCCACCAATCTTTACCCTTTCAGAAATGGTTTAACTCCAATTCACTTTACGAAAAACAATAAACAGTATTCAAGTATGCAGTACTCGTAGTACTAGTGAGTAGCATAGGCCGGTTTTGTGCATTTTTTGTATGGATGTCCAAATTTAACCCAGATATGCCTAATGTACAATACTATATGTAGTACAGTCAAAACACTGCACTCCTACTGCAACTTGTGCGCTAGAGGTAAGTTGAACAGCATTTAAACGGTACAGTACGAACGTGTCTATCACCCTGGAACGTTTGCAAGAGAATTGTTCATGCTTTTGACATTAATTTGTGATTGCAGATTTTGTGTATTTCCGATAATGGAAAATTTTAAGATTCGTTACGAGAGGTAGGCTTGTTTTTTTTTACATATACTATATAACTAATCGAAACAATGTGTGTTTCGAAGATAACAATTCAGTGCATCGTAAAAAATACACTATGAGTTTTTTTTGTCGATGTTTGATGTGTTATGGCATTAGTTTTCGTGGTGTACTATATGTAGTACATTAGGCAGATAGGTGTCTATCACTGGATATTTTTATTTTAGTGGATTTTCCCTTGAGCAAGCGCTTGCGTTGCTGGATGATGACCAGGATATCGCAGGAAATGTAGATGCGATCACAACTTTTCCACCGGATAATGCCAATAACGAAATTACCGATGAAGATTCTGGAGACGAGAATATGATACTAATTGATAATCTACCAGGTTCACAATTACGGGCACCTGCAGAAATTAGTTTCCAGAAAGAAGATAGTGAGTTTTCGTCAGAAGATGATGTTCCTCTGAGCTATTTAGTGCCATTGCAACAAAAGAAAAGTAAAAAGAAATATCTGAAAAAAGTAAAGCAGTACCAGTGGGTGAAAGAGGATTTGCCAACACCTTCTTCGGAATTCAGCAGCTCTTATGAAGCCGAAAGTTCAGGATCACCTATAGAACTATTCTCCAAATTTTTCGACGAAGAAGTTATGGCCCTCTTCTTGAAGGAAACAAACAATTACGCCCAACTAAAAAATAAAAAACCAAATATCGAGAACTATGAACTGAAGGCTTTCATTGGGGTATTGTTGCTCAGCGGTTACATTCAAGTACCCAGAAGGAGAATATTTTGGGAACGCGAAAAAGATGGGCATAATGACCTCGTATCGGAAGCTATCTCAAGGGACCGCTTCGAATATATTTTTTCTAATTTGCATGTGGCTAATAATCAACAATTGGATAACTCGGATAAATTTTCGAAATTGAGACCACTATTTGTACTCCTGAACAAAAAATTTATGGAAAACGCGCCCATTGATGAAATGCATTCCATTGACGAGGCTATGGTTCCATATTATGGCCGTCATGGGTGCAAACAATTCATTCACAGCAAGCCCATAAGATATGGGTACAAATTATGGGTTGGTTGTACGAAGGATGGATATTTGAATTGGTTTGAACCCTATCAAGGATCTTCAACAAACATAAGTGAAAATTATGCTGAGTTTGGAGTAGGTGGCGGCGTCGCTTTGGAATACGGAGATGTGTTGCGCAAAAAGTGGCCGGATCGAAAATTTCATCTATTTTTCGACAATTTTTTCACCTCAGTACATCTCATGGAAGAGCTGACAAAACATAATTTTTTTGCTACTGGTACTATTAGGGAAACCGCCTGAAAGGAAATACTCTAAAAGACAAAAAAACGATGAGAAAAGAAGTTCGAGGATCATATGATTTTGAAAAAATTTTCGACCAAAATATCATAGCGGTCAAGTGGCATGATAATAATATTGTGAATGTTTGTTCGAATTTTGCTGGAATTCAACCGATTCACGTTGCAAAACGTTATTCTCAGCAACAAAAGAAAAACATTATGGTTTGTAAATACATATTTTTATAAAATAGCTAAGTATAAACATGTACTTCTATGTATTTCAGGTTGAGCACCCACATATAATAAATATGTACAATTCCAGTATAGGCGGAGTTGATCGTTCTGATCAGAATATCAGCTTATATCGTACATCTATAAGGGGCAAAAAATGGTATTTTCCCTTGATAACACATTGCATCGACATGTGCGTACAGAATGCATGGCAGCTACACCGGAAAGCGGGGTGCAATCTGGATCAACTCAGTTTCAGAAGAAGCATTGCCACTACGATGCTTACCCAAAATAAAAAGCAAAGTTGCTATCAGAAGGGACATTCAAGCAAAGCCCAAAACGTTGATTTGCGCTATGACAGATTGGATCATTTAGTGATTCCACAAGAAAAACAGACAAGATGCGGATTCTGTCACAACAGAACAACTACAAGATGCTCTAAATGCTACGTTGGACTTCACGTGAATTGCTTTGTCGATTTCCATACAAAAAAATATATACAATTTAATACTCGTAGCTACCGATATGCCTAATGTACTATATACCTATATAGTACGGCTCCAAAATCATGTTTTCTCTCAATAAATTTTTTTTTTAACAATGGAATTCTAAATTATTGTCACCATATGACCACCAAAATAATGAAGTTGCTTTCAGAAATCAGCACACGGACCCATAGGCATATCTGGGTTAAATGAATGTGCTATTATTAAATATTATGTGATTGCAATGAAACTTAGAGATATTATTGCCTATGTTGTTGGTTATCATTGGTCATCAATATTTTTGACCTCGGGTGCGCTTAAGGGGTGCAGGGGTGTGCTAGCTGCAACTATAGAAATGTACTATTATTAACCTTTTCCGATGAAATTTCAAAATTCTATTAATCTAGGTTTTCTACACTAGTAAAATGGCGCTTTTCTGTAAATTTTCATATTTCTAAGTATAACGGTCTCGAAAAGGGGAGGGGGGCAAACTCGCATCACATATTTTCCCCTCTCCCTCTTTTCCCCTTTCTTCAAATTTGAAAAAAATTTCAAAAATGGAATGTACTCGATGGTACCTTTCTTACGATACCCCACTTGCCCGTACCAAACGAAAAAAAAATTTCGACCTTCATTTCCCCTTTATGGGGACTTCCCCTTAGAGTTGACCTATTACAACGCACCGCTTTCTCCGGCGAATTATGGTAATTCTACATATTCCTACAAAATTTCATGTATGTAGCTTCAGCCGTTCGTGAGATATTCTATGGACAGACGGACGGACATTTGACCGATTTCATAAGGGTTTTGTTTTAACTACAAAACCCTAAAAACGGATCAAAACAAGCTCTTGGAGGCGAACCGTGCAGGAAAATGTGACAGAAAAAAAGTCACCATTCCCCGTACTGATCGAAAAATCAGAGATGTCTGCATTGAGAATCGTAAACAAAGTGTGGCTCGTTTAACGACATTGATAAACAATGAGAGAATCGGAGTTTCGAAGAGAACAGTCCAAAGGCGGTTGACTGAAGCGGTCGTCATCCTATGAAAAAACCGCAGCTCACCGAGGCCATAAAGAAAAAGCAACTGCAATGGGTCAAACAGCGCTGGCATATGAATGTTGCAGACTGGAGTCGTGTAAAGACTTCTTTTTAATAGCCAGTTTATTTGCCAGTTCCATCCACACTGCCTTGTAGAGATGGTTAAACACTCAGTTAGTGTTATGGTGTGGTCTGTTACCTCGGCCAAGAATATGGGACGCCTTTCCATCGTGGAGGGAACCATGAGGCAGGATCAATACAAGCGTGCCCTGTAAACTCGATTGGTCCCAGAGCTCAAGGAATGGTTCTGTAATACAAAAAACTGCATTTTTATGTACGATTCGGCTCGGCAACAAATTATGGTATAATTCTGACTTTTTGCACAATTATGTAGTTTAGGGTGCTGGTTACGAATATGAGGTTTTTGTCCCATAGTAGATATGGTAGTTACTTTAAAAAGGGGAAATTTAATTTATAAGAATATAAACATCGCCAAGATATTCGAGTTTCAATTTTCAAACATTGTAGATATGGTAGTTACTTTAAAAAGGGGAAATTTAATTTATAAGAATGTAAACATCGTCAAGATATTCGAGTTTCAATTTTCAAACATTGGCTTTTCCGTATCTGCAGTTTGTTCAGGTTAGAAATGCTTCAAACATTAGTGTCACCATACACTGTCGAACTCGAACTCGAGCTCGAACATGGTCTCAACAGGCAATTTTCTTCAGATATGTGCGAAGCATCTTGGGTCATTCGGAGAAAATTTTAACACATCTCTTGAAGAGTAGTGATCAAGGGATTTTCTTTCAAAGGCAAGACAATGTCGTAGATCAGAAGGTGTTGTTGAATACAGGTTTCTTGCAATGATTGCATTGCATCGAATGTAATAGGAAAACCAGGCCGAAGCGTATATACCCTAGACTTGTACAGGCCTAGTGGTGATACCAAAAGTACCAATTGGCAACGACCATATGCATTAAAAGTGAGTTTCCTATATGGCCAGTTTATAGGGGAGGTTGACATACATACATGAGGTTCTTGGCCATTCTAAAAATCAATTAACTAACCCATTCTACAAATATTTGTCGAATTTTTCAAGTCGCTAGCTTCATTCTATCGAAAGTTATTGCTTATTTGAAGCCTCACTTGTAGGGGTGTTAGAAGTTCCTTGAATCGGATCTTGCCCATCATAGCCACCAACCAATTAGATCACCCTACAAACATGAAAAAAAACCAGAGTCCGAAGCGTATATACCCTAGACTTGTACAGACCTAGTGGTGACACTAAAAGTAATAATTGGCAACGACCATGCATTAAAAGTTTGTTTCCTATATAGCCAGTTTATAGGGGAGGTTGGCACTCATTCAGGGAGATCTTGACCATTCTCAAAATGAATTAACTAACCCATTCTACAAATATTTGTTGAATTTTTCAAGTCGCTAGCTTCATTCCATCGAAAGTTATTGCTTATTTGAAGTTTCACTTGTAGGGGAGGTAAGGGTTCCTTGGGTCGGATCTTGCCCATCATTGCCACCAACCAATTAGATCACCCTACAAACATACAAACAAAATTTTAAGTCTCTTGCTTCACTCTATCGACAGATATCGCTTATTTGAAGTTTCGTTTGTAGGGGAAGTAGGAGTTTCGTTGGTCGGATCTTACGCATTTTCAATATTAGCCGACTGGATCCTAATACAAACATTTGGGCAAAATTTCAAGTCGCTAGCTTTATTTTGTCGTAAGATATCGCTTGTTTTAAGTGTCATCTCTAGGGGAGGTAGGGGTCCCTTAGGTCGGATCTAACCCGTCTTTAATGCCAACTAACTCAATCTCATTTCAAACATTTGACAAAAATTTCAAGCTGCTGGCTTCATTGTATCAAAAGTAATCGCTTATTCGAAGTTTCATTTGAAGTGGAGGTAGGGGTTCCTTGGGTCGGATCTTGCCCATTTTCAGTGCTAACTAATAAGACCTTACTACCAACATTCTACCAAATTTTCAACTTGCTAGTGTCATTCTATCTAAAGTTATCGTGATTAAAGTAATATTTAATTTTTTGAATTTTGTAGGGGAGGTAGGCGTTCCTTTGATCTGATTATGCCCAACTTCTTAAAACCTAAGCAACTTCTCACCCCAGGGTTACATGCCAAAAATCAGATGTCTACGTCAATTGGTTTAAGAGTTATGGACAAAAAACCTGAAAAGTAGGGTAGTACGGGGCTCTTTGTAAGAAAATTACAGTTAGTTTTCAACTGATCGATTTTATTTTTCCAGGGGAGTATAAGATTACCATCACGAGCAATCTACCAAAGCTAGAGGTTTTCATGTTTATTTAATCGGGAGTTATAAATACATTTAATTATTTTACATATGTAGGGGAGGTAGGCGTTCTCTTGGCCTGATCATGCCCATTTTCAATACCAACCAACTAGATCATACTTCCAACATCTAGTAAAAATTTCAAGGCTCTAGCTTCATTCTTTCGAAAGTTATCGTGCGAACGGACAGACAGACGGACAGACGGACAGACGGACAGACAGACAGACAGACAGACAGACAGACATGGCTTAGTCGAATCAGGAGGTGACCCTGATCATTTATATATATACATTGCTATACCTCCGGAGCCTCCTTTAAGGTGTTACATATATCCGTCGTGACAAAAACAATATACCCTATACTAAAAGTCTAGGGTATAAAGATGTCAGGTGTCTAGCTTTACTCTATCGAAAGTTATCGCTTATTTTAAGTTTCATTTGTAGGGGAAGCAGGAGTTTCATTGGTCAGATTTTACGTATTTTTAGTATTAGCCAACTGGATCCTACTACAAATATTTGACCAAAATTTCAAGTCGCTAGCTTTATTTTGTCGTAAGTTATCGCTTATTTAAAATTTTATTTCTAGGGGAGGTAGGGGTTCCTTAGGTCTGATCTAACCCGTCCTTAATGCCAACTAACTCAATCTCACTTCAAACATTAGACCAAAATTTCAAGTCGCTGGCTTCATTCTCTCAAAAGTTATCGCTTATTTGAAGTTTCATTTGTAGGGGAGATAGGGGTTCCTTTGATCTGATTATGCCCAACTTACTAAAACTTAAGCAACTTCTCACCTCAGGGTTACATACCAAAAATCAGATATCTACGTCAATTTGTTCAAGAGTTATGGACAAAAAACCTGAAAAGTAGGGTAGTACGGGGCTCTTTGTAAGAAAATTGCCGTTAGTTTTCAACTGATCGATTTTATTTTTCAAAGAGAGTATAAGATCACCCTCGCGAGCAATCTACCAAAGCTAGAGCTTTTCATGTTTATTTAATGGGGAGTTATGGATACATTTAAGTATTTTACATATGTAGGGGAGGTATGCGTTCTCTTGGCCTGATCATGTCCATTTTCAATACCAACCAACTAGATCATACTTCCAACATCTGACCAAAATTTCAAGGCTCTAGCTTCATTCTATCGAAAGTTATCGTGCGAACGGACAGACAGACAGACAGACAGACAGACAGACAGACGGACAGACAGACAGACAGACAGACAGACAGACAGACAGACAGACATGGCTAAATCGAATCAGGAGGTGACCCTGATCATTTATATATATACATTGCTATACCTCCGGAGCCTCCTTTAAGGTGTTACATATTTCCGTCGTGACAAAAACAATATACCCTATACTAAAAGTCTAGGGTATAATTATGAAAAGGTTCGTTTTCGTTGTGGCTTTTGGAAAGAAGGTAATTTCAGACAATTGAGTTGAAATTGACGGAGGTGCTAAATTCATGGAATTCGGATCGATATAATATGATGAATGACGTTCGATATAGATATTTTTTATGTGGTAAGAGGATAAGATGTTGATAATAGTAGGAGGAGAATTCTGCATGATGGAAACGCTCGGGGACGGGGGCACAGATCCGAATGTATCCGGCATAATATTGGTATACGAAAACGAATATAGAGTAGAAGAAATTTGATTGCAATGTTTTTTAATAATTAGGAGACGTGTGAAATACTCGTATCTTAAAATAATTATAGACGTGTTTTTTTTTTGTACTGCGGTGGAGGTTAATTGGGGGCTATCCGGGTTAACTTACACACATTACACAAACAACTAGGGTATGTTGTTTGTGTAATGTGTGTAAGTTAACCCGGATAGCCCCCAATTAACCTGTACCGCAGTACAAAAAAGCTCGCCTAATGTTGAGATAACTGAGAGGGTAAGTGCATATGCAGGCAAATATTTTAAAGTATGGCGTGTGATATATGCACATTATCATTAAAATACTCGTATGTAGCATATGACTTGTGGCTTTATTTACGAGATATACGTGTGATGTATGATGAATTGGAATATGTATGGTGTTTGGCATTTTGTAAATGTTATATGATGTAGGATTTCGATATACGTAGTAGGTGTAGGTGTGTGTGTTATGCATGGTATTAATTATAGAAAGGGGTAAAATGTAGTTTTGTCACAATCCAGAGTTTCTGTTGCGTGCTCTCTGTTATTCATTTTCCATGCAATTACCGATTGTAAGATGTTAAATGCATAGGAGTCCATTTCATTGTCATGTTTTTGGATCATTTACCTGGAATAAGATTTTGCGTCCTTACATGTAGAACATCCAATTGACCATTCAATGAATTTTGGTAGTTTGATCTGTGTTTTCCCCAGAAGAGATAATGTAATTATTCAAGAAGGGATATTTTTTGTTACACTAAATTTACACGCAGATATCGTGACAAACGTTGCAATGTAGAAGAATTTATGACCCCTAATGGTTCTGTATTACTAATGGTGGCCACACACGATTTAGAAGATGGTTTGGGCGTGGCTGAGCTCGATCGTGTGTGGCTACTATAAGGATCGTGTTCGTTTCAGCCCACCAAATCCAAGAGTATTTTCAATACTACTTTGCCTTAACCCCTAGCGGGGCATAGCGCGTCAACTACTCCTGTGCGCCATCGTACTCTGTTCTGGGCAATGGGGCGCAACTCCCCAAAAGACTTACCCAGTACCTGACACTCCTTTGCCACAGATCGACGCCATGTGATTCGAGGACCCCCTCTTGGTCGGCCTTGGTTGGAAATGGGGTTCCATTTCATGGCATGCATAGCAATGCAGTTATTACTCTTCCGCAATGTGTGACCTATCCACTGCCATTTTCGCCTGCGTATCAATTCGTCGATTGGCATCTGACCCGTACGCCGACTTAGCTCTTCATTTGATATTGTTTCGGGCCAGAAAATTCTTAAAATTCGACGAAGACATGAGTTGACGAAAACTTGCAGCTTTCTGGTAACTCCTACGGAAACTTTCCATGTACTGCTCCCATACAAAAGCACTGATAGTACCAGGGAGCGAAACAGGCCCAGCTTGGTCTTGATGCTGAGATAACTGCTCTGCCAGATTTTGGACAGCATGCCGTATGCGCGTTTAGCCTGGTTGATACGACGAGCGATGTCCTGCTCCGTACCACCATTTTCGGCAACAATGCTACCCAGGTAGACGAAGTTGTCCACCTTCTCCACAGGCTGCCCATTAATATTGATGGCAATAGGTGTCGGATTTCTTTTTCGCGACGGCGGGCTAAGAACCTTGGTCTTGTTGGTATTAATCTTTAGCCCAACCTTGCTTGCCTCCCTCTCGAGATCTAACGCCATTGCGGACAGATCCATGATTTTGTGGGAGAGTAGGCATATGTCGTCAGCGTAGTCAAGATGTTGTAGATAAGATGTCAAAGTCCATTGAATTCCTCTGTCGAGTCCGGATAGGGCTGCATGCAACACATCGCCGATCACAATGAGGAATAGGATCGGTGAGAGGATGCACCCCTGCCGAACTCCACTGCGAATCTCAAAGTCCCCCGACACCTTACCTTTATGCAGAACGCGACATTTCGCGCCGTCATAGGTTGCCTTAATAATAGCCACAAGCTTCTCAGGGATGCCTCTCCTGCGCAAGGCCGCCCATATAGAATCCCGGTTCACACTATCGAAAGCCTTTTCGAAATCGATGAAAAGCAAGTGAAGCGGAGAATCGTATTCAGCGCATTGCTCGATGATGATTCGCAAGGTGTTAATGTGATCGACACAGGAGAATCCGGATCGAAAGCCAGCCTGCTCTTCATCAATTCTGCTTTCCAAGTGGGCCTTTAGTCTTTCCAGGACGATTTTAGCTATTATCTTGGCAACGGCAGGAAGCACACAAATGCCTCTCCAATTATTACAGTCTGTGAGGCTACCCTTCTTTGGAAGGTGGATGATCAAACCTTCCTTCCACTCAGTGGGAAAGGTCTCTGTATTCCACGCTTTATCAACAAGTGGGTGCAGCAAATCGGCAGTTACGCTTGGCGCTGCTTGATAAAGTTCGGCAGGGATGCCGTCAAGTCCGGCGGCCTTTCCTCGTTTTAGTGCAATAATTGCAGTGACTATTTCCTCTTTAGTCGGGGCAGTGGACCGTATATGCACATTTTGATGGTTAGCTAAATTATCTATATGAGGGGGAACTTCACCAGAGGTTACACGGTTCAAGACCGCGGCGAAGTGTTCTTTCCACCGCCTCATTTGATCTTCTTCCAAGATAAGTAGCTTTCCATCACTATCTTTCACCGGATGTTGGCAGGAGTTACGACCACCTGTAAACTCCTTGATGACACCGTATACGGCGTTTAAGTTGTTACGTCTAGCGGCTTCTTCTGCTGACGCTAAAAGAGAATTGGCATAAACTCTTTTATCGCGTCGCACACTACGCTGAACTTCTCGAGCTTTCTGACGGTATAGGAGTTCGATGCTGCTTCGATTGTCGTCTGATGCTGCAGCCAAACGAACTTTTAGCTCCTTTCTTTCAACAATCCGCTGCCATGAAGCGTCGGACATCCAGGGCTTATTCCGGCAATCCGGGTTTGGGCCAAGGATGGTATTTGCGCTATCAATGTACGCATTTTTTATGGCATCCCAGTTTTCGTTTATGTCACTATCTGGGTGACTAGTTATCTCAGCCGCTTTTTGCGCAAGATGGTCATTATATTGTTGTAAGACAGCTGGATTTTTTAGTCGAGCGGTGTTGAATTTGCGGGGCCTGGATCTTTCGTCGCTGGGGCGGCGCACGGCTGCAATACGCAATCGAACATTAGCGATCATAAGATAATGGTCTCTTCCCATCCCAATATCGGCACCCTTCTTGTTTGGCACGTCCAGGAGGCAACTCTTGAATCTTTTACTAATGGCAAAATGGTCGATCTGATTTTGTGTTCTGCGCCGATCAACAGAGGACCAACTGATTTTGTGGTGGTCCTTATGCTCAAACATAGTACCACCGATGAAGAGACTGTGAAAGTTGCAGAACTCTACAAATCTTTCACCGTTGTCATTACGATCACCGAGACCGTGTCTCCCCATCACATGTCTGAGCCCATAGTTATCAGCGCCAACTTTCGCATTCAAATCACCCATAACCATTATAATGTCACCTTTAGGTGTTCTGCTCTGAACGGCGTTTAGTTCTTCGTAGAAGGAGTCTTTTGCCAAGACATTGTCAGGTTCAGTAGGGGCATAACATTGTATTATTGAGATGTTCCTCATTTTGGTCCGGAACCTGGCGGTCAAGACCCTGTCAGAGACCGGTTCCCAGGATAAGAGACAGTTTCGCGCGGCTCTGGTTAAAAGGAGCCCCACACCTGACTCACGACGACTACCGGTAGCTTTACCGGAGTACAACATTACAGTGCTGCCCGTTGGAGAGATGAATTCTCCGCTGTTCCACCATCTTATCTCACTAACTCCTAAGATATTTAATTTGTACCTCAGAAATTCACTCTCTAATTGAAGAAATCGTGCGTTCTGGGGACCTTCTGATCCATTGTCCAGGAGAGTACGCACATTCCAGAATCCAATCTTTGTCATTGTACGATAGCTAAAAGTCGTAACCGTTGAGTCAGTCCTTATCCGAGGCATAGTTGACGTTTCGTTAGCATATAAAGATTTCGGATAGTGCAAGTTGCTGGCATACACATCCTGTCCTTTGATTGTCGGTTTTAACGACAGGCCCTCAAAGAAAAAAGCCGTGGTATTTTTTTCACACCCCACACCGCAGGGGTACCTCAACCAAATCATCGCACCGCCATCACTGGCGGCTTGACGTTGGTTGGCAATGGTCAATGACCACTGCCGTTCCAGGGGGCGCCCACGCGGAGGACTATGGAAGAGGAGTTTTTGCCCCCTATCAAATGTTCACGCAATATCTGTCATTCATGTGCATTCATAATGTGGAATGTTCAACTTGGTCCATAATAAACACAATTTGCAAACTAATGATTTTTTAAAACCAATGTTGAATGTTTACGAATCGAATTGCGTCTCAATGTCAACATTTACTGATTTCTACCCTTAATTGTAGTCCATAAAATAGGTCATTTAATATTTTAGGAGTCTGGTAATTTACGAATTGCCTGTAATTTGTACCAACTGAATGCTCAACAGGTAAGGATGCAAACTTTGTTACAGGTAATTCAATAAGTAAATGGTGACATTGAAACGTATATTTCAATCCGTAATTTTTAATATCTCATAAAGGATAATTGCGTGAATTTTAATAACAATATAAACACTCAATAATTATATAGTGAAAAAAAAATTATAATTCTCGTACTAAATTGTTGACAATCATATTACGACTTTGATAATAGATAATTGTATGATTTGCACCAATCAGTAAAGAATATATGCTCTGTCTTAACACTTATGCACTTTTGCTATATATTTAAAAATCAAATAAATTTCCACACATCATGTAATGCCAGAAATCCCATCCCACGTACATTCTTTAATGATAATGTATATCATGTCATACATTATAACATTTCGATGCGATGCATCATAAACCACACATTCTTATCTCATACACCACCCACAACTACTATAAGTAACAGGCACCATGGAATATGTTTACAACATTGCCTGAACCCAGATGTAGGTAGTAGTGTCTAAGTAGAAACTATCATAGTATACTTTTTTTTTTTTTTGTTGAGAATAA
This sequence comes from Chloromyia formosa, assembly GCA_964017055.1. Taxonomy (NCBI): domain Eukaryota; kingdom Metazoa; phylum Arthropoda; class Insecta; order Diptera; family Stratiomyidae; genus Chloromyia; species Chloromyia formosa. The sequence continues at coordinate 85,416,550 of OZ024815.1, read as the reverse complement.
TTAACTCCCCGAAGGGAGCCCAAATCGTGTTGGTTCGCCGGTTTCGACCGCTGGTGCGAAGCGCGTCTCATCAGACGCCTCTGCTTCGCGCTCGCACCAGTGGGAGAGGCGTGACCGATATCGGCAGGTAGCACGTTGTTATTTGCATTCGATAGAATTCGCTCCCATGTCGTGTTGGTCGGCCTATATAAGGCAAACCAACATCTGACTTGGTCGTTCCCGGTCACGCCTCTCCCACTGGTGCGAGCGCGAAGCAGAGGCGTCTGATGAGACGCGCTTCGCACCAGCGGTCGAAACCGGCGAACCAACACGATTTGGGCTCCCTTCGGGGAGTTAATTATTCTCAACAAAAAAAAAAAAAAAGTATGAATAAGTGTAGTCCCACTCTGGACTGAGAAGGGCGACGGCATGCTAAGTGCCATGTAAGTTGCATGGCATCGATGGCTGTCGCCCGGCAAAAAAAAACTTGCTTTATCATAGTATATTAAAAGGTCCTCGTTCAAAGGAAACATATTGTATAAACATGTACGAACAGGCCTAACATTATATTGTATCTTGACCTGCGCGTTAAGATACAAAGATATATGTATAGCTAGACGGAAGTCTGAGTTTATTCATAAACTTATATTTCATTTCGGATACCCTCAAATTCCACACTACCTGAAATCCCTTTTCAACAAGATCTTCTTGTGTTTCAAAAACTCAATGCATCTACGAAATATTTGAAACACGTTTACCACCCCGGCGACACAAACATTAAAATTCAAAGAGACTTTGTTTCAACCTGTACAGGCCATGTTCGAGCTCGAGTTCGAGTTCGACAGTGTATGGTGACACTTAGACAAAGTAGAGTATTGCAGAATTTGTTGTTTTTTTCCTTTTTTCATTTTTTTCTGTACCTATTATTATTATTACCTACGGCAATTTCACTTAGCTTACTACTTACTATTTAACACTTTACTTGATCATCGTATCCCTAACCGCGCAAATCTTCCAAAGAAAAGCCTTTATCAACTAATTAATTAGTAATCGTTTTCTTGATCCTTCGCAACAGTCGATTTGACATGAATGAATCCAAGGAAATCTTCTCTCATTGTGGAGTTATGTATAGTATGTATATCTAAGTATCGAACACATAGGGCCAACTGTTCTTTCTTTGTTATAAGGTCTGTCGTTTAATCGCCGATAATAGCGTAGAATTTTGCTTTCTTCATTTTCCCAACTATTATATTTTAAAACTATTAATGTTGCCAATTTTTCAATCACTTCATTTTGGGTAGCTTTTGTGATCAGAGCGCAGTTTTTGGTGCAGTATTCACTACTGTTTTTGAGCTTAAAATACATACTAGTAATCACCACCTCAAACTACACTGTTAGGAAAGTTTGTAATTTTTAATACTTTTACGTTACAAAGGTGACGAATTGAAATTGAAACAGTTTAATATGATCGACGTGACATCAATTTTCAAATTTACATAGTTGTGTAAAAAATCAAAACTACACCACAATTTGTTTTAGAGGAGCTACTTAGCCATTCGACTAAAATTAAGGTGTGTGAATCTCCTTATCTGACGTAAATAAAAACATATGAATAAATCCAATCACTAATTATTCTTATGTACATAAGAACTTTATATGAATAAAAATTGGCATTTCCTAAAAAAAAAATTTCAAGTGTTTGTTTTAAAGTAAATGTTCAAGTTAAATTCTTGAGATTGGGGGGGGGGGGGGGGCACGGTCCCCATGGCCCGCCTCTGGATCCGCCAGTGATCGCAACTAAAACTGATTGGGCCCAATTTGACTTTTGAGCAGCTGTTCGGAATTGATTTTGTCCTTATCGCTCTAAAGGGCCATTTCCTCCTAATTGTAGCTGTCGTTTTCAGCTCAACGGGGTAAGTTTGTGAGCGTTGTAGTAAGTGCGTCCCTGTCTACGGAATTATTTGTACTGAGTTCCACCTCTTATCTAGTTCCTCTACGATATTATAATAGGAAACGAACAATCCCAAAGTAATCGCAATAAGCATCTCTTAGGGAGTTCTTAACGTATACATTTGCCACCACCAGGTTTTAATCATGTGAATGTCTTTGGTTTCGGTGTACCATGGCCACAGGATAGTAAAACAATAGAGGAACTAGATAAAAGGTGGAACTCAGTACAAATAATTTTGTAGACAGGGACGCACTTACTCCAACGCACACAAACTTACCCCGTTGAGCTGAAAAGGACGGCTACAATTAGGAGGAAATGGCCCTTTAGAGCGATAGGACAAAACCAATTCCGAACAGCTATGTACTCAAAAGTCAAATTGGGTCCAATCAGTTTTAGTTGCGATTGTATAAGTAACACGCTGGATGGGTTACGTATGTGTGCGTGCATGGTTTTGGTTAGATTTCCCTGTATGCGTGCGATTTGACAGATATTTAGTATTGCCAGAATCGAAAAACAAGAGAATGAACGCACTTTTGGTATTACCCGATCGATCTGCTGTGATAGTCTTATCACTTTCTGGTAAACGGAAACATATGACGCGGTGGTTTTGTTATCTGCTTTCCGCAATTCCATTGTGTACCGACAGTGGAATTCAATACATATGCAACAAATCCAATAGGAACAACCATCGTCTTAGTTGTACTGAGTTCCACCTCTTATCTAGTTTCTCTATGGTAAAACTCCGCCATTCATGGACACTACGCAAGAGCAACAACAAAACCAACAGCCTCAACAACAAACATCTTTTCATCCTACCGCACCCGCTGGACGGAATGCACCCTACATCTCCAAAACACCATTGCAACTTCAAATGTATGTCCTGACTAATGGTGAGCTCAGAAGGTGGCAAAGATCAGAAACCGCTAGCGAGCGGCTCCGCAACTGCTCGCGATCAGTTCCGGAGCTGCTCGGTTATGGAGTCTGCACCTGCTGAACGCTACTTCGTCAGCTGACAAATTATTGACAAATCGACCAGCTGACGGTGACAATTTTAGACGCCAAATGTTTCCTCGCCAGGCATGAGCGCCTTACATGTTACACGTACGAAAAGGATTCGTAATGAGTTGAATTACGAATCGACCGGCCATTCGATGTAAGTTTTAGTAAAGCGTTTGTCCGTTCATTTCGGCGTCCGTCAAATTTTATTGAAAGGATTCTTGTAGCGATGATCAAAGTTGCAGTGTGTATGTTTAATTCCGTTTCAAGCTCCTCGGTGTCAAGGCATGTACATAGCTGCTTCCATGGGATTTTCCCACAACAATCCCACAAGTGAAATATACTCGTATCATAGAATAGATGAAGCTTGGCAAACACTACGTGAACAAGAAAAACGTAGTTTACGATGCCGTACTCTATGAGACGAAAATCAATGAACAGATTAACATATTTGCCGAACTGAATGCTCCTGGCGATTTCGACGAGAGTGAAAATGGAACATTATCATATCTTTGCCAATGTGGATACGTCTACGAAGTGGACAAAGAGGATATTCAAAATGAAAATGATTTTATTATAGAATGTAATCAATGTAATCGAAATGCACAATAAAACATGACAATAGATGTTTAATTTTCTTTTAGTTTTATTATTGTTTTCCCTCAATATTAACATATATAATATTAAATAGTTTCAAACAGTTCTAAATAAATAATAGCAATATATTGGCTTACATTTAAACATTTGTTTTACTTCCTGACGTTGTTACATCTAAAGGCCGCCAGCCACGGTAAGCATTTTGGTCGCGAGAGTTATGGGATCGCCATGCGACACCAACAACCAGACATTCACACGAGTTATAGGATCGCCATGCGACATCAACAGCACAAATTCACACGTTTCTCAACGTCATCATTAAATTAATCTTTTACATATTAATTCATTTTCATTGCAATGTATGTAATCCAATCTATTTCACACGCATCCGGTGCTCCACTTGGGAACACTTTGCTAAAACTTACGAGTAGACGTAAGCAGTTTTCATGAAATTATAAATTATTCAGAACATCTAGAAAGCGGTGGAGTTGTATTCTGATTGTCACTTTATACGTTTCAAGTAATAAAGTCTTTCGTTAATCCAAAACTTTGTTTTTTTTTTTGGATTTCCAAACTACGAGTTACGTTATTGGCGCAGTCGGCACTTAGGAGGCGGATAGATTCCTTTTCCGACAGTTTATCGGAATCTACGTGGATCCTGAAGTACGACGGTTTATCGAAGTTCAGTGTAATAAAGTGTGTTACAAGTGGTGGCGCAGTGAAAGTTCGATTGGAAATATTTCCAAGTATGTAGAAACTAATTTTCTGGTAAGTCGAGATTTTGTTTCCTATGCCACCTCCACCTACTCAACCTAGAAGGAAATCCGTCCCCTATACCATCCTCCCACGTAGATTTAGAGAAATAAATATATTTAGGCAAGTAGACTTAGAACCAATCGCGGAAATCGAGATTACTAGTGGTAATAACAATAATTTAGGAATTTCGGAAAGTAAAAGTGAAAGTGAAAATAATAGTGATATGGTAACTAACGAACACAATATAATTATGACCACCGTTGATTTATCCAATTCTCTTCGTGTTCCGGATGCTATTAAAGACCTACCGAAGTTCAATGGAAATCCTCGTCTTCTATTTGATTTCTTAGATAACGTAAACGAAATTTTGTCGATTATCAGTGTCACAAACTGTACCCCATATGGAAAACTACTGTTAAGAGCCATACGGAACAAAATCGTGGGTGAAGCCAACGAGGTTCTTAACATGTACGGCACATCATTGGATTGGCCCAAATAAGACAAAATCTAATATTACACTATTCCGACAAGAGAAATGAAACTTCTCTTATCCGTGACCTGCACGGTCAACGCCAAAATAATGATAGTGTGCAGAAGTTTTACAGTAATATCATTGAACTACAATCTAGTATGAACACCCATGTAAACATACATGAGGTAGACCCAAATGTAATAGCAGCCAAGAAGTCTCTATTCGCGGAAATGTGCCTTAACACATTTCTATCGGGACTCAAGGAACCTCTTGGTTCAACAATTCGGGCCATGAAACCGGACACCCTCGCAGCAGCATATGCTTGCTATATTAAGGAGCAAAACATTTTCTACGCTAAATCTGACTCCAATAAACAATTTGCAAATTTAAATCCATTTACAAACTTAAAACCGCGTCCGCAAAATAGTGAATTTATTGCTGCAAGACCAATGCCACCACAGTTCCGGATGCAACCAAGTATTAACAACGCAAGACCAACTTATCAACCAAATACGTTCTTCCCACAAAAACCCTTCCTGATAAATTATCAAATGCAGCCCGCATTTGCAAATATTATTCAACGATTTAATAATCTAAATCAAAATTTAAACCGTGGGCAATTTATGAATCCAAATAATAATTTTAGGCCAAACTCTTCCAAAGTACATTCAATCCTCAGTTTCGACAACCATAATATGGCAGACCGATTAATAACGTACAGCCAAAGGTGGAACCAATGGAAACCTCGGGTTTAACTAAAAGAACCCATAATCAACCAACACCACAGATGAATATGTTCTTCAACTCCCAACCAACACCAAGATACACTGTACAGGAATTGTTCAATATTACTGTGAACAAAATCCTGGAAACGACTACCCATTCACAGTTATTTACCCGGAAGAACAACAACAATTCCAACAATACTATCATGTTCAACCACTAGAGTTTCCCTCTATGGATTACCCTAGTCAAACTTACGAATACCCCTGTGAACCCCTGGCAAATACTGCCCTCAAGAACTTCATTCCGATCCTGAACCTAATTCCTGTACAACCAACGCTGAGGTTGATGACGAAAATTTTCAATTGTGTGCCTCACCAAACCAATCGGTTACCAGATGTAAACAAGCACGGTAGTACCCTTCCTTATATCGAGATATGTTCCCCTTTAGAAAGACCGCTAAAATTCTTAATTGACACTGGCGCATCCTCTTCTACATATTATAAACCCGGAATATATCGACCCTCACGATGTGAAACCTACAAAACCCATCTCAATTACAACAATCCTAGCAAAACACGAAGTGAAGGAAGAAGTCACACTTCCTAATTTTGTTGAATTCAACAAACCAGGAAACTTAAGATTTCTCATTTTTAAATTTCATGGGTATTTTGACGGCTTTTTAGGTGTCGATGCACTAACCCAATTAGGTGCAGTCGACCTAAGGAAAAATTTACTCGTAACCGATAACGCATCCATTCCACTAAATTTTAAACCAAATTTCATGTCCGAAAAGTACACTATCCCACCATACTCGAAATTTATCGCCAAATTGATGCACAAAACGGGGATATCCTTGTAAAACCAATTAAACTAACACCAGAATTACTCATCTCTGAAGGTATCTATCTATACAGCCACTATTGGTATGCTCCAATCCAGGTAACCAATATATCTGGAAGCGAGAAAATCCTTTTTGTAGAACAACCTCTAATGGTTGAAACACTTTTCGGTAATTACGAACAAATTAACAATGTTGAGATAAACTATGAACCAAATTCACCGTTCAGAAAAATTCTAACGATCTTGTTGATCTATTACGAGTTTCTCACCTTAACCATGAGGAAATGAAACCGGAATATAGAGGGTTACGCCCGCAATCCGAGGGTTTTGTAGCAAGCGGTTATTTTGGCATGTAAATATTGGCTCCCTGGTCTTCTTGGTATCACTCAGATGGATAAAAACACCATAACTGAAATGTCTTACACGTGACATAGTATCTTACAAGTCAATCCATAAAAAAAGACTCCATCTATCACCTTTCAAAGTAATAGTTTTAATACAAGAAGCTGTACTGTAGATAGATATGAATGTATACGAGATAAACTGTCCTACTCTTCGAGATGCTTAACCATTCATGTTAAGACAACATTGCAAATTGCAAACTTGCATAACCCCCTCCCCTCATTCCACTCATTGTGTTTGAAAGTGGAAATATCCCTTATTAAGTGGCGTATGTTTGTGTGAAATATATTCATGGCGGCAAGGGAATCGTGTCGTTCACCGGAGAAATCACGTATTGGTGAAGGGACAATGGATAAGTAGCGGATTTACGATACTTTTAGGAACGCACCCAATACCATCGATGATTTACCTGTCTATACAAAATCGTATAGATACCCTTACGTTCATAAACAGGAAGTTCAAAGACAAATCGAGGACATGCTCAAACAAGAGATTATTCGCCCTAGCTACTCGCCTTGGAGCTCTCCCGTCTGGATAGTTTCCAAGAAACTAGACGCTAGCGGAAAACAAAAGTGGAGACTTGTAATAGATTACAGGAAACTCAATGAAAAGACTATCTCTGATAGATACCCACTTCCTAATATTAATGAAATATTAGACAAATTAGGGAAATCCATGTACTTTTCGACACTAGATCTTGCTTCCGGCTTTCACCGAATTGAAATGGATCCCAGGGATATTCCGAAAACAGCATTCACAGTCGAAGGTGGGCACTACGAATATGTGCGAATGCCTTTCGGTTTGTAAAATGCCCCGGCCACGTTTCAACGTGTGATGGATAATGTCCTAAAAGATCTTCAGGGCAAAGCCTGCTTGGTGTATTTAGATGATATCATCATCTTTTCCACATCCTTGAAAATTTGAAGAAGGTATTTCAGAGGTTGCGTGAAGCAAACCTAAAGGTACAACTGGACAAGTCAGAATTCATGAAAAAGGAAATAGCGTTTCTCGGTCACATTGTGACAACGGACGGAATAAAACCCAACCAGGAAAAGGTACAAGCGATTATTGACTATCCCATACCAAAGACACAGAAGGAAATAAAATCCTTTCTCGGTCTCTTGGGATCTTATCGTAAATTCATTAGAGATTTTGCAAAGTTGACAAAACCTCTGACAGAATGTTTAAAGAAAGGACGTACATACCATTGATTTAAATGACCGATATGTGCGAGCATTCCAGGATTGTAAAAATCTCCTTATGAATGACCCAGTTTTGCAGCATCCTGATTTTAGCAAACCGTTTGTGTTAGCCACGGATCAGTGGCGTGGCGTCCATGGAAGCAAGGGAAGCATTGCTTCCCTTATATTTGGCGATTGGTGGAAAATTTTCTAAATAATTTTTTCTGAATCGCGCAAAAAAGTCGCGAAAAAAACTCTTCGGCACAGTCTATGTAAATAAAAGTTCCAAAGAAACTAATCGCGAATATCTTACACAGCCGAATTGGTAACACCGCGAAAACCACCACACCACACCAAGAAGAAGACACATGGAAGCATATCAAAATTTGCATCTATGAGCGTTTATTTTTTTCCCCAGTAAACCTACTGTGTCGCGATAAAAAAAAATTCACGTACACGGTAGGTTGGAAGCACTCAGGAATTTGCTTCCAAGTTCCCCTCACATGTAGTAGAGGAAATTCTTGCCTGCAGCGGAGCTGCTGGCGCATGGACGCTGGGGAACTTTTCTTCCCATTTCCTCTTTGTTCGTATTTTCTTGTGGACTGAAAATATTTGCTGTGTTGCAATGCGTATGTGATGTGCTATATGAGTTTCACAAGGGTTACCAGAGTAGGATAGGAATTGAATTGTGGAAAAAGTTTCGATTTGAAATATAATGGCTTCATGGTTAAAAATTATTATTGGTAAATTCGAGAAGAAATGATTTCGCATAGAATTATTAGTGTATACGAGTATTAGTAAGAGACGAACTCAATTATAGGGATATTTATGCATATTTCAATAACTTATATCTAATCGAAAACCATTTAACGGAAAATTCCAAGAAAAAATAAGTGGGAGATGGTAATACTGCCTCAAGTCATTGACGTCACAAGGAATTGAATGAGCCGTTAAATTTAAAACTCATTTGCTCTAGTGTAGTGCTTTAGTGTAGTGCGATTTGTGTGCTTTTTGTTGGTGAAAAGGTGAAGGGGTTTTTTAATCGGTCTAGGTGCTTATAATTGCTTATAGTGTTTTGATTTGTTTTTAAAGTAGCATGGATCAATATTGTGTTGTTGATGATCTTTTTCGATTGTCTTTTGGATCTCGATCTTTCGCAGAAAAAAAAGACATTATCGAAAAGGGTCGACCGAAACCGATTTTGGAAATTGTTTCTAAAACAAAAAGATGTACTAGGCATTTTACTGCTAAGATTTATGAAGATACGGAATGGATTACCGGTTGTAAGACCAAGCAAAAATTATTTTGTTGGCCATGCTTGTTATTTTCAAATGATTCAAATGTTTGGCGAACTACCGGGTTTTGTGACTTAAATAATTTACATAAAGCTGTGGACAGGCATGGTACGAAAAGCGTTGATCATTTAAAGTCAGTACTTCTTCTTTCCAAGTTCGGTTCCGGTCCTAGAATTGAAGAATTATTAAGTAGCCAACATAGATCTTCAATAATATTGCACAATGAGAAAGTTTCGAAAAATCGAGATATACTAAAAATGCTAATTGACGTTGTGTGCCATTTAGGATGTCAAGAACAGGCATTTCGTGGTCACAATGAAAATGTGAATTCTTGCAATAGGGGAAATTACGTTGAACTTTTAAATCTTTTAGCTAAATATAATCCGGACTTGCGAGCTCACTTGGAGCAAGCGACTGTTTTTTCCGGAATATCAAATTATATTCAAAACGATCTCATTAGTAGCATTTCTAAAATTTTATTAAAACAGATTTATAATGAAATTCAGCAAACTAAATTTATAGCAATAATATTAGATGAAACAACCGATGTTTCATGTCGTTCTCAACTCTCAACAACCTTTCGTTACATTACTCCTTCCGGTGAGGTTAAAGAAACTTTCATAACTTTTACAGATATTTCTGATGATCAGACTGCGTCGCGTTTATTTGACCATGTTTTAGATGTTGTTCAAAAATTCAATTGCGGTAACAAACTTATTTGTCAAAGCTATGACGGGGCTTCGGTAATGTCTGGTAAAATAACTGGATTACAAACACGTGTAAAGGATGTGTATAAAAACGCAATATATATTCATTGCTTCGCTCATCGGTTAAATTTAGTTTTATCTAAATCATGCGATAAAATACGCGAATGTCGAATTTTTTTTCAATCCATTACTTGTTTTTCAACATTTTTTAATCATTCAACAAAGAGAACAGTTGCACTAGATTTATTCCTCAAAAAAAGGCTTCCAAAATTAGCTCCAACACGTTGGACTTTTAATGGTCGATTAGTTTTAACCATTTTTGATAATTTAGATCAATTAAAAGAACTCTTTGCCTTTGACAGTAATGAAAATGTTGAACTATTCTTTACACGTATTTATGTCGAAATTATAGATAATATTACCGCAGAAATAAATTCAAGATTTTCATCCTTAGCAAGTTTCACATTTTTAAACCTATTAACCAATATTTGAAAACATTTCCGGACAATCTTTTACTAAATTTAACTAAAACTTATGCTGATATATTTGACCATATTTCATTAAAGACTGAACTCATTGTGCTTTATTCTGATTCTGATTTGCAGGGAAAATCTTTTCAAGGTATTTTTAACTATTTCATTAATAACAAATTAAAAGATAGCTTCACACAATTTTATAAATTAATATGTTTAGTAAAACTAAATACATTACCAGTAACCAGTGCGTCCGCAGAGCGCAGTTTTTCTTGCTTAAAAAGGATTAAAACGTATCTTAGAAATTGTACAGGCGAACAACGGCTTAGCGACTTGGCAATAATGTCAATTGAAAAGGTTTTCCTTAAATCATGTTTGTGTGAGCAAAGTTTTTATACAGATATTATAAAATAGATGAATTCGCAAAAAAAGAAAGACGAATAGAATTAAATTACAAATAATAGTATGTACGGATCTTATTATTTATTTTGACTTGTAATATATTTATTGCCCAATTATTATTATTTTATTTTACTCACTAACTGTGATTTTTTAAATAGTAAATAGTTGAATTATTTTTAATTTTTATTGTATTGTTATTGTTTTTATTATTCAAATTTTGATTCGCTGAACATGATTACTTTCTTTATGAGTGTATGGATATTTATTTTGCAATTTTTTTGCTATTGTTGTTATTGTTATAGTAGTTCTAATAATTCGAATATGCTTTATTTATATACTTATAGTTACAGCTTTGCTTTTTTGATAAGTCTACCAACATATAATTTTTACAATTATTTATTTAAAAGTAAATTATTATATATTGGTAGCATGGGAATTAAAATGCTGATAAAATACAGTATACCTACTCTCACGTCCCCGTTCGTGATTCCTGGGTGCTTTTATATTAGAAATGTTAAAAGTAGCTAACGAGAGGGGTTCAATTAATACGCAGTAAATTTGTGGAAAGCATAATAATAGTAAATTTTTAATACCAATTGCTTCCCCTAGTTGAATTATCACGCCACGCCACTGCCACGGATGCTAGCAACTTCGCAATAGGAGCTGTTTTGTCGCAAGGCCCTATTGGTAGCGGCCGTGCCATTTCCTTTGCAAGCAGAACCTTGAGCGACTCAGAAACAAACTACTCTACAATAGAGAAAGAGCTCTTGGCCATAGTTTTGGCCACTAAGTACTTCCGACCATATTTGTTCGGAAAGAAGTTTAAGATCGTAACTTATCATAAACCGTTCACATGGATGATGAGCCTCAAGGACCCCAATTCAAGACTAATCCGTTGGAGACTCAAGCTTGAAAAGTTTGATTACGAGGTCATTTATAAAAAGGGAAGTCAAAACAACAATGCTGATGTCTTGATTAGGATAAAAACACCACCAAAAATTCTTACGGATAAGGTAGAAATGCATGTTACTGAAACCGCTCACACTGCACCGAACGTCTCAACACAAAGTACAGGAGGTTCAACAATACATTCAGCAGACGAAGATCTGAATACCGGCATCCCCATTTCAGATCGACCCCTAAACGAATTCTCACTTCAGGTAGTCCTAGAAAGAACAAATAGGCAACCATCGACATCGATTGAAGCCCCTTTTAGAAACAAACAACGACGTATCATCAAAATGCAAGATTTCTCTGAGCCCATAATAACGGAACTCTTTAAAAAATACATCCCTTCTAATAAAACTACAGTAATTTTTTCCGCTACGATATATTTAAAATAGTTGAAGAGGTATACATAAAGCATTTTTCCCAGTCACAGTGCTATAAACTAGTGAGATGTACAGAACGTCTTAAGGAAATCACCGAAACGGACGATCAAGATGCACTCATAAATAGTTACCATTTAAATAGCAACCACCGTAGAATAAACGAAACCCTAGCACACCTTAAAAGAGAATACTATTTTCCTTACTTGAAAAATAAAATAACCCAAATTATTAATAAGTGTGAAAAATGTCAAATATTTAAGTACGAAAGGAGTCCCCCGAAACCAAAGTTCCAAACACCTGAAACACCCAGTAAACCCCCCGAAATTCTTCACTCGGATATTTATACAATTAACAAACAGTACATTTTAACGATCATTGACAAATTTTCAAAATTTGCAGCAGCATACACGCTACCCGCCCGGAACAGTTTATCAATAATAAAGTCGCTAAAGCACTACGAAGCCTACACGGCACTCCACAAAATTTAATAACTGTAGTAACAGACCAGGGAACAGAGTTCACCTCGTCACTCTTTAGGGATTTCTGTAAACAGCTTGGCATAAATCATTTGATTACTTCCTACCAACAATCTAGTAGCAACGCACCAGTAGAAAGGCAACATTCGACGCTTACCGAAATTTACAGGATAGTCCATGATAAAAACCGCAATAACGACCCAGAAAATATTTTGAACGAAGTAATTATCACCTACAATAACTCCATTCATTCTGCCACAAAACATACTCCATACAAATTATTCTATGGTAGGACACACAAATTTCATAACACTCTGGAACATAATACCACTCATGAATATCTAGAAAAAAACTTAGGGAATTCCAATCTAAACTATACCCGGAAATAAAACCACTTTTAGAAGACCAGGTCAATAAACGAAACGAAAAATTAAATTCTACTAGAGAAGATCCTGAAACCTATAAGGAAGGATCAATTGTGTACAGAAAAGAATGCCGACGAAATAATTAACTCGTCGATTTTCAAAAAAAAAAGTTAAAAAAAATAGCCACATAACTATACTTTCAGATAAAAATCAAAAAATTCATAAATCTAAATTAAAAAAGAAACGTAAATTTCAGGCTCATACTGACGACACACGGGCAGAAACAGGACATACAGGACCTGACGAATAACAATGGACTCTTACCTATTAAATTGGGGACCGCACGACTAATCACTTATCCTTAGAAGTAACTAAAACTAAACTTTCGGAACTCAACAACAAACTTTTAAACCTCATGCCTAAAAGACGAGCGAAAAGAGGACTAATTAACGGCCTCGGTACAATCATAAAAACTATAACGGGCAACCTAGATGCAAACGATGTTATCAACATAAATAATGAAATTAACCAACTACTTGATAATGAAAAGAATACAAACAATAAACCTTACCAGCAAACCAAATTAAACGAGCAAATGATTCAACGTTTTGAGAATATAACAAATCACATCAACCATCAGCAAAAAACCATCACTGATTTCCTTAACTATATTAATGAAAACTCTAAAAATCAAATTGCAAGTGATAATCGAATTTTGAAATATGCACAGTATCTAAACCAAGTCAATTATAATATCGATTTACTCATTGACCATATCAGCAGCATTTCAGAGGCGATTATCCTTTCAAAACTTAATCTCATTTCAAAAACTATATTGAGTCCACTAGAACTAATTTATTCTATTTTAGAAAATCAACAATTAAATACAAAGTCTAATAAAAATATTTACGAACTATTAAGTCTACATAAACGAAAACTTAGCTAATAGGAACACCAGACAAGCGTACAAACTACAAATAGTAAATACAATTAAGAACGGCTACCAACCCAGGACTAGCCTTTGTAAGGACAAGGATGGAAACATCATCAGCGACACCGATGGTATTAACAAACGATGGGCCTCTTATTTTGAAGAGCTTCTAAACCGACCATCTAACATCCCCACACAGGAAGCTCTCGACGATATTGTTGATCTAGGCCCACCCATTCAACCCCCGACAGTAGAGGAAGTTGATCTCGCGTTGCGGTCACTAAAACGAAATAAAGCGCCGGGCGCTGACGAGATTCCAGCTGAACTGCTAAGATTCGGTGGAACGAGTCTAGTTGATGCCATACATCAATTACTCCTGCGAGTATGGGAGAACGAGGAGATCCCAGACGATTGGCGCAGAAGCATCATCTGTCCAATTCATAAAAAGGGAGATAAACTGCGGTGTGAGAATTACAGGGGCATCTCACTAGTTTGTACGTCCTATAAAATTTTGACGAAAATTCTGGAAAATAGAATAAAACCGTACGCAGAACGAGTCATTGGCGAATATCAAAGCGGTTTCAGACCTGGTCGCTCCACAACCGATCAGCTCTTCTCAGTCAAACTGATACTCCAGAGGTGCTGGGAATACAACGTAAACGTATACCAAATCTTTGTCGACTTCAAGCAGGCATACGACAGTATCGATCGTGGAGTACTGTACAACATCATGCTGCAATTTGGTATACCAGCAAAATTAGTGCGACTGACAAAGATGACGATGACCAACTCCGTCTCACAAGTCAGGATCCAGAATATACTTACTGATCTATTTGAAACACGCACTGGTTTGAAACAGGGCGATGGACTGGCTCCGACGCTCTTCAACCTAGCACTGGAATACGTTATTCGGGCCATGAATTTGGACAACAGCAAGACGCTACTCATCAAGTCGACACAATTAGCAGCGTACGCCGACGACATCAACATCATGTCCCGAAGATTGGCTGACGCAGAAGAACTTCTGCATACGCTTGATACCGCTGCAAAGGAAGTTGGATTACGTATTAACGAGGGTAAAACTAAAATAATGATGCAATCGGTGACAAGGACACCTGCACAACCAAGCATCAATGTGGGGGACCTCAACATCGAGTTCGTGAACAACTTCATTTACCTGGGTTGCAACCTGTCAAGGGACGCCAACGAAACTGACGAAATCAAGCGACGGATACAGTTAGCTAATAAGACTTTTTTCTCGGTTCTCCCCATAATGAAATCGAAACATGTGCACAGAAACACGAAGCTCCGCGTGTACAAAACCATTATACGACCAGTGCTATGCTATGGATGCGAAGCATGGACCCTAGCTCAAGCCTCCGAAAACATGCTAGACACTTTCGAACGTAAGGTTCTACGGCGAATTTTCGGGGCTGTTTGCGATCGAGATGGATGGCGCATCCGGTACAACCATGAGTTGTATGAAATGTACGATGAGTTGCAAGTCTCGAAAATCGTCAAACTACAACGACTTCAATGGGCAGGGCATGTACAAAGAATGGACGATGATCGCATGCCTAAGAGAGTAATGAATGCAGAACGAGTCGACGGAGCGAGACTGCGAGGACGACCGAGATCTCGTTGGGAGAGCTCAGTAGGTGTGGACGCCGCGCAGCTGCTGGGCTCCCAAAATTGGAGGACGCGGTCACGTGACCGAGATAATTGGAGGACAATGATCCAGGCGGCCAAGGCCCGACGTCGGGCTGTCGCGCCACGATGATGATGATTAAGTCTACAAGCCTACTACAATAGCTCTAATATCATCTTCAGCATTGGAATCCCTATCACTCTAAAAGAAATTTTTTTCTTATATCATATAGTCCCTCTCCCCATTGATAAAACAAAAACCATCCTATCCAAACCCTACCTCCTTCTAACAACACACAACGTTACCCTCGAAACCTATATTAACCAGGAACAATTCTACACAACACTTACTATAATATCCTGCATAATCATCATCATAACCATCTGCGCATCCGTCCTACATCGGAAATCATACAAGGAATATTTTCTTCAAAACTCACGAGTACTAGCTCCTGCCAGCGAACCTTCAAGGATCCAGTTTCTCTGGCCATCGCCATCTCTTAAGGGGGGAGGAGTTATGGGATCGCCATGCGACACCAACAACCAGACATTCACACGAGTCATAGGATCGCCATGCGACATCAACCACACAAATTCGCACGTTCCTCAACGTCATCATTAAATTAATCTTTTACCTATTAATTCATTTTCATTGCAATGTATGTAATCCAATCTACTATTTCACACGCATCCGGTGCTCCACTTGGGAACACCTTGCTAAAACTTAGACGTAAGCAGTTTTCATGAAATTATAAATTATTCAGAACATCTAGAAATCGATGGAGTTGTATTCTGATTGTCACTTTATACGTTTCAAGTAATAAAGTCTTTTGTTGATCCAAAACTTTGTTTTTTTTTTTGGATTTCCAAACTACGAGTCACGTTACTCGAGCGTGCATCGAACCACGTCAAACTCTATAGAAAAAAAATCTTCTCGTTTCCACCGTTCTATGATATTTGATGGCTTGATGGAAGTTTGGTCGTGGTTGTGCTCGTCCATGGGTGGCCGCTTAAGAAGAAGCACAATCGCAGGATGGATAGAACAGAATATAACCTGTTTCAGATGATTTTTGTATGTCGGACGTCAGACCATAGAAATCTTCAATAGTCGATGCTTCTATTTCCTCAAAAAAGATTCAGTTAAATAATTTTGAATCAGTGTAATATTGAAAAAACTTTACTTACATCGACCATATCGTCATCAAACAACAACCAAAGTCCGTGACTTTTAACAATACTTATATGTACAGGGTGTCCCAAACCCCAACGTCAACCCGGAAACCGGTGATAGGCCAAGTGGTGGCAGTTATCAGAAAAGTATTAGAAAAAGTCTCCGTCAATTATTTTTTGACTTATAAACATTCAAAAAAGAATTGGAAAAATTCATACCCTGTGATGATTTTTCAAGTACTGTTATTACAAATTTTCATTTTTTTTCTATTTTTTTTTATGAAGCAACCCTGACTAACTGTTCTATAAATCACAATCTAAAAGTAAAAAATTACTGTATTGGTTCTAAATAAAATATGACTTTTTTCCCCAATTTTGTACTCAAAATTATCACTTATCCCAACTTCAACTGACTGCACTGTAAAAAAATATACCACGCGGTTTTGGCAAGTAACTGTAAAAGATGGCGCATTTTGTCCAGATTCCAAAATGGTACGACATATGTAGCACATGTAACCTTATGAATGATTTAGTGATTCAGTAACAATTTGATTATAGGACGCATTTAACTGCCATTATGCCATACAGATACAGTGCGCGGGAATATGCTATCATGCATCTTATTTATGGGGAATGCAAATGCAATGCTAGTGCTGCAGCCAGAATTTATCGTGAGAGATATCCAAATGCTGAACGTTATCCGGATCACCGAATATTTATAAACGTACACCAGTCATTCTCAGAGGGTCGAATTCCACACCACATGACAGGAGAGCCAAATTCCATCATGCCCTACGAGGAGGAAGTCTTACAAGCAGTCGAACAAGACCCCAGTGCCTCAGTACGTGCAATTGAATGTAGCACAGGAGTACCCAAAAGTACAGTACAACGAATTCTACGGAGAAACAAGATGCACCCGCACCATGTTCAACGAGTCCAAAGTCTGCTACCTCGAGATTATCCGCAGAGAGTACAATTTTGTCAAACGATGTTGCGTGAGTACATAGAAGATTCCCGATTCTTTGACAAAATTCTATGGACCGATGAATCCACATTTTCTAAAGATGGTTACATTAACCTCCACAATTTACACGAGTGGCACTTTGAAAATCCACATTTAATGCGGCAAAATCGAGCGCAGCATCGTCAAATTATTGGACCATTCGAGCTTTCGGAGAATTTAAGTGCCGAGACATATTTAGATTTTTTAATGAATCATTTACCCAATTTATTGGTGGTCAGGTCTGTGGGGAAACTCATGGACAAGTCTACATAGCACCTCCGCGTGGTGGCCGCTGGTAACTTCGCGAATAGCGAAGGCTGAGCTATGGGGCCGGTTGCGTGTACTATCACATTACGCGAGTACCGCCGTTTTGCGATATGTAAGCAATCGACACACTCCCTACTTGGCCAACTCTTGTGTTCTATAGTTTTGGCGAAGGTAGCCCATACGGAGTGTCAAATGTCCTAAATCCCCGGGGTGTTATGCGACCGTGCCCATCGGGGGAAGGTGACCAGGGACGCAAATGGTCATCACAAACGGAGCAAGTTACTGCCACACATCTGTACAATAACCAGTTGTATGGGTAGTGTAAACTGTTTCCCCGACCGTACGTTGGCAGAGGGGCGCCTATCAAACTCTCTGCATAGGTGGCACGGCGACCAGGTGTGAGGTTGGAGCTGGTGACTGAGGTGAAAGTTCACCTGCGGGGTTCCGGATCCAACACTTCACTTTGCTCCTTTCTTGCACCTGTTGAACCGCGGTCTACAGAGTAGCGATCTGTTAGACTAGGAGAGAAACCTTGATTTGCTTCAAGGGTAGCAGGTGCAGAGTGGCATGAACGCCTACGGAACTTTCGGGAGGTCGCGAGGGAATCTGCTTCGCGGCACAAAGAGAGGAAAGAACGGCCGGATCGTCATAATGTTCCTATAGGGGCGGGGAGTAGCGGGAAGCAATATGCTGGCAGTTGCCTCGGCTGTGGTCCGAGAACGGGAAACCCAAACCTGAATCAATAAATAAAAACAAGAATATGAAAATACATCAAGACATTCTTGGAGAAAGTGGCTGGAGGAATTCCAATGAGACGGACAGCGACGACTCGCAAGGGTTGAAGAGGTTAGTCTCTGAAGAAGACGCTCCAGGGGAGAAGGGAAGCGTTGTTGGAGCGGACAATGACGCGCCAGAAGGCGCGGAGAGGTTAGTTCAGACAACGTGCACTCTGATCAACGTTCAATCTGCTGACTATCAGGGATGGTGGCGGGCCCGAACAAAGAAACACTAACTGTGTGCCAGCTGAATATTCATCATAGTAAGGCGGCATCAGCGATGATGAAGAGATGCTTTGATGAAGAGAAACTGGACATAGCTTTAATACAGGAACCCTGGATTTTACAAAACAAAATTAGGGGTTTGTCACAACAAACTGCAAATCTGATCTGTACCATGCACAGGTGGACGGTAAAATAAGGACATGCATCCTGGTGCGTCATGGAATACGTGCAGTACAAATGATGCATCTCTGCTCGCCTGATCTTACGGTAGTAATGATCGGCAGTGGTGCAGGATCATTCCTAATTGCATCAGCATATCTCCCTTATGATGCACCAGAACCACCTCCATCAGAGGAAGTAGAAAATCTGGTAAGGTATTGTAAAGAAAGAGATATGGCCCTGATCATAGGCTGTGATGCCAATGCGCACAACACTGTGTGGGGCAGCACAGATGACAATCCCAGAGGACAGCAGCTGCTAGAATTTGTGGAAAAGTACAATCTGCTGGTAGCAAACAAGGGGGTCGCTCCCACCTTCGTGGATGCACGAAGGGCTGAGGTGATCGACATTACCCTAAGCTCTGTTAATATGCTTGACAGAGTTCAGAATTGGAGAGTGGTGGACAGGCTAACCATGTCTGATCACAGGGCTATCCAGTTTGAAATTCTGTATGGCAGAAAACGGAGTAGCGAACGCAAACGTATAAGAGTGCCAAAAAATACTGATCGTGTTAAGTACGAGACATATTTATTGGAACAAGTCGAGGATATTCAAGACGGAATACCTCGGAATACGGTCGAGATAGAGCGAACAGTGGAACAACTGAACTCCGCTATTAATCGCGCCTTCGAACACGCTTGTCCCTCCACAGTAGTGGACGAAAAGGACCCAACACCATGGTGGAGTAGGGAACTGGAGTCTATGAAAAAAGAGACAAGGAAAGCCTTTAACCGTTACATGAGGGAGAGAGACTCTCACTCTTGGGAACTATACAAGGATAAAAAGAGGGGGCTGAAAAGAACCTTACGTCTTCGGAAACGAAATACGTGGAGGGAATTCTGCTCTAGCATGAAGGATACGTCAGAAGTATGCAGATTACAGAAGATGATATCGAAAGACACTGCTTCGAAAATGGGGCTGATACGCAAAGTTGATGGTTCCATGACAGAAACAGTGGAAGAAACGTTGCAGGCCCTGATGGAGGTACATTTTCCTGGAAGTTTCAAGTCAGACCAACCATGGCCTCAAACTAACATGGGAGCTGGTGGGGTAAGTCAACAAGAAGCTGAGAGGATAATAACTCCAAATGGAGTCAAAAGTGCTATAAACTCTTTTGCTCCATTTAAAACGGCTGGAATGGACGGAATATTCCCGGCACTATTACAGTGGGGCATGAGCGCTCTACTAGATAGGATCCGGAATATATTCGTCGCCTGTCTTTCAGCAGGCTACATCCCGAAGGTATGGAGGGAGGCTAATGTGGTCTTCCTGCCTAAACCGGGAAAGAAAGACTATACAGAGGCAAAGTCCTTCAGGCCGGTTAGCCTTACATCATTCCTGTTGAAAACAATGGAAAGGGTGTTGGTGGACTACCTGGAGAACACCACGCTAATGTATAGTCCTCTGAGTAGGTGCCAACATGCTTATAGAGCAGGCAGATCTACGGAAACCGCTCCACATGAACTTGTTAGAGTTGCAGAGAGAGAGATTAACAATGGCGGGATCGCTATGTCTACTTTTATGGATATAGAGGGTGCTTTTGATAAAATCTCCTTTACCAAACTAAGGAACGCCCTGATTGAGCGGGGGGTTGATTACATTATAAATAAGTGGATCGACTCTATGCTTAAGCAGAGGGCGGTAAATCTTAGTAGTGGATGTGACAGAATACGGGGTAAGGTAGTCCGAGGATGCCCACAAGGAGGTGTTCTTTCGCCTCTACTGTGGAACATCACCGTGGACAGTCTTCTCTGGAAGCTGGACTCGATGGGCGTACACACTGTAGGATACGCCGATGACTTGGCACTCACGGTCAGTGGAAAGTTCATGGACACAATTCTAGGTTGCATGGGACAAGCTCTCAAAGTAACCGAAGAATGGTGTAATGAGCAAGAGCTAACCATAAACGCTAGTAAATCAAACACTATGATTTTTACTCGTAAGAGGAAAGACATAGAGATAACTCCCTTACGGCTTTTTGGTTCGGAAATCAAGGTGTCCAAGGAAGTGAAGCATCTAGGAGTTACCTTAGATGCGAAACTAACTTGGAATGTTCACGTTGATGAAAAGATCTAAAAAGCGAAAAGGATTTTGCATCAATGTAAGAGAGTGTGTGCTCGTAGGTGGGGAATTTCACCTAAAGCGACACACTGGATTTACACAATGATGGTAAGACCTATTCTAGCCTACGCATCAGTGGTATGGTGGCCAAAAGCCATGCAGAATACCACAAGGCAGAAGCTAGATGGGGTACAAAGGATAGCTTGCGTAAGCATATGTGGTGCAATGCGCACCACACCAACGCGAGCAATGGAGGCATTGCTGGGACTGCCGCCGTTGGACTTATTTATAAAGAAAACGGCGGCGCTTTCGGCAATACGCATGGAAAGGGATGCCATGTGGCATCGCTTTGGAACTAGCAGCGGTCATAAGAGCATCCTAGACATTATTCATGATGAGGTCAGGGAGACTCTAATGCCGGTAGAAGGCATGAGTAGACGTAGGGTAGTTGAAAGACTACACAAGACTCACATTGCAGATGGAAACATACATAATGAGTGTATGTACAATGACATCAGCATTTTTACTGATGGCTCTTTAATGGACGGTAAAGCGGGGGCGGGGGTTTACTCTGAAGAGCTAAACCTAGCATGTGCGCTTAGTCTAGGAGAGAATGTGTCCGTATACCAGGCAGAGATGCTTGGCTTGTTGCATGCGTTGGACCACCTGCTTGAAGGTCAGGTGCGGGGGAAGAAAATCCTTATTGCACTGGACAACCAATCGTTGATCAGACGCATGCAGCAGACGAACATAAACTCTAAACTGGTACTAGAGTGTGTCCGGAAGCTCAACACGTGTGCCTCAGAAAATGAGGTTACGCTGATGTGGGTAAAAGGACACATAGGTACAACAGGAAATGAGGCGGCGGATGCCCTAGCAAAACAGGGATCTGCGGCAACTTTCATTGGCCCAGAACCCAGAGTTGCTCTGGGGAACGGCATGATTGGAGCGAAGGTTGGGAAGTGGATGGACTCCATGCATCAACAAAGATGGCAGGAGCTAGTCACTTGCAAACAAGCTCGGAATGCAATGATCAGCCCTTTAGGCAGGGAAGCGAGAAAGGTACTTAGTTATAAACGGAGTACTCTAAGCTGGATAACTGCCTTGGTCACAGGGCATGGTAATTTTAAGGCTCATCTGGCCAAGATGAAAATCGGGGAAGATGACGTTTGCAGGCTATGCCTGGAGGAGGCCGAGACGGCAGCACACATTGTGTGCGAATGTCCAGCACTGGCTAGCACGAGGTTGAGGATCACAGGCAGGCACACGATAAATGTAGAAGCCATGAGTGAACTCAGCTTCAAACAAATGCTAGCAATAACACGGGACTCAGTGATGAAGAAAGAGGTCGACAATTATCAGTCGACATCTGGAAGTCACTGATGACCGGGAGGGGGCGAAAAGGGACCCAAACGTTAGTGGTCTGCTTCGGCTATCCCCCAAAGTATATAATAATAATAATAATACCCAATTTATTGGAAGACGTGCCACTCAGTACTTTTGCAAATATGTGGTATCAGCGCGATGGCTGCCCAGCGCATTATGCCCGTACAGTAAGAGAGTTCCTCGATCGAGAATATCCCGAGAGGTGGATAGGGCGGTCTGGTACAATTTCGTGGCCGGCACGTTCACCTGACCTAAATCCCCTCGATTTTTTTTTACTGGGGAGCGGTAAAAGAAAAGGTTTACACGAAAGAAATAGGAAATTTGGAGGAACTCCGCCGAAAAATTGCGGAAACCGCTGAAGCCATTAGTTCCGGAAGATTCGCCCGGCTTATAACTCAATCCTTTTTAAGAAGATGTCGTGCTTGCATTGCAGCTGAAGGCAAACATTTTGAACATTTATTGTAAATTTAAGTTCTAACGTTTAATTGTAAATTGATTTTATGGTTCAATAAATTACACTTTTGTCTAAATGAGATTATTACTTCTTTTCACCTCAATTAAGAGATAATATAGGAAGCGTCGTACCATTTTGGAATCTGGAGAAAATGCGCCATCTTTTACAGTTACTTGCCAAAACCGCATTGTATATTTTTTTTTACAGTGCAGTCAGTTGAAGTTGGGATAAGTGATAATTTTGAGTACAAAATTGGGGAAAAAAGTCATATTTTATTTAAAGCCAATACAGTAATTTTTTACTTTTAGATTGTGATTTATAGAACAGTTAGTCAGGGTTGCTTCATAAAAAAAAAAAAAATTAAATGCGTGCTAAGATTACCGCGCGTCAAAAGTGTAACTTTTAAAAATCTTGTTAAGGTTGCATACTGGATTTTGTAATTAAAGATTTAGCTTTCGTCAAAAATCCGAAATTCCTTATAGTTTAGAAGTTATGGCCAAAAAACCGAATTTTAAAAAAACTAGGGTATAAAAAAAAAAAAAAAGTAGACTGAGGAGTATAAAAATAGTGGGGATCGATGCTCCTAGGCCCACGGGCATGGGAGTGTCTACTGTTGGAGGGGGGGGGGGGGGGGGAATTTCGTCAAAAATTCGAAATTTCTTACAGTTTAGAAGTTATGGCCAAAAAACCGAATTTAAAAAAAAACTAGGGTCTAAAAACAAAAAAAAAGGAGACTGAGGAGTATAAAAATAGTGGGAATCGATGCTCCTAGGCCCACGGGTATGGGAGTGTCTACTGTAGGGGGGGGGGGGGGGGAATTTCGTAAAAAATCCGAAATTCCTTATAGTTTAGAAGTTATGGCCAAAAAACTGAAATTAAAAAAAACTAGGAAATAAAAACAAAAAAAAGTAGACTGAGGAGTATAAAAATAGTGGGGATCGATGCTCCTAGGCCCACGGGCACGGGGGTGTCTACTGTTGGGGGGGGGGGGGGGGATTTCGTCGAAAATCCGAAATTCCTTATAGTTTAGAAGTTATGGCCAAAAAACCGAATTTAAAAATTATGTACAATACAAATATATGAGATTTGTATCACAGCGACGCGAGCTCTTCTCTGTTTTGGGTGGCAGAACAAATAAGTATATTTTTTCGATTCTACCTATATATCCATCGATGCGTCATCGCTATAAAAGTTACACTTTAAAAATAAAAAAAATAAATGACAATTTGTAATAACAGTACTTAAAAAATCATCACAGGGTATGAATTTTTCCAATTCTTTTTTGAATGTCTATAAGTCAAAAAATAATTGACGGAGACTTTTTTTTAATATTTTTCTGATAACTGCCACCACTTGGCCTATCACCGGTTTCCGGGTTGACGTTGGGGTTTGGGACACCCTGTATAAAGACCACGATTCGGACCCGATCCGCAATGTATTACAACAGCTACTAAGTCGTAAGTCGAGTTACAAACTGGTTAGGATAAAACTCTGAAACTACCCACTTTCAAACTGACCTATTAAAAAGCCTCAACTCTAATGGGAAAACAACACGATGAGATACTTTTATATGACTATTATACGTTTCATATAGATCATTGGCAACTTTTTCGCACGCATACGTTTTTGCGCCTCCTGATAGCTACAACAATTATCACATTTAATCTTATTATCGCTACATAATTGTAGCGATGGAGACCGGAGGACGAGGGTTTGTATGGCCGTGAAGGCCTAAAGACACCAGGTGTCGAAGAACCACTCTCCGATAACCACCCGTGACGTGCGCTGGCAGACCAGCTCAGCTGTCGAGAGTAGCGGGGTGGGTGAAACACGACGGTCATCGGCCTCCTCCATCAACGTACAAAACAAAGATCGCACGTCTGCCCGAGGAAGAACTCCAAAAAATATAAAACTCGAAAAAAAAAAACTAAAAAAAAAACCCGCAATAAACAATAAAACCAACAAAGAAAAGCTAATGGTGGTGCCTCTGCACCAAACTCCCAAAAACTCCAAAAACCAACAAAGTCCCGTGCAGGGACATGGGGCTGCATCAGCCAAACTAACACGGCACGAAGGCCAACCATATATTTCTAACGGGGAAAACCGTCCAATCAGGACAGATCCTTTTCCCTCTCAGGTCATTTGAGCCTCAGGATATTTAACGGCTCTATAAGGGCCCCAGATGTAGTGGGCCGGCGCATCTCTACCCTCCCTACCGTGGGATTTCGGGCGCATATTTTGAAATCCCCCAATTAAAATTAAGAGTACAAGATGAGAGAGAGGAAGGAAGTTGGATCTTAGCTTATTGCTTCATAGCCTACAAATTCGGGAGGCAAAGCATATTTATCCTACAAATTCTTATAATTAAATTAGATATATGTATATATATATTTTGTATTTATTATATACGAGTTTAAATAAAAAAAATGACCAATGCATTTTTAAACGCGGTGAATTCAAAATAAAATAGACGCGTTAAGATCAAAAGAGGTCGAAAAAGAAAAAAAAAGGAGCCACCCCTAAAGTAAATAGTAAGCAATAAAAGATGAAATTACGCAAGAGTATTCGCAAGGCAATTATTTTCCCATTGCTTCATGAGGGGTCGTATTCATGCAATAATTTAGGGATATATGTTAATACCGAAATATCAGATAACGCTAGTACATTCAAGTATCCCGACTGCGCACCTGACAATATTTTGCAAGGTCTAGGTGCAACTGAGTAAGTCGTTTCAGCTGGAATCAAAATTTAAAACAAAGAAGTGTTTCACACTCGTATGTTGGCCAACCGTCGGTATAACTTTTAAGCTTTATCTGGCACCGTCTCGGGAAGCCCACTAAGGCAAAGAAAAAAAATAAAGTTACTGAAGACAACTCTCGACGGATCTCCCAACAGCATCTTTAGAGAAACAGAATCCATGGTTTCCTCATCTAACCCGGGGATTGGCACATCAATTTGCAATAACCCTGCCAAATAACATTTGTATTTATGAAACCGGTCTCCTATTGACCCAAAATTTGCTCCTAACTGATTTCTAAAGAAAATGGCGCTTATGCCTTTTCTGCAGCTCTATCTGCTGATTTGTTATGAACGCATCGATTTATTTGCCACTGTCCACGTAGAAAAACTGCCAACGTCACTTCTTGTGGAGCTAACTAAAAATGAAGCGTTATTAAGAACTAAGAACGAGTCGCTAGAATTGAGCGAAAGAGAAAAAAAGGAAAAATAAGGTGATAACGATTCCAGGAGCCCAATTCCATTCGGTTGGAAAGTCTCTCAGCATCTAAATTACCACGTCCAAAAAGGTACACTATGTCACGACAGGTCTCAACTCTTTCGATGGATATGGGTCGGCTACTCTAGCCGGATTCTAATCTACGCGAAGCGGTCGTTTTCGGTATGTGTATGGACTATCGACTAGATGAGAGTAGTCGAATTCTACTAAGCGCGTGGTAATTAGGTGCGTGGCTCGGCTAGACAAGAGCGGCCGAATTCTAATAAGCACGTGGTAATTCGGTGTGGCTCGGCTAGATAAGAGTGGCCGAATTCTAATAATAGGCGGCGCAGCTCGGAGGCGCCCCTAAAAAAAAAACAAAAAATGTTTCCTTCTGACATACGCATGCTAAGTGTAAGGATACTTCTCTTTTTTTTTCTAGCACGAGTAACGTGCTCGTTGGTAGGCGACGGCAATCCGAATATGGTAGTACTGCGTGTTCTCAAGGGCGTGGGGAATCTCCACCACATGCAGAGTAAGGCTGCTGCTTCCACGTGGGGCTCGCGCGACACGGCATTTTTAGCACTTGTATGCACAGCATTTGCAAATACGAAAACAGTCCATCATCGCTATTTAGCACGAGACACTTTTGCACTCGTCACTTTCGTCAAATTCGCGACCCAAAGGCACAAATCGCACTCGCGAATATTTTGATTTTTGCGGTGCCTTGCTCAGCTCGGTAACACGCGCCTGAATTCTTAACCGAACAATCGTTTCATAACCTGGTGGTTTTTTCTAAAAAAAATCCCGTACACTTTCCGTTGTAAAAACGAAGAAAACAAAAAAAAATAACAACCGCGTTTGACTTCACGAAAGTTTCACACCGTGTTACCACCGTTGGCCGTTAAGACGGAAAATTTTCGTCATCCGAAGTTTTAATCCACCTTTCCAAAAGGGAGAAGAGTCTTAAGAAGCTTCGTTATCGTGGTGATCACACTGCCGGTCAACTCCCAACCCTTCCAAAAAAAAAAACAACAGCCCAGCTCTGGACTGCGAAATCGCTACCGACCCGCTCGATGTTTCAATCCGAACTCTCGAAAAAGTGCACAATGCATTTGCGCAACGGATTTATTTTTTCCCAAACCGGTTTCATCAGTATACCTGCATAGTGTCATTTGCATAGCTTGTTATCATAATGTCCTGCATCCTGACCATTTCTTATCAGTTATCGCTGACCCGCTGCAGTCGGGTACAGTGACTCGCGAAAGTAAATGGACAGGCGGCAGAAAATTATGACACCAATCTGATGCGCGCGAATACTTTCTCGGTACCTACGCAGATGCACAGATGGACACATATATGCATAAATATGTCGGTATATCCCTGGAATATATCGATATTAAATTCATGCATAAGAATAAGGAAATATGCATATAGATACACCTGCTTCTAATAACTATACTAATAAAAATATAAAATACTACGCATATAGACAAATGTATGCATGCACGTATCCATCCATGTATCTACATATGTAACGGTGCACATTACATAATCCATGTTGCTAAAGCAGCGCAAACAATGCGTGATGCTTGTATTCTGATCAACATCGACTTGTAAATCGAACAAAATTCTCATCCTTCGAGCTCACCGTTTCGCAATTCAGACATCGTGTTTCGCTCACCAGGTTCCACTGAAAGACGTTTGTGCAATTATAATCATTTGGATTGACGAGAAAAATGATGAGAGGCATATTATGATGTTATACCTGAAATATTTCATGAACCCATGTTGGTTCGTGCGGACCTTCGGCAGTTAATTCCATTCTTAGGCCCTAACCAGATTGAACGACCTGTCATCGCCGCTGTGTCATCGCGACAGATCTACCTGTTGTTGCTGCCACAGCTGCCGCTGCGTTCAATCTGGTCAGGGCCTTATTTTTATTTTCATTGCGCTCGGCTAAGGTAATTTAATTGATGTGGCTGATTAGAAAATTCAAA
This sequence comes from Chloromyia formosa, assembly GCA_964017055.1. NCBI lineage: Eukaryota > Metazoa > Arthropoda > Insecta > Diptera > Stratiomyidae > Chloromyia > Chloromyia formosa. The sequence continues at coordinate 85,388,248 of OZ024815.1, read as the reverse complement.
ATTCGTGGGCGTCCTGTTGCATATAGTTACATCAAGCTCCTCCGTGAAGGTGTAACGTTTCGTGTTAGTTGGGGTGACCCTCAACCGAGGACGAAGATCGAGGCTGGTTGTTCAGACCCGCCGTGACACCTAAGTGCCAATATCTTCTCAGACTTGACTCAGTTTGACGCGTGCTCGACGCTAGCTCAGCTGTCGGCAGTGTGGGTGAGGTTGTGGTGAGTAAGTCTGCCTCTAGTCGCTACCAAAAAAAATCACGCGTCTACCCGATTGACGATACAATACGGAAGTCCCTCAAGAATACAACAACAAAAATTCGGCCGCGAAAATCCTCCAAGTCCCTGCCTCTAGCACGGGAGCCCCCTGATGGCGATGGGGCTCCGCGCTCCCTCCCCTTACCTCGGGCTGGACCGCGCAATATTGCCCAGCCCCCTTAGCGAAACGGTTGATTATGACGCGGTGAGAGTGGAGGAATAGAAAGCCCTCAGGGAATTAGGAAGCAAATAATAACCTTAGTTGTGATACATTCTATTTACGAGTATTCTTGTCCTTACAATGCTAACAATTCAAAAATGAAACCGGAATATAGAGGGCTACGCCCGCTATCCGAGGGTTTTGTAGCAAGCGCTTATTTTGGCATGTAAATATTGGCTCCCTGGTCTCCTTGGTATCACTCAGATGGATAAAAACAACATAACTGAAATGTCTTACACGTAATATAGTATCTTACAAGTCAATCCATAAAAAAAAGACTCCCTCTATCTCACCTTTCAAAGTAATAGTTTTAATACGAGAAGCTGTACTGTAGATAGATCTGAATGTATTCGAGATAAACTGCCCTACTCTTCGAGATGCTTAACCATTCATGTTAAGACGACATTGCAAATTGCAAACTTGCATAACCCCCCTCCCCTTCTTCCACTCCCACCAATCTTTACCCTTACAGAAATGGTTCAACTACAATTCGCTCTACGAAAAACAATATGAAAGTAGTGCTCGCACCTATGCATGAGGCCGGTGGGTGTATTTTTTGTATGGATAGTATAAAATTGCCTAATTTTAAATGAATGTACTATTTTTAAATATTATGTGATTGTAATGAAACCTAGAGATATTATTGCCTATGATGTTGGTTATTATTGGCCTTCTATATTTTTGACCTGGGGTGTGTTTGAGGGATGCAGGGGTGTGTTTACTGCAAATGTAGAAATATACTATTATTAACCTTTTTTGATGAGATTTCAAAATTTCATTATTTTTAGTTTTCTATGTTAGTGAAATGCCGCTTTTCTGTAAATTTTCATATTTCTAAGTATAACGGTCTCGAAATGCAAGGGGGGTGGGACAAACTCGGACCACATATTTTCCCCTCTCCCTCTTTTCCCCTTTCTTCAAATTTTAAGAAAATTCCAGAAATGGAATGTACTCAACGGTACCTTTCTTACGATACCCCACTTGCCTATACCAAACGAAAAAAAAAAAAAATTCGACCTTCATTTCCCCTCTATGGATACCTCCCCTTAAAGTTGACCTATTACAACGCATCGCTTTCTCCAGAGAATTATAGTACTTCTACATATTTTCACCAAATTTCATGCATGTAGCTTCAGTGGTTCGTGAGATATTTCATGGACAGACAGACAGACAGACAGACAGACAGACGGACGCATGACCGATTTCAAAAGGGTTTTGTTTTTCTACAAAACCCTAAAAATATAACTAGAATTCACACAATTGTATTTCTCAACCTGCCATATAACCATAGTACATATTATAAAGTACATGAAGAAAAAAACAAGGAAACGTACTTTTTTGTGACGTTTTTCGTTATTACATAACTCAATGCTTAGATAGTTTCTTTTTTTATATAAGCCTCATAAGATTAACGCATCATACCTATATATGAAAATTAACATTAATATTTTTATCTGTCATCCGTGGCTTAATGAATAAACAATTAAAGTTTAAAGAAAAATAAACGCATCTAAATATACTCGTATACCGAAAACATAAAAGAGCATACATCTTGATAATTTGGCTAAATCAGTAATGACTATAGAGGATGATTTTCTTTTTACGTTTTTTTCTCATTCAACATATGATATACGGTATTCTTGTTTGTTGTTTTGTTTTTAATTGCCTTTTGCAGCCTCCGTGGCGGCCGTATTATCAACGCGTTAAACTGGCTAAAGGTCGCGATAATTCTTACGAATGGATACTTTAATTACTCGTACGCGCTAGACCTCCGATCAACGTCGTCAATTTGCAATCATTTATCGAACAAATATTGAAATATTGTGGAAAGTTTAACGACTAAACATTATACTCCTATATATGAAACCTAACCATAAGATATTTAGGTGCATCTGTCATCCGTGACTTAATGGATAAGCAATTAAAGTTTAAAAAAAATAAACGCATCAAAATATACTCGTATACTGAAAGCATATATATATTTCCCCTTGATCCTCAATCACCATAATTCTCAATGACCACAAATCCACCTTCGGTCCGTATTGTTTCCATGTTACCAATCACGGTGCCGTACCATATGCTCCTCTATTGCTCGGGCGGGATTGGTGCACAAAAACCGAAATCTGTCAACTTAACACTACCATCTAATCCCAAAAGTAGATCGTCACTTTTTAAATATCTATGGATCACTGGAATGCTATGTAAAGATTCTAGAGCTTGTAATTCTTCGCGGCATACGGCGGCAATTTGTCCCTCATCCACACCGTTTTGTTACAGCCTCGTTCCACAAGCTGCCGGCAAATATTCCACCCGACTCACAACTCTCTTTTGGGTTGGTAACCACCTACCTGAACAGCGGCCCGCGCGTTGCCGGTGATCGCTCGCTGACCGAGGTGGAGGCCCCAGTTTGCAGAAAAAAAACCAATGTCGTGGTGGCTAGCCTGAACGGCGGACAATGTTGCTTCCGAGTGGCGGTGACGGCGACGACGCAGATTGTCGGGCGACGCCCACGTTGTTCGCTGCTCGCCGGTCGGATGTCGAATCTTTTGCCGAAATTTCGACGTCGATCTGCAGGGGACTCTTGTGGTGGCGCTTCGCCCACTCCTCGGGACCGTTTTCTTTGGTGGCGTGAAAAAGTTGCTCTCGCCGTTCCTCCGGCTGGCAGGCACACCGTCCACCGTGGAGGTTATGTTGCGGTCCTCTCTTTGCAACGGGCGGTGTTACTGTCGGCCGAATTGATGGCGGTGACCTAAAATTAAGCCCATTAGGACCGGTCACTCAGGTTAAACCATAATACACCTACCTGGTCGAGCGTTTTGGTGTTCCTCCTGGTCTTTTTGTCCGGCCGTGGCCAAATGGTGTCGCTCCTTCTTCGATTTCCAACTGTCAAGTGACAGATCGCCTCGAGTCCCAATCGGAATTTCGAAGGTCGAACTGTCATTTGTTCCGAATTCGAAATCCAAGATGGATTACGCCATTGGTCTAATGGCTACGTTCATAAAACACCAGCGCTATGTCCACACGGAGCGATGGCGTTTTATGAGCGTCTCCATTAATTGTGTTGCTGTGGTACCGTCAATTGCAAGTGTGCCGGTGAGCAGATTCGCCAGGTACACCTGCAACTGATAGTACCCCCGGCACGACCACACAAATTTCCATGGCTCTCATTACAAAGGTAATGATGGAACTATTAGTAGTGGGCGTCCTGTTGCATATAGCCACATCAAACTCCTCCGTGAAGGTAATGATGGAACTATTAGTAGAAAACACAGCGATCACGCAACACACAACACAACTGTCAAACGTCGGGAGTCGCAATCGTAACATGAGCGTGCGGGGGAAAAAGAAGAAGAAGAACCTGAGCACTGAGCGATGAGCAGAAATATTTCTTGCTCGGTGAAATGACATTTAATTTGATCATATTCACCCGAGCAGAAGTTGCTCGGTCACTTCTGAATCCGCTCATTTTCATAATGTTCGCTTGAGCGGAAGTTGCTCAGTTCCTTCTGAACGCAGCCCCGTCGCCCATTCGTCGCGAACAACATCGTCGTCGTTGAGTCAAAGTCAAAATATTTCCCCACCCGTAAATGCTTCATCCAGACCGTATCCACCGGGAAAGACTCCAAAGCAATTTCATGCCACCGCTACTGTCATCGCCATCAGTTAATACTTCATCGATCAGGTCGTCATCCATGCAACAGAAGTCACCGTTGAAACGAAGTATCGGTCCGAATATGGGAAGTGGACCCAATTTGCCGACAACTGCCGATGGTCTTAATCGAAGTAATCAGCATTTAACCAATCTATTTTAAGATTTAGCATCAAAATATTTCAATATGGGGCAATGTCAAGGGCCCGACTCCGGCGATTGGGTTCAATTCGAACAATGCCCTGCCCCGACTATGTGCGTATAACACGCCATCGATGAGTAACAATGGACCCCAGCCATTAGCCAGTCAAGATTCGAAAATGTTACAGTGTCTTCCAGTTGGGTCTATGACATATACGTCACCAGTTAAATCGACGGCGACTACGTCTACTCTGTTGGCGTTTCAGCCGGCAGCCAGTTCTGTGAATAGACTGAACAACTCGATCTAAGCTGCCAATGAAACCATCCCCATTTACTAATGCTAGTCCACAGCTGAATCAATTTCTTCCCGATGCTAATATACATGGTTTGAGAATGATAAACCACCAATGCCAAAATTCTGATCCGAACTTAGTTACAGTATAATGCCTCCGCCAACCACCGAACAAAACTAAACCCAACTAATACTCTCTCAAAGCTTACCTTTCGTTACCTTCGTTCTATCGATCCTTCCTCCGTTCGAGATCGCCGAGTCGGGGCGCCGTAAAACCCCTAGTTCCGAGATGTCGCTTATACGCATGGGGGAAATCCCGCGTATATATCGCGATGTCAATCCTTAGATGCTACTTCACACCTTCAACGACTCAATACTTAGCTACTCATACTTCAACAGTAAGTCATCTTGAAACAACTTAATGTTTCAACGCCCGGGAGAATGTTCGCTGATCATCGAATTCTTAGATCGTGTAATGAGAGCCATGGGAATTTGTGTGGTCGTGCCGGGGGTACTATCAGCTGCAAAGTGTACCTGGCGAATCTACTCACCAGCACACTTGCAATTGACTGTACCACAGCACAAGTAATGTAGACGCTCATAAAACGCAATCGCTCCGCGTTAACATAGCGCTGGTGTTTTATGAATGTAGCCATTAGACCAATGGCGGAATCCATCTTGGATTTCGAACTTGGAACAAATGACAGTTCGATGACTCGAGGCGATCTGTCATTTGACAAGTAGAAATTCAAGAGGGAGGACACCGCGCGGCCACAGGCAGGACGGAAAAACCGGGAGGAACAAAAGATTGCGCCGACCAGGTAAGGGGAAAATAGATACATAAGTGCTTGTGGGACGGCTCTGATCGTTCAATTGCAGGTCCATACAATTCAATTCCAGCCGCCAGGAACGCCGTCCGCTACATCGAGTGGGCGAGAACTTAACCTCCAAGGCGGACGGCGTGTCTGCCGGCTGGAATAGAAAGGCGACAGCAAACTTTCACGCCACCAAACTCGGCCATGGAGCGCCATCAAACCAGGGAAAATACGGCAGTGAGCGCCAGGGAAGAACGCCTGCCGGCTGAACACGGAAGAACGCCAGCCACCGAACACGGAAGAACGCCAGCCCCCGCATTCGAAGCGAGCTCGACCACATTCGGCTACTTAGCCGCCACCAAATTCGGCCACGGAGCCGCCACCAAACTCGGCCACGGAGCCGCCACCAAATTCGGGCACCGAGCCGCCACAGTGTCTGCATAGATTATGCTAGGGAAAGTATATTTCTTGTAAATATTGTTGCGTGTACGGGGTGGGTATCTTTTACGACCCACACTGTACCAATCTCGAATGATCGATGACAAGTACAAATTGAATAGACACTAGACGATTCTCGAGCCATCTGTAGTCTAGACAAACAGAACCGTTGATAATGAATTGGATTCTCGAATCTTCGTTGAGTAGTGAAACCCGAGACTCGAACATCTCGAAAAATCTAGAGTCTTCGCTAATTGACGAAAGCATGGATCTCCACCTATAAAAGGCAGATGTCACCGAACGAAGGAGCAGTCGTGAAGAAGTAGTCGTCAGACTCGACACTCAGTGGCGGTTGGATCGCTATAGTGCCGTCGATATAGTTAAAGCTGGTTTGACGTTTTGACGTTGGTTGTTAGTACGCGTGTGTTCATAGTTCGTTTTGTAAATAAAGTGTGTGTGTTTTTCAATCGAAGTGTTTCATTATTCAGCACAAGAATATCTAACGAACCTGCTTTGGTTTCGTGGTTTCGCTCAGCAGAGGAAACATTACAATATGATAGTTCATATAAGTCGCAATTAATTTGACAACATATAATGATGTCATTTTATTTGTGTATGCACCCGGTCTTCCATTCAATTTGAGCTGATATAAATGTCAGAGGAGTTATGGCACATTCTACATGTTTGGGATATCCTTAGGTTTAAAAGCGTTATTACAATTTAGATAGATAGATAGATAGATATAAAGATTCGAGCTACTTTCCCAGCAGGAAGGCACTGCGACCATAAAGATCTATTGTGCCGTAGCTCATTAATCCAAAAGACCGTCCACCCTTCTAATAAAGGGCAGTAGGTCTTTAGCAGGAATCAACCTGAATTCTGCAGTGCTGATAGTAGCTTGCCCGAGGAGTGACATCCTAAAACGCGCGATGGCGGGACATTCGCACAAAATGTGCTTGGTCGTTTCCACGTCCTCCAGACAAAGACGGCATTCAGTCTCGCTTGACAGACCCATCTTGTTCAGGTGATATCTGACCAAGTGATGGCCAGATAAGTACCCCACTAGGAGTCTTAGGTGGGTTCTACTCATTCGAGTAGTACCCTTGTGACTGAAGGGCATTATCAGCTCCTTTGATTGACGAAGCCCTGGAAGGTTATTCCAGTACTGTTGACGCAATCGTGCAAACCAATCAGTGATCCGCAGTTTGGCCGAGGCCAGTCCAAAGCCACAGTAAGGCTCAGGTCCATGAAAACGACTGGATGATCCTTGTCTAGCAAGTTCATCCGCAGCCTCGTTCCCCTCAATGCCCTGGTGGCCAGGCACCCAACACAAGAAGACTTGGTTATTGGTTGCCAACAGTTGAAGGAGATTGTAACACTCCTTCACCAGTTTTGAAGAGACCTTATATGAGGAGAGCGCTTTTATAGCTGCTTGGCTGTCTGAGTAGATAGCAATGTGAGCGCCGCGAAGTCCAGTTTCCAAGATTACCCTGGCGCAGACCTCAATGGCGTGGATCTCAGCTTGAAAAACGCTGGGCGAGATTCCCATTGCGATCGAAATCCTGGTGTTGGGTCCAAAGACACCTGCACCAACACCCTGTTCTGTTTTAGACCCATCGGTGAACCACTTGATACATCTAGGGTCTGGACAGGGTGTGCCATTTACCCATTCAGAGCGGTTAGGGATGAGGGCTGAATATTTTCTGCCGAAGCAAACCTCCGTGATCATGTAATCTGATCTCAAGCAGATCTGCACGTCAGGAATTTGATTCAGAATGCTCATGTGACCGCTTTCTTCACTACGCACGTCGGAAGTTAGACGAAGTCTAAGAGCATTTAGAGCTGCTGATTCTTGAATGAATATATGCAACGGAGTAAGTCCAATAATCGCCTCCAGGGCTGACGTAGGACAAGTGCGCATAGCTCCAGTGATGCCAAGGCAGGCAAGGCGTTGAAGCTTATTGCACTTCAGTAAGACAGAAGATTGCTGAGTTTTCGGCCACCACACAAGCGCTGCGTAGGTCACCATAGGCCGCACCAGCATGGTGTATAACCACTCAATTATCTTTGGGGTGAGCCCCCATGTCCGTCCAAAGAAACTTCTGCAAGCCCACATTGTGCGTGTGGCTTTTCCAAGTACATTATCTATGTGAGTATTCCAGGTGAGTTTCGAGTCTAGAGTTACCCCGAGGCATTTAACTTCAGTGGAATAATCTAAGGTCGTGCCGCCTAACGAAATTGGATCCAAAGTTATATTTCGTTTTCGTGTGAACGGCACAACGACAGTTTTCTGTGGGTTTACATGTAAGCCCACAGCCACACACCAGCGTAGAACTATGTCAAGGGCCGACGTCATCACCTCAGTGATGGTAGATTCGAATTTGCCCCTGACTATGATAGTTAAATCATCCGCGTATCCGATAGTGAGATAACCGCGCTCATTAAGCATGGAAATCAGTTCGTCTACGACAAGGGACCACAAAAGGGGTGACAGAACGCCACCTTGTGGACAACCCTTTACGGCATTCACGCAAATGGATGTACTGCCTAGAGTTGAGTAAATATCCCGTCCACGGAGCATGGCGGCTATCCATGCAATGGTAGCGGGCGGGATGTCTCTGAGTTCCAGTGCTCTGGAAATGCACTCGTAGCCAGTATTATCGAAAGCCCCCTCAATGTCAAGAAACGCGCACAACGCGATTTCCTTTTCACTGAGGGACTTTTCGATTGTACTGACAAGGCTATGCAAGGCGGTTACTGTTGACTTACCCTTCGTGTACGCGAATTGCATACGATGTAGGGGGATTGACAGTTCCATCTTGTGCCTGATATGCAAATCAAGCAACTTTTCCATGGTTTTAAGGAAGAAGGAAGTAAGGCTAATCGGTCTATAGGATTTGGGCATATGTTCCGGCTTATTGCCCGCTTTGGGTATGAAGACCACATTAACTTTCCTCCAAGGTTGTGGTATGTACCCTAGGGTGTAACTTGCCCTAAAAAGTTCGATTAGCGGAGTTATTATGATCTCCAAGCTGTTTTGTAACAGAGCGGGGAAGATGCCGTCTACACCGGGAGCTTTAAATGGCTCAAAGGATTCTATCGCCCATTTTACTTTGTCCATGTCAAAGATGACCCCCGATAAACTGCGAGCCCGGCTTACGGGAACCCGTTGGGGCCTCGCAGTTGGGCAGGGGTCACCATCAGACAGTACGGACCCAGGGAAATGGGTCTGAAGAAGCAACTTTAATGTTTCTTCTGGACCTTCAGTATACGAACTGTCTGGTCTCAATAGAAGGCCGACGCCGTTAGCTGAGTCTTTGGAAAGGGCTTTGTGAAGGCGCGCCGCTTCCGGTAGCGACTGAATGCTTTCACAATGTCTTTTCCAGCATTCTCGTTTGGAATGCCTAATGAGTTTGTTGTACTCGGTGAGAGCAGTTCTGTACTCATCCCACCTATTGAAGCGCTTGGCTTTGTTGAACATCCTCCTAACTTTAGATCGCTTGCGGGCCAATTCCTCGTTCCACCAGGGTACTTTTCGCCCCGACTCCACCGAACGTGAAACGGTACTATCTCTGTAGGAGGAAGTTAAAATTTCATTGAGCTCCTCAGCTGCAATCTCAATTTCCCCTGTAGTGCTTATGGGGCTGACCAGTAGTTCCGCTTTGGAGCTAACTAGTTCACGGAATTTAATCCAGTTAGTTTTCCTTGGACAAAAAGTATCCGAGCGAATGTCGGATTGTCCTAGGATGTCAAATCTGATGTGTCTATGATCTGAAAGAGACACTTCGTCCGACACGTGCCAGTTCGCAATGAACCTGGAGAAGAAACCGCTAGCAAGGGTAATGTCGAGTACCTCTGCCCTTGCCGCAGTGACAAAGGTAGGTTTGCACCCCCTGTTCAGGACATTCATATGTTTACACATAAGATAGTCAAGAAGGCGCTTACCTCTGTCGTTGATGTCGCTGCTACCCCACACCGTGTGGTGTGCGTTTGCATCGCAACCGATCACATAATGCCGGTTTGTACGTCGACAGAAGTCAACGAGCTGCTGGACCTCGAGTGGTGGAATCTCAACATTGTCAGATGGGAAGTAGGCAGACGCAACTACCACTTTCTGACGACCGTTGAGCGTGGATACCTCCACCAATGCTGCAGCTAGATCTCTAGAAATAAAATTGGTTAGTGGCAAGTAGTTGACGCATTTGTCGATCAGAAGCGCCGCACGCGGACAACCCGCTAACCTGTCATATATCAACTTACCAGTTGTTGTGTTTAGACCGCAAATTCGGCCACGGGCCACCCATGGCTCTTGAATAAGCGCAATGGTGGCCTGTTTATCGGCGAATAACCTGCACACAGTGGCCGATGCTCCTATTGCGTGGTGCAGGTTCGCTTGAAGCACCTTAATGGCGCTCATGGTCCTGCGAGGATAGCGAGCGTTGGACAAGGCACTTTTGCTTGCCCTGTCGGGAACTGTTGCCTCCGTCCCCCTTTTGTTGACGCTCCTTTCGGTGAGAGCCGCTGAGGTTCCTCGGGCTAAAGAAGTCCAAGGACGATTCAGAGGGACTGTATCGCTTAACGTTCAGTCCATCGACAGTCTCAACAACGGGCCTGGAGGCTCCGTCGAGCAGTGAGCTAGTAGGCAGCTCAGAGGAAACTGTGTTTGATGCATTTGGAGTTGCATCACACTCTGGTTTGTTTTGTTTTTCTTTTTTATTATTCATAGAAGCCCATGAATATCCGGGAAAAACAGTCACCGACGGCATCACCCGGTCTGCCGTCAGAAGTCTGGTTTAAAACTGGAGGTCGACAGGTATCCAGAGTTCGCATACTAGCGGCCAAGCAACCTCTTGACCATGCATCCCTCGGCGTATGCTGTTCCACCTTGGATTTAGGGTATGTTTATAAGGGAGATACCGCTCCCCGCCCGACCAAGTTTAGTCAGCGCTGATGGCACAGATAAGATTTTGCCAACAGCCTGCTTCCACCCGTCACCACGCGGAGGTAAAGGTCGCACTTCCTAGGGCATGACAGTTACGGCAAATGTACCATGGTGGTCCAAATGTTAGTCCCCCTGTCACACCTTCGGCTGACGGGCTATTACAATTTAATACTACATTGTTCAAGAATATGTAAAAAAAAAAAAGAAATTTGGCGAAACACTGGAGTGGGGGGAACATTTTTTTATGTGAAAATCGGTTATTTCATATAAAATTTGTCAAAAACATATTATGGCCCGGATTATGGAAATGGCCTGTTTAAGCGAAATAGCCAAAATATAAATATGTAAAGTGTATCAGACCGCGGAAGTTAAAAGTTAAGCAAATAGGAAGTAAGTAATATTGCACTATTGTTTTATAATTGTGCAAACAAGATTGTAAAATGTGTTGTACTTTGTTTAGCTGGTAAAACCAGGGCAGTTGTAATATACGCTTGTAAACGAGAACACGTTTTTTAATTACCATCTCGGTCAAAACAGTTATTTAGCGATCCTTGAGGAATCTTGGTTGGGACTGTGGCGACAGTTTACAAGTTCCGAAAACAGCTCAAACATTTGGTCCGTCGAGCCTTTTGTCCGCGACGTGTCGGTACAGTGTTAGGAGTCTAGTGCTCCTTGTCGCGTTTTAGGAGTTTAGTGCTCCTTTTCGAGTTTTTTGTAACTGCCGTGTCGGGACAGTTTTAGGAGTTTAGTGCTCCTTTTCGAGTTTTTTGTAACCGCCGTGTCGGTACAGTTTTAGGAGTTTAGTGCTCCTTTTCGAGTTTTTTGTAACTACCGTGTCGGTACAGTTTTAGGAGTTTAGTGCTCCTTGTCGCGTTTTAGAAGCTTAGTGCTCCTTTTCGAGTTTTTTGTAAACGCCGTGTCGGGAAAGTTTTAGGAGTTTAGTGCTCCTTTTCGAGTTTTTGTGGTCGCCGTGTCGGTACAGGTTTAGGAGTTTAGTGCTCTTTTTCGAGTTTTTTGTGACCGCCAAAAAAAGAGCACTAAGTTGTGCTCCTTGTCGAGCCTTTTGTCCGCGCTGTGTCGGCACAGTTTAATGACTGTAGTGTTCCTTTTCGAGTTTTTTGTGACCGCCGTGTCGGTACAGTTTAAGGAGTGTAGTGCTCCTTGTCGAACTTTTTGCGCCGCTTTGTCGGTATTTTTTAAGGAGGGTTTGTGCTTCGTTGCGCGTCTTTTGTGATCCCTGTCTTGGTATTTTTAAGGAGGTGAGTCTCGTTTTCGTGTTTCCCTGTTTTAGTATTTGTTGCCATTGTTTTGAGCGACCACCACCAGTCAAGGTTCTAGAACTCCATTAATCCTTCATAAGAAAAAATGTCAAAGATGGATACTGTAATGGACGGTCTGGTGGGCATCCGAAGATGCCCGTGGGGACGAAGCCTAAGGTTGCATTATGACCGTAAAGGTCGGGCCGTGCCATCTGGCAAAGAAATAGGCCCCTCAACGAGCTAAGCAGCGGCCTATGCTTGCTGTAGCTCAGTTCGGGAGATGTGGGTGGGGTTTTCGCCGCTCGTTGCCCCCGTCCTTTACGTATTAACAAAAATTCATAGGCCTGGGGAAGACAACACAAACAGGGGAGGCAAAAATGGGGAATGAAAAACAATAGTCGATAAGGATGGAATGGTTGGCGGACGGATCAGACGCCCACGCGCTCGTATTGGGGTCCAGGTGTAATGGGACCCTCGGCCTCTGATTTCGTACCACGAACAGATCACTACTCATCAGGTGCTGCTTCGATCTGCAGGTGGGAGCAGCACAACCCGACCATAATATGGTTCATTACAGGTGGTTCATTACAGGGCAGCTTCTACTTCGAGGCCTGCCAAGAAGAAGAAGCTGAGGACAAAGCGTGCTGCTAGATATAAAAAAAACAAAAGCGAGCTGGGTACCGGAGTCAGCCGACAACCATTGTAGAGGGGAAAAATTAGCAAAGCAAAGAAAAAAGAAACTACATTTCTCAATTATTCAGATGATCAACAGGTTACAAAGAATTCTGAGGCCAGCAGAGGCGCAACACTGCATTCCTTGCCGTAATTCACTCATAAACTCTGTAAGCTGCTGAGCACATGAATAATAGAAAAATGCAATACTGTGTAAAGAATTTTTTTAAGTTACTTAGAAGGACAATCCTGACAAACAAAAAGGTATCCAGGGCTTCTCCGCGCTTCGTCCGGTCACCGAAGATGCTCCAATTGCCGGCAATTCAAAGCATTTATGGAGGCCTTAGATACGTGGCTAAACCACCAAAGACAAACACAACATCAGGAATGCCTTGTTGAACTGATTCTAAAATGATAATCTACTCTATAGGAAGGATTGGGGTGCTACAGAGGAAAGCACAGCTACTTGAAGGGAAAATACGTGAAGTAAAAATGGCTAAGTCCTAAGACTTAGAGCAAGTAGCTTTAATGTGCTTGTGGGGATACATGTTGGTGGAAGGACTAAAAAGGAACCCAAAGAGGTCCTTTTTAGTCCTGTTCTGTACCAGAAATGGGCCCCATGCTGGGCGCCAAATATGTAACGGACGGTCTGGTGGGCATCCGAGGATGCCCGTGGGGACGGAGCCTAAGGTTGCATAATTGACCGTAAAGGTCGGGCCGTGCCATCTGGCAAAGAAATATGCCCCTCAACGAGCTAAGCAGCGGCCTTTGCTTGCTGTAGCTCAGTTCGGGAGATGTGGGTGGGGTTTTCGCCGCTCGTTGCCCCTGTCCTTTACGTATTAACAAAAATTCATAGGCCTGGGGAAGACAACACAAACAGGGAGGTAAAAATGGGGAATGAAAAAAAATAGTCGATAAGGATGGAATGGTTGGCGGACGGATCAGACGCCCACGCGCTCGTATTGGGGTCCAGGTGTAATGGGACCCTCGGCCTCTGGTTTCGTACCACCAATAGATTACTACTCATCAGGTGCTGCTTCGATCTGCAGGTGGGAGCAGCACAACCAGACCATAATATGGTTCATTACAGGTGGTTCATTACAATACCCAGGAAATAATTGATGCCCAACAGCAAAGGGTACTCCGAATTGAGGAAATCAGAGAATCACTCTCTAAACTAAGACAAGAAAAGAGATCAAAAGAAAAATTTGAGGCTGCATGGCAGGAAATCAACCGACACTGTGTTGATTTTTTCACTGACCACAAGGATCTCCTAACAAGAGGTTTTTCAGAAGATCTTGTTTATTTTAAAGAGGACAAATCGTTACTCATGGGAGAAGTATATACAAAAGCCAAATAGCTGATCAAAAGGGTACATCCTGATATTCCCTTGGTAGGCCAAGATCCGCCTACTCAAGAACAAAATCAGGTTGAAACGATTTTAATCACTGAAGATCAGCAAGGGACGATTGAAACCCGCGAGACAGGAGCAATACCTAAAGCTGGACCTTCTCGGCAAGGTACGAATGAGACTCAGCTCGGTATTGAAGGCAGCGGTGCTGATAATCAGGCACCCTATACGAATGCACGTCTCGAAACACCGTTTTCCAGAAATAATCAACCAGATTGGGAACTGAACTATGTAAATACATTTCGCGGGAACTGGGGTACTTCAGGAATGAACGGCCAAAGACTTCCTTCAAGGGATGGGGTTCCAAGGGATGCAGCTTACGAGGCTTTCCCAACTTCTTGGACTCGAGGATACCGGCAGCGACCGAGTCCACCAGTTCCGGAGATACCGTCATTCAGCGGAGACATAAGCCAGTTTGAATCCTTCCGTTGCATTTTTAACTCAGTGTAAGACGGGTCTGATGTTGGCTGGTCAGAGAGGTTGATGATGTTACAGAACAAACTCAAGGGGGATGCCAAACGTGTGATTGACCATCTGGGTGTCTATGGGGAGAATTATTCCCAGGAATGGGAACACCTTGACAGAAGATATAGTAATCGTCGGGCGCTGGTAGAAAAGGAGATCCAAACTTTACTATACTTGCCTCAAATCACACAGAAGGACTCTAGAACCTTGGGTAAGGCTCTGGATACTATGAGGTCAGTAGTTCAAAAATTGCGTTAAACCGGTTTCAATGCTGATGAAGCAGTGCCCTTTATTCCATTCATTCTTATCAGAAAAATGGATATCTGCGTCTAGCACGTTTTTCTTATACCCTAGACTTTTAGTATAGGGTATATTGTTTTTGTCACGACGGAAATATGTAACACCTTAAAGGAGGCTCCGGAGGTATAGCAATGTATATATATAAATGATCAGGGTCACCTCCTGATTCGATTTACTACTACTTTGCCTTAACCCCTAGCGGGGCATAGCGCGTCAACTACTCCTGCGCGCCATCGTACTCTGTTCTGGGTAATGGGGTGTAACTCCCCAAAAGACTTACAAAGACTTACCCAGTACCTGACACTCCTTTGCCACAGATCGACGCCATGTGATTCGAGGACCCCCTCTTGGTCGACCTTGGTTGGAAATGGGGTTCCATTTCATGGCATGCAAAGCAATGTAGTTATCACTCTTCCGCAATGTGTGACCTATCCACTGCCATTTTCGCCTGCGTATCAATTCGTCGATAGGCATCTGACCCGTACGCCGACTTAGCTCTTCATTTGATATTGTTTCGGGCCAGAAAATTCTTAAAATTCGACGAAGACATGAGTTGACGAAAACTTGCAGCTTTCTGGTAACTCCTACGGAAACTTTCCATGTACAGCTCCCATACAAAAGCACTGATAGTACCAGGGAGCGAAACAGGCCCAGCTTGGTCTTGATACTGAGATAACTGCCCTGCCAGATTTTGGACAGCATGCCGTATGTGCGTTTAGCCTAGTTGATACGACGAGCGATGTCCTGCTCCGTACCACCATTTTCGGCAACAATGCTACCCAGGTAGACGAAGTTGTCCACCTTCTCTACAGGCTGCCCATTAATATTGATGGCAATAGGTGTCGGATTTCTTTTTCGCAACGGCGGGCTAAGAACCTTGGTCTTGTTGGTATTAATCTTTAGCCCAACCTTGCTTGCCTCCCTCTCGAGATCTAACGCCATTGCGGACAGATCCATGATTTTGTGGGAGAGTAGGCATATGTCGTCAGCGTAGTCAAGATGTTGTAGATAAGACGTCAAAGTCCATTGAATTCCTCTGTCGAGTCCGGATAGGGCTGCATGCAACACATCGCCGATCACAATGAGGAATAGGATCGGTGAGAGGATGCACCCCTGCCGAACTCCACTGCGAATCTCAAAGTCCCCCGACACCTTACCTTTATGCAGAACGCGACATTTCGCGCCGTCATAGGTTGCCTTAATAATAGCCACAAGCTTCTCAGGGATGCCTCTCCTGCGCAAGGCCGCCCATATAGAATCCCGGTTCAAGCTATCGAAAGCCTTTTCGAAATCGATGAAAAGCAAGTGAAGCGGAGAATCGTATTCAGCGCATTGCTCGATGATGATTCGCAAGGTGTTAATGTGATCGACATAGGAGAATCCGGATCGAAAGCCAGCCTGCTCTTCATCAATTGTGCTTTCTAAGTAGGTCTTTAGTCTTTCCAGGACGATTTTAGCTATTATCTTGGCAACGGCAGGAAGCACACAAATGCCTCTCCAATTATTACAGTCTGTGAGGCTACCCTTCTTTGGAAGTTTGATGATCAAACCTTCCTTCCACTCAGTGGGAAAGGTCTCTGTACCTATATTCCACGCTTTATCAACAAGTGGGTGCAGCAAATCGGCAGTTATGCTTGGCGCTGCTTGATAAAGTTCGGCAGGGATGCCGTCAAGTCCGGCGGCCTTTCCTCGTTTTAGTGCAATAATTGCAGTGACTATTTCCTCTTTAGTCGGGGCAGTGGACCGTATACGCACATTTTGATGGTTAGCTAAATTATCTATATGAGGGGGAACTTCACCAGAGGTTACACGGTTCAAGACCGCGGCGAAGTGTTCTTTCCACCGCCTCATTTGAGCTTCTTCCAAGATAAGTAGCTTTCCATCACTATCTTTCACCGGATGTTGGCAGGAGTTCCGACCACCTGTAAACTCCTTGATGACACCGTATACGGCGTTTAAGTTGTTACTTCTAGCCGCTTCTTCTGCTGACGCTAAAAGAGAATTGGCATAAACTCTTTTATCGCGTCGCACACTACGCTGAACTTCTCGAGCTTTCTGACAGTATAGGAGTTCGATGCAGCTTCGATTGTCGTCTGATGCTGCAGCCAAACGAACTTTCAAGTCCTTTCTTTCAACAATCCGCTGCCATGAAGCGTCGGACATCCAGGGCTTATTCCGACAATCCGGGTTTGGGCCAAGGGTGGTATTTGCGCTATCAATGTACGCATTTTTTATGGCATCCCAGTTTTCGTTTATGTCACTATCTGGGTGACTAGTTATCTCAGCCGCTTTTTGCGCAAGATGGTCATTATATTGTTGTAAGACAGCTGGATTTTTTAGTCGAGCGGTGTTGAATTTGCGGGGCCTGGATTTTTCGTCGCTGGGGCGGCGCACGGCTGCAATACGCAATCGAACATTAGCGATCATAAGATAATGGTCTCTTCCCATCCCAATATCGGCACCCTTCTTGTTTCGCACGTCCAGGAGGCAACTCTTGAATCTTTTACTAATGGCAAAATGGTCGATCTGATTTTGTGTTCTGCGCCGATCAACAGAGGACCAACTGATTTTGTGGTGGTCCTTATGCTCAAACATAGTACCACCGATGAAGAGACTGTGAAAGTTGCAGAACTCTACAAATCTTTCACCGTTGTCATTACGATCACCAAGACCTTGTCTCCCCATCACATGTCTGAGCCCATTGTTATCAGCGCCAACTTTCGCATTCAAATCACCCATAACCATTATAATGTCACCTTTAGGTGTTCTGCTCTGAACGACGTTTAGTTCTTCGTAGAAGGAGTCTTTTGCCAAGACATTGTCGGGTTCAGTAGGGGCATAACATTGTATTATTGAGATGTTCCTCATTTTGGTCCGGAACCTGGCGGTCAAGACCCTGTCAGAGACCGGTTCCCAGGATAAGAGACAGTTTCGCGCGGCTCTGGTTAAAAAGAGCCCCACACCTGACTCACGGCGACTACCGGTAGCTTTACCGGAGTACAACATTACAGTGCTGCCCGTTGGAGAGATGAATTCTCCGCTGTTCCACCATCTTATCTCACTAACTCCTAAGATATTTAATTTGTACCTCAGAAATTCACTCTCTAATTGAAGAAATCGTGCGTTCTGGGGACTTTCTGATCCATTGTCCAGGAGAGTACGCACATTCCAGAATCCAATCTTTGTCATTGTACGATAGCTAAAAGTCGTAACCGTTGAGTCAGTCCTTATCCGAGGCATAGTTGACGTTTCGTTAGCATATAAAGATTTCGGATAGTGCAAGTTGCTGGCATACACATCCTGTCCTTTGATTGTCGGTTTTAACGACAGGCCCTCAAAGGGAAAGGCCGTGGTATTTTTTTCACACCCCACACCACAGGGGTATCTCAACCAAATCATCGCACCGCCATCACTGGCGGCTTGACGTTGGTTGGCAATGGTCAGTGACCACTGCCGTTCCAGGGGGCGCCCACGCGGAGGACTATGGAAGAGGAGTTTTTGCCCCCCGTCTGTCCGTCTGTCTGCCCGTTCGCACGATAACTTTCGATAGAATGAAACTAGAGCCTTGAAATTTTGGTGAAATATTGGAAGTATGATCTAGTTCGTTGGTATTGAAAATGGGTATGATCAGGCGAAAAGAACGCCTACCTCCCCTATATATGTAAAATATTTAAATGTATCTATAACTCCCGATTAAATAAACACGAAAAGCTCTAGCTTTGGTAAATTGCTCGCGATGGTAAACTTATACTCCCCTGGAAAAATAAAATCGATCAGTTGAAAACTAACGGTAATTTTCTTACAAAGAGCCCCGTACTACCCTACTTTTCAGGTTTTTTGTCCATAACTCTTGAACCAATTGACGTAGACATCTGATTTTTAGCATGTAACCCTGAAGTGAGAAGCTGCTTAGGTTTTGGTAAGTTGGGCATAATCAGATCAAAGGAACGCCTACCTCCCCTACAAAGTTCAAAAAATTAAATATTTTTTTAATTACGATAACTTTCGATAGAATGATACTTGCGAATTGAAAATTTGGCAGAATAATAGAAGTAAGGTCTTATTAGTTGGAACTGAAAATGGGTAAGATCCGACCCAAGGAACCCCTACCTCTCCTACAAATGAAACTTCAAATAAGCGATAACTTCTGATAGAATGAAGCCAGTAACTTGAAATTTTGGTCAAATGTTTGAAGTGAGATTGAGTTAGTTGGCATTAAAGATGGGTTAGATCCGACCTGAGGAACACCTACCTCCCCTAGAGATGACACTTTAAATAAGCGATAATTTACGTCAAAATAAAGCTAGCGACTTAAAATTTTGGTCAAATGTTTGTTGTAGGGTCCAGTTGGCTAATATTGAAAATACGTTAAATCCGACCAACGAAAACCCTACTTCCCCTACAAATGAAACTTCAAATAAGCGATAACTTTTGATAGAGTGAAGCTAGAGACTTAAAATTTTGTTTGTATGTTAGTAGGGTGATCTAATTGGTTGGTGGCAATGATGGGCAGGATCCGACCCAAGGAACCCCTACCTCCCCTACAAGTGAGACTTCAAATAAGCAATAATTTTCGATGGAATGAAGCTACTTGAAGCGATTTGAAAAATTCAACAAATATTTGTTGTTGTGGTAGCGATGCTTCGAATACTGAAGTTCTTCTTGCATCGAGGGGGTTTCGCAGCTCTTGGCCGTTGAAAAACGGGTCGTTCCGGTACGAAGAACCGGCTGCCGCAGGAACGAACAAATATTTGTAGAATGGGTTAGTTAATTGATTTTGAGAATGGTCATGATCTCCCTGAATGAGTGCCAACCTCCCCTATAAACTGGCTATATAGGAAACTCACTTTTAATGCAACGACCATATGTTGCCAATTATTACGTTTGGTGTCACCACTAGGTCTGTACAAGTCTAGGGTATATACGCTTCGGACTCCGTCGAGTCCGACGCTTACTTCTCCACGACTGCCTCTTCGTTCGGTGACATCTGCCTTTGGTGGAGATCCATGCTTTCGTCAATTAGCGAAGACTCTAGATTTTTCGAGATGTTCGAGTCTCGGGTTTCACTACTCAACGAAGATTCGAGAATCCAATTCATTATCAATCGTTCTGTTTGTCTAGACTACAGATGGCTCGAGAATCGTCTAGTGTCTATTCAGTTTGTGCTTGTCATCGATCATTCGAGATTAGTACAGTGTGGGTCGTAAAAGATACCCACCCCGTACACGCAACACTACCTCCTTCTTAGACCTGTTCGTCCCGAACAGAAGTCACCATGACGCCGCTCACGCGGTGCCATCCGATCCAGATGCACGGCCTTCATTTTCACTGTTGGCCTCCATCGCTTCGGAACGCGACGCACCACATCATCCAGCCAGGCAGCAATCTTATCTGGTTCCTCCCAGGTCTGTCGAGCCCTCGAGCACATTCGTTTTTTCCGATGAGCGCTGCACAATCCTGCAAAGCCACTGTCGCTGATGGCAATCGAGCGAGCTTTCACGTTGAACCTCCTTCTCACGCGATAAATTCTCCACCGAGGTCGTCCTTGGATCAGGCCATGTACGCCATCCATCTGGTGTCCGAAGTCGGCGACCGACGTTGAGTGCTCCACACACGAATCATTCCGTGGGGCTGGAATGCTCTGCAATACCTTCATAGTCGGACATCGCAATGCCTCATTGACAGCAGCAGTACTCTCGTTGTCGCTCCTGCTGTCCACCATCACAGCGGTCTCAAACTGCGCACAGGACGCTTCCACGTCGTCGAGAGCTGGTTCCCTTCTAACCGTCGCGGACAGTTCGGTCCTAACGATTCCCGACGTTTCCACACGTTCCAGATCGTTCCTCGAGTTTCCAGCATTCTCGAGTCTATCACACACGTTTCCGATCTGGGCGCCCGCCCGCATCCGTTTAAACTTCATGGAGTCTCTACGAAGCTTCTCGCCTTTAAGCTTCCAGACTCCCGTAGACCGCTCCTCCAATTGTGCCTTCAAGCTGTTGTCCTTCTGCGGTTGCAACTGTGTTGTCACTCTCCGCGGTGACTCCTTCAACCTCACCGACCGCTTGTTCAACTTTGCCGATTGTTCTGTCATCTCCGTTGTCGGTTCATTCAACGCCGTTGTAGTCTCATTTAGCGACTCCTCAAAACTCGCTGACCGCTCGTTCATCTGCGATGTCATATTACTCGGCAACTTCTCCACTCTCGGTGACTGTTCGCTATCGGCCCGGCTGTTCACTACCGCAGCGGCCTCGTGCTGTGTCTGCGATTCGATCTTGATGACTCCAGATGTTTTGACACGCTTCGGTTTGCATCTCTGTCCTTCGACCTCCTCGGCAACCGTATTGAACCCGCCATCCACTTTGGCGTCATCCTGCATGAGGTTGTTCTCGAACTGCTTGGAGGTTTCTCGTTGCCTCTCGTCGAGCAATCACGATATTTCCGACGACTGTTTCTGCAGTTGCTCGTCTAACCGCTCGGATTGCTCATCAAATCGCTTCTCAAACCGGTCAAACCACTCAGATTGTTGCTCTGCTTGTTGCTTGGATTGCTCCGCTTGTTGCTTCTCAATCCGGTCAAACCGCTCAGATTGTTGCTGTGCTTGTTGCTTGAACATCGACAGTAGCAGCTGGATGCCAGGGTCCCCAGTTGAAACCTGTTCCGCTCCCGATTCGTCGAGATTTCTTGTCGACTCATCCGGAAATTCGAACGTACACGGATCCTGTCCTTCGGCTCTTATCGCTATATACAGCGCGGACGTATTTCCCGTCGTTAACAATTTCCGTCTTGCTGTTCGTTTCTTATCTCCGCGATTGTCAATTCGCAAAGAGTACCCGGCATTTTAGTTCGTTTTTCACTTCAACAGTCAGTCGTGCAAATTCTACCCGCGTAGAATATTCCCGCACTTCACAACGAAATTTCTCAAACACACACAATCGCGCAACTTCCCGGCGCTTCACTTCAAAGTTTCTTGAAACTTCCCGTGCTTATTTACACCACCGTAAATATCCCGCGCGACTTTCACAAAATCCACAATCGCGCAAGTTCTATTCTCTCAGAACTTCCCGGCGCTTCACTCTAAAGTTTCTCGAAACTTTCCGTTTATTTACACTTCCGTAAATATCACGCACGACTTTCACGACTTTCACTTTTCAAACGAACGTTCACTACACGCAAGCGAATATCCCACTTCTGACACCAATTGTAATGTTTCCTCTGCTCAGCGAAACCACGAAACCAAAACAGGTTCGTTAGATATTCTTGTGCTGAATAATGAAACACTTCGATTGAAAAACACACACTTTATTTACAAAACGAACTATGTACACACGCGTACTAACAACCAACGTCAAAACGTCAAACCAGCTTTAACTATATCGACGGCACTATAGCGATCCAACCGCCACTGAGTGTCGAGTCCGACGACTACTTCTTCACGACTGCCTCTTCGTTCGGTGACATCTGCCTTTTATAGGTGGAGATCCATGCTTTCGTCAATTAGCGAAGACTCTAGATTTGTCGAGATGTTCGAGTCTCGGGTTTCACTACTCAACGAAGATTCGAGAATCCAATTCATTATCAATGGTTCTGTTTGTCTAGACTACAGATGGCTCGAGAATCGTCTAGTGTCTATTCAGTTTGTGCTTGTCATCGATCATTCGAGATTAGTACAGTGTGGGTCGTAAAAGATACCCACCCCGTACACGCAACAGTATATTGTTTTTGTCACGACGGAATGTAACACCTTAAAGGAGGCTCCGGAGGTATAGCAATGAATCCAATTCATTATCAATGGTTCTGTTTGTCTAGACTACAGATGGCTCGAGAATCTTCTAGTGTCTATTCAATTTGTACTTGTCATCGATCATTCGAGATTAGTACAGTGTGGGTCGTAAAAGATACCCACCCCGTACACGCAACAGTATATTGTTTTTGTCACGACGGAATGTATCACCTTAAAGGAGGCTCCGGAGGTATAGCAATGTATATATATAAATGATCAGGGTCACCTCCTGATTCGATTTAGCCATGTCTGTCTGTCCGTCTGTCTGTCTGTCTGTCTGTCTGTCTGTCTGTCTGTCTGTCCGTCTGTCAGTCTGTCTATCTGTCTGTCCGTCTGTCTGTCCCTTCGCACAATAACTTTCGATAGAATGAAGCTAGAGCCTTGAAATTTTGGTCAAATATTGGCAGTGTGATCTAGTTGGATGATATTGAAAATGGGCATGATCAGGCCAAGAGAACGCCTACCTCCCCTACATATGTAAAATACATAAATGTAATTGTTTGTGACACTTGGTTTCATTCTGCACACCAACTTAGTGTGCGTCTGTAGCTTAGCTCGGTAACGCACCGGGCATTTTTTGCTACTCGAAACACGGTCTCTGCGGTTCGCGCCCCGCAACGGGACCAACTATTTTTTATTCTCAAATTCCCTCTGAATTAATTTCTCCGAGCTTAGTGGTTTCGTATGGATAGTAGCACTCATCAGGTCTTGCATCTTTGCAGCTATCCATGTGCAAGACGACCACGAAAGTGTGAGAATTCTGTTTGTATAAGCCGTGAAGGCGTGATTTTACTTGAAAACTCGACCGTGGAGGTCTAGATGGTGTGAAGCACTTATATTAACTCACTAGAGGGGTGGAGAGAGGGTGAGAAGTGGAGATATTTGTTCCCTGGCAATTTTACTTTATATATTAATGTTCTTGCAAATGTACAAGTGCGAATCATTTTCAATTTAAATTGGAATTGTTTGTGACACTTGGTTTCATTCTGCACACCAACTTAGTATGCGTCTGTAGCTTAGCTCGGTAACGCACCGGGCATTTTTTGCTACTCGAAACACGGTCTCTGCGGTTCGCGCCCCGCAACGGGACCAACTATTTTTTATTCTCAAATTCCCTCTGAATTAATTTCTCCGAGCTTAGTGGTTTCGTATGGATAGTAGCACTCATCAGGTCTTGCATCTTTGCAGCTATCCATGTGCAAGACGACCACGAAAGTGTGAGAATTCTGTTTGTATAAGCCGTGAAGGCGTGATTTTACTTGAAAACTCGACCGTGGAGGTCTAGATGGTGTGAAGCACTTATATTAACTCACTAGAGGGGTGGAGAGAGGGTGAGAAGTGGAGATATTTGTTCCCTGGCAATTTTACTTTATATATTAATGTTCTTGCAAATGTACAAGTGCGAATCATTTTCAATTTAAATTGGAATTGTTTGTGACACTTGGTTTCATTCTGCACACCAACTTAGTATGCGTCTGTAGCTTAGCTCGGTAACGCACCGGGCATTTTTTGCTACTCGAAACACGGTCTCTGCGGTTCGCGCCCCGCAACGGGACCAACTATTTTTTATTCTCAAATTCCCTCTGAATTAATTTCTCCGAGCTTAGTGGTTTCGTATGGATAGTAGCACTCATCAGGTCTTGCATCTTTGCAGCTATCCATGTGCAAGACGACCACGAAAGTGTGACAATTCTGTTTGTATAAGCCGTGAAGGCGTGATTTTACTTGAAAACTCGACCGTGGAGGTCTAGATGGTGTGAAGCACTTATATTAACTCACTAGAGGGGTGGAGAGAGGGTGAGAAGTGGAGATATTTGTTCCCTGGCAATTTTACTTTATATATTAATGTTCTTGCAAATGTACAAGTGCGAATCATTTTCAATTTAAATTGGAATTGTTTGTGACACTTGGTTTCATTCTGCACACCAACTTAGTATGCGTCTGTAGCTTAGCTCGGTAACGCACCGGGCATTTTTTGCTACTCGAAACACGGTCTCTGCGGTTCGCGCCCCGCAACGGGACCAACTATTTTTTATTCTCAAATTCCCTCTGAATTAATTTCTCCGAGCTTAGTGGTTTCGTATGGATAGTAGCACTCATCAGGTCTTGCATCTTTGCAGCTATCCATGTGCAAGACGACCACGAAAGTGTGAGAATTCTGTTTGTATAAGCCGTGAAGGCGTGATTTTACTTGAAAACTCGACCGTGGAGGTCTAGATGGTGTGAAGCACTTATATTAACTCACTAGAGGGGTGGAGAGAGGGTGAGAAGTGGAGATATTTGTTCCCTGGCAATTTTACTTTATATATTAATGTTCTTGCAAATGTACAAGTGCGAATCATTTTCAATTTAAATTGGAATTGTTTGTGACACTTGGTTTCATTCTGCACACCAACTTAGTATGCGTCTGTAGCTTAGCTCGGTAACGCACCGGGCATTTTTTGCTACTCGAAACACGGTCTCTGCGGTTCGCGCCCCGCAACGGGACCAACTATTTTTTATTCTCAAATTCCCTCTGAATTAATTTCTCCGAGCTTAGTGGTTTCGTATGGATAGTAGCACTCATCAGGTCTTGCATCTTTGCAGCTATCCATGTGCAAGACGACCACGAAAGTGTGAGAATTCTGTTTGTATAAGCCGTGAAGGCGTGATTTTACTTGAAAACTCGACCGTGGAGGTCTAGATGGTGTGAAGCACTTATATTAACTCACTAGAGGGGTGGAGAGAGGGTGAGAAGTGGAGATATTTGTTCCCTGGCAGGGAACATAAATGTATCTATAACTCCCGATTAAATAAACGCGAAAAGCTCTAGCTTTCGTAGATTACTCATTAGGGTAATTTTATACTCTCCTGGGAAAATAAAATCGATCAGTTGAAAACTAACGGTAATTTTCTTACAAAGAGCCCCGTACTACCCTACTTTTCAGGTTTTTTGTATATAACTCCTGAACCAATTGACGGAGGCACCTGATTTTTGGCATGTAACCTTGAAGTGAGAAGCTGCTTAAGGTTTTGTAAGTTGGGCATAATCAGATCCAAGGAACGCCTACCTCCCCTACAAATTTCAAAAAATTAAATATTCCTTTAATTACGATAACTTTCGAAAAAATTATACTAACAAGTTGAAAATCTGACAAAATGTTGCTAGTAAGACTTTCTTTGTTGGTATTGAAAATAGGCAAGATCCGACCCAGGGAACCCCCACCTCCCCTACAAATGAAACTTCAAATAAGCGATAACTTTTGATAGAATGAAGCCAGCAACTTGAAATTTTGGTCAAATGTTTGAAGTGAGATTGAGTTAGTTGGCATTAAAGACGGGTAACATCCGACTTAAGGAACCGCTACCTCCCCTAGAAATGAAACTTAAAATAAGCGATAACTTAACGACAAAATAAAGCTATCGACTTGAAATTTTGGTCAAATGTTTGTAGTATGATCCAGTTGGCTAATATTGAAAATACGTACAATCCGACCAACGAAACCCCTACTTCCCCTACAAATGAAACTTCAAATAAGCGATAACTTTTGATAGAGTGAAGCTTGAGACTTGAAATTTTGTTTAAATGTTTGTAGGTGTATCTAATTGGTTGGTGGCAATGATGGGCAAGATCCGACTCAAGGAGCCCCTACCTCCCCTACAAGTGAAACTTCAAATAAGCGATAACTTTCGATGGAGTGAAGCTTTCGATGGAGTCAAGCTTGAAATTTTGTTTAAATGTTTGTAGCATAATTGTATTTGTTGGTGGCAATGATGAGCAAGATCCGACCCAAGGAACCCCTACCTCCCCTACAAGTGAAACTTCAAATAAGCGATAACTTTCGATAGAATGAAGCTAGAGACTTGAAATTTTGTTTAAATGTTTGAAGCATGATCTTATTTGTTGGTGGAAATAATGAGCAAGATCCGACCCAAGAAGCCTCTACCTCCCCTACAAGTGAAACTTCAAATAAGCGTTAACTTTCGATAGAATGAAGCTAGCGACTTGAAAAATTCGACAAATATTTGTAGAATGGGTTAGTTAATTGATTTTGAGAATGGTCAAGATCCCACTGAATGAGTGCCAACCTCTCCTATCAACTCGCCATATAGCAGACCCACTTTTAATGCATATGGTCGTTGCGAATTGGGACTTTTGGTATCACCACTAGGTCTGTACAAGTCTAGGGTAGATACGCTTCGGACTCCTGGTTTTATAATACAGCAGTATTCTTTTTTTTCTTCTCGCTTTAACTAATTCGTAAGACGTAAACTAGTTGTATACGATTATCACACGAGTAAAATGCCACTTGACTATACGCCCCCACCAGTAGGGCAGGGTAGGGGAGCTGTGACCCGTGCACGATCACAGGCACAGCTCAACCCACACGCCAGCGAATTTCCGTCGGCGTTATCGCCAGGCGGGGCCCAATTAGTAGAGCCACCAGCGCCTCAGGACCAGTGTCCACCAGCGCAGCCACATCCGCAGAACGCGACGACGCAGGGGCGTCTGTCGTACCTCGGATGGGGCTTGACGGCAGAGGGATGGGTCCCGCAACCGCCTTCAGACCAGCCACCCCAACAGTTGGTCACACAGTTGTCCGAACAGCCGTATAATACGACTAAGGAAGGGCGGGCCTCTTACCACGGTTGGGAGTTGCCACCGCAGGGGTGGCAACCACAACAAACAGCCCCACAGCAACAACCACCGCCACCTTGGTGGGGCCAGAAACCACCGGCGTGGTGGGGCGTACCGCCTCCAGTCTGGTGGGGTCAAAACAGGCCGTCTTCTCCTGCGCCAACAGCACAGCCAATTCCTCCCACATCGCCCCGCTCAGAACAGGGAGCCGGCGGGAGACCAGCTACTGACAAAGAGCCTGTTAGGACGCCGGCGCAATCTTTCGCCGGTCAGCTTCCGCAAGGATTCGACGAATCCTTGCAGAAGCTGATTGACATAGAATGCGCCCGGCGCATGTTCGCCATGGGTTTGGACGAAACTCCCCGTGTATCGATTTCGCGAGCCGACCCATTGGAGCGTCGGCACCACCCGGCGGCCTCTTCAGCGACCATACCCCCCCACCATGTCCACCGAACCATCGCAGAATGGGGACTTAAGTTCAACGAGACCGCGGTCGACGAATTCGTTCGTCAGATGGAGCTTTTCACCGACCGCACCCTTGCGGGGGACTTCGAAAGGGTATGCTTGTACGCCCACCTCTTCTTCGCTGGGGATACAGCCGAGTGGTTTCGACACTTTGCGGCCAGCTCGCGCAACCGATACACTTGGGAGTCGTTGCGAGCTGCTCTCCGAAAACAGTACACAGACCCCTACGACGATGACGACCTCATGGAAATGATGCGTCATCGTCTACAGAGGGAGGGGCAGTCGCTTGACGACTTCCTGAAGGAGATTCGGCAGCTCAACAACCGAATGCGGGACCCTTTATCGGACCGGGAGTTGACGAGGATAGTGAAGAGAAACCTACGGGAAGAAGTAGGCCGATCAGCTCTTCATGTCAAATTCGCCAACTTGCTGGAGTTGCGAGAATTCGTACGAGACTTAGAGAACTATAACGAGCGAGTGGCTTCCCGGCGCTCCTCTCACTACCCTCGTCAAGTCTCGCGTCCTCGGGTTGCGGAGCTGAACCGCGATGCTGCCACCCCTCCAAGAGACGTGCAGGCCGAAATAGCAGCCCTAAATACAAATTCCACCTGCTGGAATTGCCGAAGGCCCGGGCATTCCTACGCAGACTGCCGGGAGGAACTGAAGGTTTTCTGCTTTGTATGCGGAGCTCCGGGTGTGGTTAAACCGCAATGCGAACAGTGCGCACTCGCAAACAACTATGCGCGCAGGAGACCTCAACACGAACAGAGGTCTTCCAAAGAGGTTCAAACCGAACCGACCTCGCCCGAGATGCCGCGGTAAAATTGCAACCGTACCCGCAGAGTTCCGCTCCAAAGTGGAACGGCCTCGAGCCTCCTACCCAGTCTGCGTCGGAACCCTCCGACACGCCTTTTTTCCCTGCTACGTCTCTTACCAGTAATGTGTCCCTGTTACCGGACCTTCTTTTTTTACCGGATGTACTTAATCCCCTGACTGCTGAAGCGGAGACACAGACTTGCGTCCCGAGCAGGCTGCTGTCATGCGGATCTACCGATCCATCAGCTGCTGAGAACACGGCAGTTAGGATTCTGAAATCTTGCCCTTCCACAACAATAACAAGACCCACAAACCTATTGGTACCGAAGTCAGACACCACTCACTACAGCTTCAGGCCACTACATGAGCGACAGAAGGATTACTTGGCAGTTCGACAACGAATTTTCGGCGCCGAAGAAATCCAGCCTCGCCGACCAAAACGCTCGACCTTGCGTTGTCGGCGATTCTGGAACAAGGTGCTGGCAAATTGTAGTCGATACTGCGAAGTGATCCTGCCAGACTGTCCGAAAGACGATATTCGGCCTTACGCCGCCGTCACGCTCCTCGGTCAAACAGTGAGTGGGTTGGTCGATACAGGCGCATCCTGTAGTGTGATTGCTTCCAGCTTTGCGGAAGCTGTTCTGAAGGATAGCCGTTATCCCTGGGATAAGTTTAGACTGGGAGTTACAACCGCTGATGGCACATGCCATACAGCCAAAGGTAAAATCTTGGCCAACGTCACGTTTCGTGGACGAACAAAAACTCTCGAGTTTTTGTTAATGCCAATTCTCAGTCAGAACTTATACCTAGGGGTCGATTTTGTCCGGAGTTTCGACTTGGCTCCTGACCTATTTGCTCCCTCTCAACAGATATCGGAATTATTGTCCGATGACCCTGCGGCGACAGTCAGTCAACATTCACTGACAGCTGCTCAACAAATGCGACTCAATACCACCATTTCAATGTTTCCGTCTTTCGCTAAGGAGGGCTTAGGGCGTACGAATGTCATCTCGCACGCCATCGACGTCGGAAACAACAAACCGATCAAGCAGAGTCTCTCCCGCCGTCGAAAAGCTCCTCTATAAGGAGGTTGATCGGATGCTTGAAATGGGGGTTATGGAGGAGTCGCAGAGTGCGTGGTCATCACCAGTCACCTTAGTGGTCAAACCCAATAAGGTTCGCATGTGCCTGGACGCCCGTAAGTTCAATGCGGTGACTTTGAAGGATGCTTACCCCTTGCCGCTTATCGATGGGATTTTGAGCCGCCTCCCCAAGGCTGAGTTTATCACGAGCTTAGACTTGAAGGATGCGTTTTGGCAAATTCCCCTCGATGAAGCGTTCAGGGATAAGACAACCTTCACCGTCCCCGGCAGGCCGCTGTATCAGTTTGTGACCATGCCTTTTGGCCTTTGTAATGCGCCACAAACGATGCAACGTCTAATGGACCGCGTGATTCCAGCGCACTTGAAGAACCAGGTGTTTGTCTACTTAGATGATCTGTTGCTGATCTTGTCAACTTTCGATGAACATTTGTTGCTGCTGCAGGAAGTTGCACTGTGACTTCGCAAGGCAGGACTAACGATAAATGTTGAGAAGAGCAACTTCGTCATGACCCACGTTCGATACTTGGGACATATAATCGGTAACGGTACCATCAGGACCGATTCCAGCAAAGTGGAAGCAATAGCTGACTTCCCTCGACCATCGACTACCAAACAACTTCGCCGCTTCTTAGGAATGTGCAGCTGGTACCATAGGTTTGTACCCAACTACGCTTCCGTTTCGTCCCCGCTGACAGACATGCTACGGAAAGGCGGTGGTTTCGTCTGGACCGAAGAAGGACTCCTGGCATTTAAAGCACTGAAAGACTGCTTGACAAGGGCACCTCTGTTACACAGCCCTGACTTCGCGCGCCCGTTTGCCATCCAATGTGACGCAAGTCAACATGGCATCGGCGCTGTGCTAACACAGACAACCGATGACGGTTCGGAAATGCCCATTGCTTATATGTCCAGGAAGCTTAACTCGGCCCAACGAAACTATACGGTGACCGAACACGAACACACACGAATGTCTGGCAGCGGTGACGGCGGTCAAAAAGTTCCGGGCCTACGTGGAAGGCCAAGAATTCTCAATCATAACTGACCATGCTTCGCTGAAGTGGTTGATGAGTCAGTCAGATCTGCAGGGCAAGTTGGCCCGGTGGGCGTTGAAGCTGCAGGACTTCCGCTTCACCATACTGAACCGTAAAGGCAGTCAACATGTGGTGCCCGACACTCTATCTCGAGTCAACTGCGCAGAGTCTCTGTCGGTTCAGGACCCGTTTGGCAGTTGGTCGAGATCGACCTGAACTCCCCTCACTTCCGCTCTCCGGAGTATAAAGAACTGGCAGATAGAGTCGACGCCAATACACACCTGATGCTGGATCTAAAAACGGCTGATGGATTCGTGTACAGGCGCAGCGAGTACGCGAGTGGAAATGAAGTGCAAGAGCAGCAGGCCTGGAAACTCTGGGTTCCAACGGAGCTCGCGACTGACTTAATCAAGCGCGCACACGAGCATCCGCTATGTGCACACGGAGGAGTAGCAAAGACGCTGCAACGTCTTAGGGTCCTATTCTTTTGGCCCAATATGGCGAAGAACGTCAGCGACTTTGTCTCCTCCTGTAGCTTGTGCAAGCAGCCGAAAGCTCCTAACCAGAGTCTCCGACCGCCTATCGAAGACCACTTCACTTCCGAACGCGTCTTTCAGCGCCTGTATATGGATCTCTTGGGTCCGTTCCCTAGATCCAAGTCAGGTAATATTGGAGCCATTGTGCTGGTCGACCATCTGTCGAAGTTCACCTTCGTCGAGCCAATACGGAACTTCACCGCAGAGGTTCTGACCAGTTGGCTCGAGACCAGTGTGTTCCACACTTTTGGGTTACCCGAGTCCATTGTGACGGACAACGGCCAACAATTTAGGGCGAACGTCTTTAATTCGATGTTGGAACGATACGGAGTGCAGCACCTTTATACCGCGGTCTATTCACCGCAGGCCAATGCTTCGGAGTGCGTAAACCGCTCCATTTTAGCTGCCATCAGGGCCTATGTTCACCCGTCCCAGCAGGACTGGGATGGGCGAATCTCCCAAATTAATTGTGCACTCCGGTCGTCCCATCATGCATCCATTAAAGCGTCGCCCTACTTTGTCGTCTTTGGCCATCACATGGTCACTCATGGGCAAACATATGCCCTTCTTCGTAGGCTTCATCTGCTAGGGGAAGCCAATGTCCCGAGCGTGGACAATGTCGACAGATTGGCCATCCTCAGGCAGCAGTTGCAGAAAAACCTGGAATCGGCTTTCCACAAGTTCAAGTTTGTCAAGAGCCGGGTTGTCAAGAAAGTCGGTAACTGTCAGTACCTGTTGTCTGACCTTCAAGGCAAGTCCGTCGGCATTTTCCACGCCGAAGACAAGCGGCGATAACGTCCGTCCCTGCCGTACTTCCACAATACCACATAGGCCCCAGATCTCTTTTTGTCTGCACGCAGCAGAAAAAAGAGACCTGTTCTGTAATGAGAGCCATGTGAATTTGTGTGGTCGTGCCGGGGGTACTATCAGTAGCAAGTGTACCTGGCGAATCTACTCACCGGCACACTTGCAATTGACTGTACCACAGCACAAGTAATGTAGACGCTCATAAGACGCCATCGCTCCGCGTTGACATAGCGCTGGTGTTTTATGAACGTAGCCATTAGACCAATGGCGGAATCCATCTTGGATTTCGAACTTGGAACAAACGACAGTTTGATCTTCGAAATTCCAATTGGGACTCGAGGCGATCTGTCATTTGACAGTAGAAATCCAAGAGGGAGGACACCGCGCGGCCACAGGCAGGACGGAAAAACCGGGAGGAACAAAAGATAGCGCCGACCAGGTAAGGGGAAAATAGATACATAACTGCTTGTGGGACGGCTCTGATCGTTCAATTGCAAGTCCATACAATTCAATTCCAGGCGCCAGGAACGCCGTTCGGTACATCGAGTGGGCGAGAACTTAACCTCCAAGGTGGACGGCGTGTCTGCCGGCTGGAATAGAAAGGCGATAGCAAACTTTCACGCCACCAAACTCGGCTACGGAGCGCCATCAAACCAGGGAAAATACGGCAGTGAGCGCCAGGGAAAAACGCCTGCCGGCTGAACACGGAAGAACGCCAGCCACCGAACACGGAAGAACGCCAGCCCCCGCATTCGAAGCGAGCTCGACCACATTCGGCTACTTAGCCGCCACCAAATTCGGCCACGGAGCCGCCACCAAACTCGGCCACGGAGCCGCCACAGTGTCTGCATAGATTATGCTAAGGAAAGTATATTTCTTATATAGGTAAATAGTTCATATAAGCCGCAATTAATTTGACAGCATATAATGATGTCATTTTATTTGTGTATGCACCCGGTCTTCCATTCAATTTGAGCTGATATAAATGTCAGAGGAGTTATGGCACATTCTACATGGTTGGGATATCCTTAGGTTTAAAACCGTTATTACAATTTAATACTACATTGTTCAAGAATATTTAAAAAAAAAAAGAAATTTGGTGAAACACTGGAGTGGGGGGAACATTTTTTTTATTTGAAAATCGGTTATTTCATATTAAATTTGTTAAAAACATATTGGGTGGTATGCATAATAATGAGGATATACTCAAGAGTGAAGTCTATTGAGGACATTCCTGAGTCTGCTATGTTCGGTGAATCGAGTGAAAAATTTGTATGCATAAAACTACTCTCCGCTCCACAGTGAAAATTGAGTGAAATTCTGTCAAGTCAGCTTTACTCCACTCGACTCACTTTATGCATACCACCCATTATGGCCCGGATTGTGGAAATGGCCTAAAGTAAGAATGTAAGAAAAACAAACGGAGTTATTATTGAATTTTCTTATGTTGCTGTAATCGGAAAACAAATTGTTGATAATTTGAGAAACACAAGTAGATTGTGTTGCTTGTTATGTCGTTGAACAGAATAATTGGATTATAAATGTAGAAACGATTTTTTTTTAATCATTCCATTCAATTGACGTTAATTTATAATACGATTTTAACATAGAATGTCAGTATGGATATTAGCACTGTTTTTGGAACAGTTTGACAATTGTATTGATTAATTCAATCCGTTCGGTAGCTTTTGAGAAAAAGAAATATAAATTGCCAAAACCATAACTTTTCAGTAAGAGCATATTTCTGTCCACGCTTCATAGAGAATCTTGTGTGATTGCTAGCTTCAAAGGTTAATTAAAACATTTTTCCATGGTCGAAAAAAAAACGTACAGCTAATACCGTTATTTTTAGGATAAGAACTAGTTTTATATAAAGAAAAGATAGAAATGCATTTCTTGGACACACTTAACAATAGTTATATGATACACACATAATATTTCATGAATGATGACCACTCTGGTAATAAGAATTATAACGATTAGAATGAAAAAAAAAACAAACAAAAAATTAGAATAATAATAAAAATAATAAACGATATGAATATTTTCGCCTAAAACAGATACTTTTGCTTCCTGACCCCAACGGCCCTCCGCTTTTCTCCTCTCGTCGGGTTTTCTCGTTTGCGCTAAGGGGCAATAATGCGCGGCCCAACCCAAGGTTAGGGGAGGGAGCGCGGAGCCCCATCGCATTCCAGTCTGTCTCTCTGCCGCGGAGCACCCGTCCGGTCCATATAGTAGCACAAGAGATGTCAAATTTCCATCCCCCTTCCTACTTTCTCACTTGTGACGAATTACTTCGTTTCTCTCGCTCTTTTTCATTCCCTCTGATTCTCTCTCTTCAAAGGAATCGCATTACACTTACACCAGTTGTACACAAAGCGACATTGTAATTAAATTATGTTATTAATATTAGAATCATTCATGATGTTAGAGTTGCATTGTACAAATTAGTTCATTGAACTATTGCGGTAATTTCGTTATAAAATGACCGTTCTAAAATGAACATTGCTTTGCTATGTAATAAGAGAAGTGTGGTCGACATGATAAAGGTGCCTCGATGGTCCGGGGAATCCGGACTAGAGTCGGACGCAACCCTAGAGCCGTTGTGGGGGTGCACCTATTTGCCGGTTATTCAGGATCGGGAGAAATGGGTCGGGTTCCTCCGGTTGGCTACATCCTGTCGATTTTTTTACCATCCTACATTCTCTAACGGAAAAATTCTCATTTTCATTTCAGGTGCGAACAGGGACAACATTGTACATAAAACAACAACTTCGTCCCCGACAGGGGGGGGGGGGGGGAATCAACTACACCCACAGCATCGATGGTTCAAGGCCTCAACGAGATGAGAGCCGGACACACATCCCCAAAACCTTTAGGTTAGGTTAGAGCAGTGGCGGTTCGTGGGTTCCAGAGCAAGGGAAGCAGACCAGGAAACTTTTGAATAAAGGTTCAGCCACATATAACGCGTTATAACGCGACGTTCGGCGTTCCTGTACCGTCGCGTTACGGTGGTACGGCTGTATTGCACTTCATTGCATCATCTCTGCCACACACGTGGCGTTATCACTCAGCGTTACTTTTCGGAACGCGACGTTAACGCGACGTTAACTTTTCGGGTTGTATAAAATTACAAAAGTAACGCGAGTTATGTATCGGATTCCAATTTCCGATATAATACCCTCCTAGAATCGCATGACCACACGCATTAGAAGATACCCCACAGGGATCTCTATGCAATAGGTAGTGTTATGGACGGCTTCACCGGTCCATTATTGAAACACTGTATTCGTTTATAACTCTATTAAATTTTTATTAACAACTTGTAATCTTAACACTTAATACTTAATTTTAAGTTAACATTTGAAACAAAATTTACTTTTAAAAAATTTACTTTTACCAAATTTACTTTTACAAAATTATGTATCTTAAACTTCACGCGAGGATTTCCTGTTTGAGTAATGAGCGAAGATCGTCCTGCGCTATGCTATTTTATATCTTCTTTTTTCCATGCCTGGTTCCCACACACCAGGACATTTCTAAAATAGAACGATCCTTTCTTGGGAAACCATAAAATTCTCAACTGGTGTAAATTACCCAATTTAAGATATATGGTTCCGTTCGAATCATTTCTCAGAAGATTGTGCTACACATATTGTACACAAATGTGCGTAAAAGGACGGTTCTAGCGAAGTGCAGGTCATGGTGTTGATCACTTCTTTCGTGGAAAGAAGGAAGGAAGGAAAGATGTACCATTGTGGTGTTTTTGCGTCTCTGTTGTTTATGTGACGCATTGTGGGTGGCACATAACAACACCCCCCTTGGGGAAGACGGATGATAAATTGATTTTAAATTTATTATTCGTCGTAATTAAGTCTTCCGATGGAAGGCCTCAATCTAGACCGTGTCGATCGCGTTTGGCGAATTGGAGTTGTTTGATTAGCAGCTGAATTTGAAGTTGAAGGTAAAACCTCTGGTGGATTTTCGGGCACACTATTCCTTTCAATGTTGTTTATTGGAGTAGGAGGTGAACGTGGTGTATTGTATTGGGTTACTATTATTGGCCTGCAACAGCAGTGACGGTCTATTCTCAGAAAAGAGGGTAAGAATGGTTTTATGCATTTATATACTTTGAACAGTACAAATATTACTATTATAGATGAAGTCATTATGATGACATATTTATAGAAACTTCCATATTTCAGGAGATGTGGTGCTGAATGTAATTTATTTATTTGATCGTTAAGACTCTCAAGCTTATGTGATGCAATGTTGAGTTCGTCTAATTTAATGTTTGACAAATGAATTTCATCGAGGTAGAATTGAACTTCAGTCTGATTTAGTTTCTCTTGATTGCAGCAGTCATCTTCTATGATGTTGAGTCTTGGGATTATGTTTTGATAAGGAATAATCATTTCAGAATTTGCAATCAATTGAGTTTGTGGGGAATATGCTTTACAACCAGGTTCTAGGGATAAAATTCCGGTTTTTGTAATCTCAGTGTCTTGGATTGAGCTATTACAAGATATTGTAAGTATTTTTGGTTCACTTACAACATAGATCCATCTATTATTTAAAAGGTTTTGCCAAATTTCTATTTGCCCTGTTAAAAATCTGGTTTTGCAATCTTTTGGGATATTTTTGTTCACGTTCGTTAATAATGACACTTCACAGATTGGTTTACTGAGTGTCGCATATATAATGTGATTTTCGCACCCGTATTTGTTATTCTCCAATTGTTTACAGTGATCTAAGTTTTGGAATTGTGCATATTGCATCTTGTTTGTTGATATAGCAAGATGTTTGAAACTTGGTTCAATGTACGCATATGTTTGATGATTTGCATGAGGGATCGGTAAAGGTATGAGGTGATATAAATTGAAAGTTGTGCTGTCTACAATTGGAATCAGTATGACGTATATCATTCGTCGGTTAATGAAAGTGTATTGAATTTGAGCAATCTCTAGAATTTTATTGATATGTCGCCTTTTCAATTCTACTGGATATTCGTGGCCACTTTTAAGGTATTTGATAGAATTTGTTAGCTCTTCAAGTAACTGCTTTGGGCTAATTAGACTTGGATGGATGGTATTCTGTCTTGCAGAAAGGATTATGTTTACAATTTCCTCGAATTTAATATCGATTTCATTTATCAAGAATAGCAATATGCTGAAATGTTCAATTATATCCTCAGTTAATCTAGTTTCTGTGTTAATTAGATATTGACTTCTTAAGAAGGAATTAAAACGTCTGATATTTTCATTTAATTGCTTCTCAGATATTTTCAATTGAGAAATTGTATTGTTGAAATTTGTGATAGTGGTTTTGATAACACGAATTTGATCTTTCATTAATTGCTGAATGTCGGCGTCATCTTTTCCAACATTACCGATGACTTTGTCATAATATTCGGCATCATTGGAATCCATTGTTCCGAACAAAAATTTTGCGACTGATCCTACAATATTTAGAATACCTCTTTTTGATCTATCAGTATCATATCCTAACATGTCCCTAATCGATTCCTCTTTATTTACCAATTCTGGCAGTTTAATTTTAAATATATTTGCATTTTGAGTACAAAAAACTTTAACCTGCTCGGTGTGCATTAGGTCGCATAGTTTAAAGGAGGATTCTGAAGTTCTTTTAATAAGTTTTAATCTATCGGTATATGAATCTATATCTATATGGGTAACTATCTTAAGGTAATCGAAATAAAATTTAGTGGTACCAGTGTGTTCATAAAATAATCCGCTTCCAGCATCTATTGTTTGAACTTCGTATCCTGGCAAGGGATTGCATGAATATGCATTAAAGCATACGATGAGAAGAACGATTAACCTGTAAGAGAGGTTGGTTTTAATTGGTTGGTATGGACTTTTATAGTTTTATTATT
This sequence comes from Chloromyia formosa, assembly GCA_964017055.1. Lineage (NCBI taxonomy): Eukaryota > Metazoa > Arthropoda > Insecta > Diptera > Stratiomyidae > Chloromyia > Chloromyia formosa. The sequence goes on along the minus strand of OZ024815.1, from coordinate 85,350,341 downwards.
TTTTAGACGTATAATAATATTTTTATTGTTGTCGCATATTTCTGCTATCTCAAACGGACCTTTCCAATTTGGTGTAAGTTTTTTCGTTGTTCCTGATTTCGTGGAATAGTTCTTCATTAGAACAAAATCTCCTGTCTTATACTTTGGGTTATGAATTTTCCTATCGTAGTACGTTTTACTAATTTCTTTTGATTTTATTATATTTTGTTTGGCGATTTGAAAAGATTTGTTCAATTTGTATCTAAGCTGTTCAACATAGGAATCATATGTATACCGAAATTCTGGGGTACTCGTTATAGAACTAGGTAAAACTGGTTTTGTCCCGAATACTAATTCGTATGGTGCATATTTGGTGGTTGAATGTACTGCCGTATTATATGCAAAGATTGCTAAAGGTACATATTCGTCCCAATCATTTTGCTGACTATTAATATAATGTTTTAAATAATCTTTTAGTGTTGAATGAGAACGTTCTAGTGCACCATTAGATTGAGGGTGATATGCTGTTGTATTAAGGAGCTTGATTTGGAACAGTTTAGCTACTTCTTTCATCAGCAGTGAAGTGAAGTCGGAACCTTGATCGGTAAGAATTTGTTTTGGTATCCCGAAGCGAGTGATAAACTGTAGTAATCTGTTTGCCACAGTTTTTGCTTCGTGATTAGGAATAGGATATGCATTTGAATATTTAGTAAGATCATCTTGGAGAGTTAGGATGAATCGATTACCTTCTTCTGTAATAGGTAAGGGACCCACGATATCGAGACTAATTTTTTCAAAAGGGCTACTCGCCGTAGAAGTTATCTCCATTGGAGCTTTTGTTAACTTTCTAGATGTTTTATTTAATTGGCATGATTCACAATTCTTTATGTAGATTTTTATCTGTTTTTTCATATAAGTCCATTTGTAATACTGTTTTATTTGATTATAAGTTTTATGAAAACCATTATGCCCAGAGCTTGGAGTATCATGAAACTCCTTCAGAATTGCTGGGATTTGATCTGCAGTCGGAGTTACTATTTTATTATGGTAAATATTGATTCTAATTTTTTCATTCCGAAATACGAATTGTATAATGTCGCGTAGTTTGTTATAATTAAACTGGTTGAATTGGTCAACAGGGTTTGGAATATTTATTTCATTAATTTTGTCTGTCTTAAGTTTTCCTTTCAAGTTTATTATACAATAAAAGAAATCTTTATAAGAAGGTTTTTCGAAGAATGAATGTTTGTAGAAGCAATGGTATATAATTTGTTTATCTTTTGAGACAGACTTCTCTATTTCATAGGGAGAGTGGTTTTTGTTCACGATAATTTCTCTATTTGGACTTTTATCTAGGAATAATGTCATATGAGGATTCTCATCACTTTTATCTGTTGCTGTAAAGTATGCAACATGTGATATTGTACTGCGTATATTATCGTTAATGTCATTATAGTCATATATTTTAGGGAACTCTGAATTGTAATAGAATTTTATGTAATCTTCGTACGTATCATCAGATTGAGCAATTAACACATTTTCCGTGATATTGGCCTTATTTTCATGGTTCTGGGTAGGGATAGGAATATCGACATCATTGCCAATTTTAATTCGCGATAAAGCGTCTGCATTCGCATTTACTCGACCTTGTTTGTGAACTATCTCATAGTCAAATTCTTCGAGTTTTAATCTCCATCGAATAAGTTTGCTTCCTGGATCCTTGCAGTTGAAAAGCCAAGTTAGTGGTCGATGATCTGTAACTATCTTGAACTTTCTTCCGTAAAGGTAAGGACGGAAGTTCTGCACAGCCCAAACTATTGCTAGCAATTCCCTTTCGGTAGTACTATAATTAGACTCTGCCCTATTCATTGTACGACTTGCGTACGAGACTGGAAGATCAATATTTTTATCACTTAATTGACTTAAGATAGCACCAATTGCGAAATTGGATGCATCGGTTGTGACTATGAATTCCTTAGAAAAGTTTGGATATTGCAGAATCGGGGCTGATATGAGTTTAGATTTTAACGTCTCAAAAGCTTCTGTTTGTTCGCGTGACCATTCGAATTTGATATCCTTTCGGAGTAACTTTGTAAGTGGTTTGGTAAGCTTGGAGAAATTCTCAATAAATCTTCTATAATAACCACAGAGGCCAAGAAAAGATTTTATTTCTTTCTGATTCTTTGGTATTGGAAATTTTTCTACAGCTAAAACCTTTTCCGGATTGGGGGAAACTCCGTCTCCTGAAATAACATGACCTAGATATACAACTTCATGTCGCATGAATTCGCATTTGAATGGCTCTAATTTTAGGCCACTATCTTTCATTCTTTCAAATACGTTTTTCAGTTTCATTTCGTGATCTTGGATTGAACTTGCATATATAACGACGTCATCGAGATAAACAAAGCATTCTAGCCCTTGTAGACCAGACAATACAGTATTCATGAGACGTTGAAACGTTGCTGGCGCATTCTTTAAACCAAAAGGCATTCTGGTATATTCGTAATGACCTAGAGGTGTAGTGAATGCTGTTTTTGCTCTATCTTCGTGTCTCATATTAATTTGATGAAATCCACTGGCTAAATCCAAGGTAGTGAAGTATTTAGAATGACCCAATTGGTCCAATATTTCAGTAATATTAGGAATTGGAAATACGTCGCATTCAGTAACGTTGTTTAATTTTCTGTAATCAACAACAACTCTCCATTTTTTCTCTCCAGAGGCGTCCTGTTTTTTAGGGACTACCCAAAGTGGAGCTGACCATGGGGAGTTTGATTGTTGTATTATACCTTGATCAAGCATTTTATTTATTTGCTTATTAACTTCACTCTTGTGGACTTCTGGATAACGATAAGTCTTTGCAGAAATCGGTCTGTTATCTGTCAAATTAATTTCGTGGTCAATGAGATTTGTACTTGTTAAAGGATCACCATCTAAGTGGAATATTTCCGAATATTCAGTGACGATTCTTGAAATCGACTCCTTTTCTTCCCTGTTTAGATGGTCAAGTCTAATGGATTCCTTTAGTCTTTCATGACGGTTTGAATGGTTTGTAGGATTATTTTGAAAAGTATATACTGGCTCAGATCCAGTAATCTCTTCTAATGGTTCGAGATAAACCTCGCTATATTTTAGTATTTCATCCTTTTCGGTAGAATTTAGGATGGATACAATTGCTTCGTTTTGATTATTTACTTTGGTTAAGGCTTCGCTTAAATATATTCCTGGACCTATTTCCTGTCTTTTAACAATACCTTCTTTGATTTCTGGATTTTGAATTTTCACTTTAACGTAAGTGATCGATCTTGCTTTTATCTTTTGTTTTACAACATCTTTTCTATACATTTTGGAATGATCTTTATATTGATCTTCATGAGATCTAGAATCTGCTAAAGATTCTTTAATTTGATCATCTGTAGTACAATGATTCCTTTGGAACTCATCGCTTTGACTACTATGTATAGTAGATGTATGTAAAGGGATTTTTACTTTCCCTACCATCAGGACTCGTTGGGGAAAATCCAGAAAACAATTTCGATTAAGGAGGAAATCATTACCAATTATTCCATCAAATGGAATATTCGATTGTTTTATAATGACAGAAAACGTGTGATTTATATTCCGTGTTGGAAATAGAAGCTTAATATCTGCTGTTCCTACGGTTGAAGTAGATGAGCAGATACCATGTAAATCAATTTTTGTTGTTTCATCAATGAGTGTATTCCCTACTAACGTTTGAGCTTTAACTATTGAAATTGAGGCTCCTGTATCTATTAAGAATCTGAAGAATTTAAACTTGGAATCAGGACTTTGAACTTTTATAAAAAGGTTGTTGTCACTAGAGGAATACGTGACGTTGTAACTTTTGGCTAATTCCCCTCTAGGAGTAATAAAGCCGATATGTCCCGTTTCCTCACATTTGACGAGTTGTTCCCGTTTTTTGAAGGTTGTTGTTGACGAGAAATAACCTCGTTTTTTGAATGGAGTTTTACAGAGTTTATAGATTCATTTTTGTTTGAAGTCTTTGCACCAGTATTAGATGGGGAATTATTCTTCTTTTGATTGTAGGCACGCTTCCTACACTCTTCTATTATATGCCCTTTATTTTTGCAATATTTACAGAATTTTTCACCGGCTGTACCAACATTGAAAGCTGCACCCGATTTCTGTTTTCGGTAGCAGTCTGCAGTATTATGATTTTTCATTTTGCAAACCTTACAAAATTTTGAGTTTTGATTAGAGCCATTAGTACCTGTGTAGTGCCTTTTTGTGAGAGTAATAATTTTCTCTTCTTCAATAGCTACTTGCATGGCTTCCGTAAGGGATTTTACATTTCGTGCTCTGATAATTTTACTTATTTCAGGATCAACATTTAAGATGAAAGTGTGAAGGATAAGGTCATTCATTGCTGCAACTCGACCTTTTAATTCTTCTTCGTTTTCAACTGATTGTTGCACGCAAGTAATTAAGTTTTTTGCTGCAGTTTCTATTCTCACTATATATTGAGAAATTGTTTCTTTTTGCATTTGCTTGCATTGTTGCAGTTCGATTAATAAATGATTGTAATGTTTCCGATCACCATATAGCAATTTCAGAAAATCACTCAGTTCGGACCATTCACTAAAAGTATGATTAGAAACGGCTATTTCAGCTTTACCCTCTAGCTGAGTTATAGCGTAATCTAACAAAACTGCTTCTTGTTCTGGGTATGCTAACTTAAAAGCTCTTTTGCACCCAGTTAGATATGAATTTAATTTGTCGCGATCCCCATTAAAAGGTTTAATAAATTTAATGAGGATGGACAAATTAACTTTTTCTGTCAGCATATCGCTGCAGGACTCATTCTCCTCGGAATCGCGTCGTGTTCTATCGGCTTGACCGATATTTGAGTTTTCTGGCTTAGTTGAAGTTGACATATTTTGAATTTTGTACAATATTTCTTATTTTATTCTTATCATTCATAAACACTTACTTGGTTGTTACCATTATTGTCTCGACTTTTGTTGAATTCGAAAATTATTTGCTGATTGTAAAACTGCCTTTGTCCGTCCGACAAAGTGGATTATAGCACTGCCTCTATCCGTCCGATAGGGTGAATTTGAAATTGCTGCCTCTATCCGTCCGATAGAGTGAATATGGAATTGCTGCCTCTATCCGTCCGATAGGGTGAATTTGGAATTGCTGCCTCTATCCGTCCGATAGGGTGAATTTGGAATTGCTGCCTCTATCCGTCCGATAGAGTAAATTTGGAATTGCTGCCTCTTACTATTTTTCGCCAGATACAGATTGGCTTTCACGTTGCTTTGCTCGACATGCAAAGTTTGTAACCGTTGTGTTTATCGTTGTTGTATTTGTTGTTTTTGTCACAAGCATAAGCTTTGTACGATTTATAGCAAAGTATTAATTTCTTGTATTACACTTTATTTTATTAAAGTCCACAGTTTATTAGTGTGATATTTTATTAGGATTATTATTATTTGGTTTGTCTTGGGTTTTTAATCTGGGTTTTTTTTTTTTTAATAGAGTTACAGTGACATTTATACTTTTGTGTTTTATTTAAATAGTTCGATCACTAGATGGTGTTTAATTTTTGACACCATCCCACTTCTGACACCAAAATTTTCTCTGTTATGGACGGCTTCACCGGTCCATTATTGAAACACTGTATTCGTTTATAACTCTATTAAATTTTTATTAACAACTTGTAATCTTAACACTTAATACTTAATTTTAAGTTAACATTTGAAACAAAATTTACTTTTAAAAAATTTACTTTTACCAAATTTACTTTTACAAAATTATGTATCTTAAACTTCACGCGAGGATTTCCTGTTTGAGTAATGAGCGAAGATCGTCCTGCGCTATGCTATTTTATATCTTCTTTTTTCCATGCCTGGTTCCCACACACCAGGACATTTCTAAAATAGAACGATCCTTTCTTGGGAAACCATAAAATTCTCAACTGGTGTAAATTACCCAATTTAAGATATATGGTTCCGTTCGAATCATTTCTCAGAAGATTGTGCTACACATATTGTACACAAATGTGCGTAAAAGGACGGTTCTAGCGAAGTGCAGGTCATGGTGTTGATCACTTCTTTCGTGGAAAGAAGGAAGGAAGGAAAGATGTACCATTGTGGTGTTTTTGCGTCTCTGTTGTTTATGTGACGCATTGTGGGTGGCACATAACAGTAGTTTAAGCAAAAATGTGGCACACTTGAGATACATTATTGAAGTGTTTCTAATAATGCATCTCTGCCCATTTTTAAAGATACATTATCATGTGCGGACCACACATCCTGTAAGTGGCCACATTCCTATAATAAGATCCTTTTTTTGTATAAGTATAGTTTAGATAGATAGTTGTGACTCTGTTTTTGAGGACAGTCCACCCGTGACCGCGATGAGCGGTTGACGATTTGTTACAGAGGAAATAAACGAACTGTTTGTTTTAAAATAAGAAAAAAGTATTTTCATTTTCCAATGAAGGAATAATACAACTCGCGCGTTACCGGCGTTCTCCTCATCAGAACTACTCATGATTGCTATACAAACTCAACCACAGTACTGGATCGCCCGCCCAGATAACGCTGCGTGTGTAACGTAGCCAATATCGCCGAACGCCGCGTTGAGGGGCGTTCCATGAACGTCGCGTTATAACGCGTTCTGTCTGTTTGAGCCTTAAGACGCATTGATTTGATTTGCGGAAAATGAAACAACTCCAAAATCTGATGGGCCAAAATTTGATGATGGTTTTCAAAAAATTTCAGGCTAAAAAGAACGAATTTGAAATCCTTTTTCGAAAACTAGCAATCGTTTCTGAAATTTTGGCGTTGGAAACACCAATGGCTAAGTTCATAATACACAGCGTAATCGCAGCATGCTGTGGCTGCAGTATCGAAGCAGCTTTGAAGCAACTTGTTGTGTTTTGAACTGTACTCGCATCTAGTCATCCGTCAATTGTCAAATTTCCACTTCAAAGGTGACTACTGAAAAAAATTGTATCAATGGCTAAAATCATAACACACAACGGTTGGCATACTGTTGCAAATTTGTTTTTTGAATTCTCTCGACAGAGTTTCTGATGGACACAACATGCTGTGAAAAATGTCATTTTCTCCATCACAAAAATTTCTCCGCTGGCTAGGACCAGCATATGATAACAATTCAGAAATGACACTTGCGCTATCGTATTCATACGATTTTTCGTCAGTAGTCAGTTTTGAATTGGAAATTTGATGGATGACTAGATGCGAGTGCAGTTCAGAACACAACAAATTGCTGCAAAGCTGCTTCGATACTGTTGCCATAGTATGTTGCGATTCCGTTGTATTACTTTTATCATTTCTGAATTGTCATCATATGCTAGTCGTAGCTAGCGGAAAAATTTTTGTGATGGAGAAAATGACATTTTTCACAACATTTATGTCCATCAAAAACTCAGTGGAGAGAATTCATAAAGCAAATTGGCAACAGTATGCTAACCGTTGTGTGTTATGAACTTAAACAATATTAATGTAACTCAAAATGACTTCCGATACTCAGGTTTTACGATGTATTTTTATACTTTAGCCTCGAACTAGATGTTATCCTTTTTGCAAAGCTCGTAACCCTTTTCGAGTTATTCTCGCCTAATCATTCAATGGTTCAATCTTCGAAAAATTAAATCGTTCATTGTTACTTTTTACATAATATCGGATCCTAAAAGTTTTAAAATAATTGTTATGATGTACCCCAGTAGGTTTGTACTACCTAAAGTGAGAATTCGACCCATATACATATGTATATCAAGGAAGCTTATCGCACTATGTTTCCATAAAAAACTTCAACTTCCAAGAAAATTCATAAAAAAGAGTTCCAATTCGTTCGTTTTAAGCTGGAGTTCATTAATTGCCACCATCAAATTTTGGCACCTCAAATATTTTATTTATTTTATTAATTGAACCACCCACCACACCCCAACTCAAAAAGCAAGTCCACTTCTACGAGTATATAGAAAAAATTGCAAGAGAAACGGAAACTTAACATCTACATGCTCTTCGTATCACCTTAAAAAGTCTTCATACAAAGTGCTTAAGAAGCTGCGATTTTGGCAGCTTCTTCTCAAGATATACGAGCGCATCATAGCGGCACGACAAGTGTAGAAGATTTTACTCAATGTCGTCGCGTCGGGCTGCGTCGAAATGCGCGATCCTCAATAGGCACCATAGAAGCTGTGATTTCTGTTGCTTCCATTGATTCTAGGCGGATGAAAATGTGTCGCCCATATTCTCTTCGCTTTGTTATCACGAATAGAAGTAAAAGAGTATGGTATAAAATAAAATGAAGAGAAACGTATTGTTTGCACATATAGGAAATAGGAAGTTGAATCGCACAGGAAATACGTATGAAAATAATGTATAAAGAATGTAATTGATGAGTAAGTAATAATCAAAATCATATGGATGAAATAATTAAGTGTATTTTAGAAAATCTATATACATATATTGTATAATGTTTGGCTACGTGGATTTGAATGAACTATTTGGTGAAATTAACAAGGGAAGCACTGCTTCCTTTGCTTCCAATGAGGAACCGCCACTGGGTTAGAGGGGCTGCCATGAAATGTCACAGCTCACTTAGACCACAGATGGGTCTGTTGTGATTCCCGCGGTATTTAACAACCTGCAAAATTAATCATTAAACCAGCCGGAACTGATAATGAAGCGAAAAATCCTACTGACATCCATATCCTTCAAGTCATCCAAATCTTCAAAGAAGAAATACCCAAGAATCCTTTTCCTCCTTATCACCAAGGCAGGACAGGTACATCCTCGTCATCGCAACTTCTGCAAAAATCATTGTAAGGACGCTGGAGTCTTCTGGCGTTCTCGCCGATCAGACAATGCTCAGTGATAACTCCCACCAGAACGCTAATGTGCTTCCTATCCATTGATCGAAGTTTGGAAGATCGCCAAAGATCGATTCTGGGCCATATCATTTTTGTCACTTGGCAGGTGCTACTGGTACCTCATATTGTATTGGCCTTGCCAACCGCATCCTCCATTATCTTCTTTTTGCAAGCGGATATGGGCATTCCAATTTCGTGAGGCTCCATCATGATCTCCCTAGTCGCTGCACGAGCCAACTCATCAGCTTTACAATTGCCAGCAAAACCACTATGGCCGGGAATCCAACACAATAGAATGTTGAAGGCTTTTCCCAGCTCAATAAGGGACGAGCGGCACTCTTCCACCAGCTTCGATGAGGTGGAAACGGAATCGATGGATCTTATCGCAGCCTGGCTATCAGTGTATATAATTATGTCTCTAGAGGCTACAACGTGACGTCCTAGCCAAGTTAAAACCTCTGAATTAGCTGAGACCTCCGCCTGAAAAACGCTGCAGTGATCCGGTAAAAGTAAGGAGATATTAACTCCTAGGCTATCGGAGTATACACCCGCACCCACTCCTTCCTCAGTTTTAGAGCCATCTGTATAGAAAACAATAGACACCGTTTCTAAGGGGACAGTATCAGCCCAGTCACTCCGTGATGAAATCAAGCTTGCAAAGTTTTTTCCGAATACAAGCTTAGGGGACGTGTAGTCGGTCGTTGAAGGGATATCCACATTGTTGAGAATGGCAGAGTGGCCGCCGCTTGAAGTTACACACTGACCAGTCTCACGAAGACGAATGGCCGTATTTTCAGCCACTACTTCAGCATAAATATCTATCGGTAGCAAGTTAAGCAACACATCCAGGGCAGCGGACGGTATTATTCTAAGAGCTCCAGTCATTGCTATGCAAGCTAGATGCTGCAGCTTCCCCAACATTTTGCGATAAGCCGCTATACGCAGTGTCGTCCACCAAACAGTGATACCATGCAGGAGTATTGGACGCAGGACTGAAACGAACAGCCAGTAGACAACTTTTGGTTGCAGGCCCCATTTTTTTACCTATGACTCTTCTACACAAATACAGCGCCACAGTAGCCTTGTTCACCCGCTCCTGTATGTTGAGCTTCCAAGTCAGTTTCCTGTCTAGGATTAGACCCAGAAATTTTGCCTCTACTTACACGCTTTCGTTTTTCCGACGCATCCAGACTAGCTTGTATAACCCTGGATGTTAGCATCAGATTAATGAAGCTGCGGAGTGAATCGTCAATACTCAGGCTTGCGAGTGCATCGGTGATTGCAACCGGGTGAACATTGTTGAAAGCCCCCTCGATATCCAAAAAGGCCACCATTGTATATTATATTGTATATATATTGTATTTGCAGGCAAATGATTTTTCAATGTGACCTACCAGAAAATGTAAGGCAGTATCTACAGACCTCCCTTTCCAATAGGCGTGCTGTGAAGTGGACAAGAGGCGAGCTGGAATGCTGGTTCGAAGGTGTATATCAATCAGTCTTTCTAGGACCTTTAGTAAGGTCGATGAAAGGCTGATAGGTCGGAGATCAGTTGGGCGCACGTGCGAGCATTTTCCTGGTTTTGGAATAAAGACAACTCTAACCTCCGTCCACAGTCGTGGAATGTGTACCAAATTCAAGAATGCCTTAAAAATGGATGCAATCCGAAGGTACACTATATCCGCCGTATGTTGCAAGTCCGGCGGGATAATGCCATCCAGTCCAGCGGACTTAAACGATTCAAAGCTGGAAATCGCCCATAAGATCTTTTCCTCCGTAAGAATAGATGAGGAGACCTCAGAGGTTGTTGAGTATATCGGGGCGTTCGTAGACACGGTATCAGTCGAGCTATCTGGAAAGTGCGTATCTAGCAAAAGTTTAATAGTTTCCTCACTCGTTGCTGTCCAAGATACGTCCTGCTTAAGTAGAAAACCTGGCATAGGCGGATTTGTAGATAAGATCATGCGAAGCCTAGATGTCTCACTTGATTCTTCTATGCGCTCACAAAAGAGCCGCCATGAACTGCGTTTAGCTAATCTTACTTCCTTGTTGTAAGCACTGAGGTCCTTTTTATATGTTAACCAATCTGAATTTAGTCTAGAAGATTTCGCCTTGTTAAAGCTTCTCCTGCAAGCCACGCGTAGATCTGAGGTCTGGGTGCTCCACCAGATTGGCTTTTTATTGCCTGATTGTCTACTGACAGGGCAGGACCTTGATACGGCTTTATTTAGAGCACCAGTTAGAGTGCAAACCATATCATCCAATTCTTCCTTGCTGCGTGGCTGGGACGGTAATGGCGGCAGCACCATTGAGACGGTTTCCCGGTATCTGTGCTAGTCCGTTCTTTTTCGATTTAAAATGACCGATTTCGGTTCCACTCGTTCGTCCAGAGAAAATTGGAGATACCGATGATCGGAAAAGGAGTGATCAGACGAAACTCTCCAATCCCGTACCATATGTTGAATATCCTCGGACACAAGTGGTAAGTCTAAGACTTCTTGCCTATTCTTAGTAACAAAGGTGGGCTCACAGCCTACGTTACAGATCAGAAGATTTGAGCTTATTAGAAATTCGAACAGCAGTTCTCCTAGCTCATTTGTATCGGAACTACCCCATATTGAATGGTGTGCATTGGAGTCGCATCCAAAAATAAGACCATTTTTTTGTGTTTTGGCAAATGCTATAGCATCTCTCAAGTTATTCGGCGGTAGGGTGCCTGTATAGTCATGTGGTAGGTATGCTGAGACAATCCAGTATCGCCTATCCCCAAATTCCAGGCACACCACAACAGAATCATTGTCACTAAATGTCGAAATCAGAAAAGCATTAAGCGTTTTCCTTACAAGAATACACGACCGGGGTTTTCCCTGGTCTTTAACGTAAAAAAGTGTGTACTCCGGAGACCCCAGGCCCCTCACAAGGTCGCGAGCAACCCAGGTCTCCTGTATCAATGCTATATCTTCCCCATTGTGCGCCAAGCGAAGAAGAAGAGCCGCTGATACTGCTTTGGAATGGTGAAGATTAATTTGCACAAAACTAATCATCGCTGCTGTGATTTCCCCGCCTCCACCACCGTAATATTGGCGTCGCTGCGGACATCGGAATCGGACAAGTCGTGGAGCAATGAGGGCTCCAACATGTCCTCCAGATTGGCTAAGTCCGAACCCAGTGATACGCGTTCGTCATCCGTATCCTGATGGGGTCAAGGGGCAATGGAGTGGGGTACATTTTCGCCTACTGATCCCACTTCCATGGGATCCGGTGGGGAGTCTTTTAGTCTGGCCTTTTTCAGGTCTTTTTTATAGACCCTTATTTTTGTGGTCATGAAGCCGTAAAAGACTACCCCATTCGTTCTAACTAGGAGGGCGAGCGATTCCGTGTTAATCACTAGAATCGCACAGCGAGAGCCTTTTACTGGCTCCTCAAGCTTAACGATCTTCCAGTCATGAGCAGGAAGTTCCGTATTACTCGTCCTCATGATGAACAGGATTTCCTCCACATCGTCGACGGTGGATGGAATCCACACGCGAGCTCTTGGACGTGTGGGAATCAAGTCCTTTGTAACGAGCTCAAGATACGCATTTTCCCATAACTCATCTATTTTCGTTAAGGCTAGCTTAAACAGGCTCACTGAGCGTTGATCAGCGAATCGCATCAACTTGATGTGGCCCTGATACCAACCCCTATCTTTGCATTTGGGAGCTGGCCCCGAACTCTCTTCCATGACCTTACGGAAGTTTAAGGTGTGTCCACCCCCAACCTTCCTCCAGTTCTCAAGCGAAATTGTTCCATCCGCATTACTTTTGACGATTACCGCCAGCTGTATCCACTTTTTCAGCGCATTCGCGTAAGAGGAACTTGTAGCGCTCGTAGCGGCAGTCTTCCTTTTTGTAGGGATCTCCGGCGATTCCTCTACCGATCGTTGCCGTTTCGTTCCAGGTGGAAAAGCCTCAATCTCTTTCAAGAATTTCGTTGCCCATGCGAGAGATTCCTTCTGCTTCTCCGTCCTTCGATCTTCAGGGATATTTCCCACAAGATCCCGGACGCGAACAGCGTTGCGCTTCTCCCTGAACCGGACCTTGGATGGCGGCAGGTTGCGACTCGCGTCACTACCGCTTTTATATCTTTGAGCCCGTTGCTCTCCTCTACTTGGGCCAGGTTTAACCAGAGCCGAAGTAGCGAGACCACAGGCTATGGAGTCGTCCCTCGACGCACTCCGCGGCCGGCTTGGACCTGGTATGGCCGCCGGCGAAGTCTGCTGCCCACCTACGGAGTCATCCTCCGACGCACTCCGCGGTTGGCTAGGCCCTGGCAAGATAAGCCGACTACGACTGGTACGCTGGTCAGCGTTGCTTTCCCACTGAAAACGTGGCCATCCCCTGATAAACTCATAGGATTATTTGATGAAAGTGTTTGCAAAAATAACTGGACGTGCGCACCCCAGCTGACCTGCGGTCGCGGCCCGCGACGGGAATTGTAAAAAGATCCTCGTCGGTGTACGATCTTCAGCGCAACTCCCGAAAACAGATGTGCTGCAGGCTCGTAGCGCCACAAAAACTGCCAACAAAAACACTGGCGAAAGTAGCCTCCACAGACACTGACACAGACAGCCGCAACCAGTTTTATGGCTTTCCAAAAATTTCGCACTTTTCACGCACTTTTCGGGTGTTTTTCTCACAATGCACTTTTTATCACGACGCACGGCGCGCTACCGCGATCGTTTTCCAATGATTTTAAACACAAAGAAATCGCAACCGAAAACCGAATTCGCCTACACAGCGCGGCGCCTCTCTCAAACGGATCGCGGAGGCTCACACACACCTGAATTACTGAATAACTCTTCTGAGTTAAGAATGATAATATAAATGCCTGCACCCGATTCAAAATTATTATGCAGTAAACTCCACGATTGATTCTGGGCTAACCTCTCGATTTGGAAGTACCCGTTGTTCCGCGATTTAGTTTAGATCCACGCTAAGAATTTACCACTAGCACAATGCCACTGATTATATATTGTGTTCATATCAATCCTTTTTACGGCTGAGGAGTTTTTCTTGGCGGGGATTTTTTTACAACAGAGTTGTTTTTGTGAGATCGATACTACGGAACCTCTCGATTTGGTGAATACCGGTTGTTCCGCTATTGTGCACCATCCGTTATGTGGAAAAGAAAATTTGGTTATGTGTTGAGTTGCACCGATAGTTTTTACAAAACCACGTCTTCAGCGCTTATCAGAAAAGAATCTTTCACTAGCACAAATTCAGAAAAGAATCTTCCACTAGCACAAATTCTCCGACCGATTTATTGAACAACCTGCACTCAATGAAATAGAAACCAGGCCGAAGCGTATATACCCTAGACTTGTACAGACCTAGTGGTGATACCAAAAGTACCAATTGGTAACGACCATATGCATTAAAAATGAGCTTCCTATATGGCCAGTTTATAGGGGAGTTTGGCAATCATTCAGGAGGATCTTGACCATTATCAAAATTAATTAACTAACCCATTCTACAAATATTTGTCGAATTTTTCAATTCGCTAGCTCCACTCTATCGGAACTTATTGCTTATTTGAAGTTTCACTTGTAGGGGAGGTAGGGGCTCCTTGGGTCGGATCTTGCTCATTATTTCCACCAACAAATAAGATCATGCTTCAAACATTTAAACAAAATTTCAAGTCTCTAGCTTCACTCTATCGAAAGTTATCGCTTATTTGAAGTTTCACTTGTAGGGGAGGTAGGGGTTCTTTGGGTCGGATCTTGCTCATCATTGCCACCAACAAATACAATTATGCTACAAACATTTAAACAAAATTTCAAGCTTCACTCCATCGAAAGCTTCACTCCATCGAAAGCTTCACTCCATCGAAAGTTATCGCTTATTTGAAGTTTCATTTGTAGGGGAAGTAGTGGTTTCGTTGGTCGGATTTTATGTATTTTCAATATTAGCCAACTGGATCCTATTACAAACATTTGACCCAAATTTTAACTCGCTAGCATTATTTTGTCGTAAGTTATCGCTTGTTTTTTGTTTAATTTCTAGGGGAGGTAGGGGTTCCTTAGGTCGGATCTAACCCATCTTGAATACCAACTAACACGATCTCACTTTAAACATTTGACTTCAAGTCGCTGACTTGATTCTGTCAAAAGTTATCGCTTATTTGAAGTTTCATTTGTAGGGGAGGTAGGGGTTGTTTGGGTCGGATCTTGCCCATTTCCAATACCAACCAAGGAGATCCCACTAACAACATTTTATCAAATTTTCAACTCGCTAGTGTTATTTTATTGAAAGTTATCGTAATTAAAGGAATATTTAATTTTTTGAAATTTGTAGGGGAGGTAGGCGTTCCTTTGATCCGATTATGCCCAACTTACTAGAACTCAAGCATCTTATTACCCCAAGGTTACATGCCAAAAACCAGGTATCTACGTCAATTGGTTCAAGAGTTATAGACAAAAAACCCGAAAAGTAGGGTAGTACGGGGCTCTTTGTAAGGAAATTACTGTTCGTTTCCAACTGATCGATTTTATATTTCCAGGGAAGTAGAAGATTATCCTCACGAGCAATCTACCAAAGCTAGAGCTTTTCATCTTTATTTAATCGGGAGTTATATAAACATTTAATTATTTTATATATATAGGGGAGGTAGGCGTTCTCTTATCCTGATCAGGCCCATTTTCAATACCAACCAAGTAGATTATACTTCCAACATTTGGCCAAAATTTCAAGTCTCTAGCTTCATTCTATCGAAAGTTATCGTGCGAACGGACAGACAGACACACAGATGGACAGACAAACAGACAGACAGAAGGACACACAGACAGACAGACAGACATGGCTTAATCGAATCAGGAGGTGATCCTGATCATTTATATATATACATTGCTATACCTCCGGAGCCTCCTTTAAGGTGTTACATATTTCCGTCGTGACAAAAACAATATACCCTATACTAAAAGTCTAGGGTTGTCCCAAAACCTTTACAGACAACACATGGCGAGTTATATAGTATTGCATTATAAATTTATTAAGGGTTGGTCTATAGATATTTGTACAAACAAAATAAATGCACAAAAAAAGGTCGACACCCACTCACAAATAGTTACTCACGTTAGATGTTTACTTTTTCGTTCGTTGCAAGCGATGATAAAAAGACAGAAACTCCGGTGGCGGCCGCTACTGAAGTGCTGCTTCCTGCTGTTAGCGCGTCCCTTGATGTGAAGGGGTGTAATTTGCACACTATCTTATACTATTTTAACATTAATCTTAACAAACTATATTTTACTACGAACTAACATGCGCGAATATAGTCCGGATGGCGCAACGGTTAGCACGTTCGCCTTCAACGCACTGGGCCCCGGTTCGATTCCGGGGATTTACGTGTCGGACTATGAGCCCACTCAGCTGTTAAATGAGTACCCATTATGGGGTAAATAACTCGGTTGAGCGTATTGCTGATCACATACCAACCGTCACGATCTAGAAAATGAGATGATGCTAACTCATCTCGAGGCCGTGGTTCAAATTGGACTGTTGCGCCAGTTATTTATTATTTAACATGCGCGAAAGGTAATTATAACAAATTTATTATAGCAAATAAATTTACACATTAAATTAATTATAACCAATAAATTTACACATTAACTGCTAACTAACTAATAATCATAATAATAAACATTTTAAAAGATGTTGGAGCCCGGTTTTGTGGTTGGGCAAACCGGAGTACGCCACGAAGACTCTCCGACTTTTAATAAGCGGTACGTTGTACACTGCAAGGCGGAGGCCGACTCCCTCGGGGTCGATTCTCACGAAATACTTTTTTTTTGTGACTAGACGAGAGTAAATTTAGTCGAGTAGTTCTTGTAAATGTTAATTATTTTTAATTACCCGTAAAATCACCAACTTGAAATTTGCTGATCACGTCCACTTTGAACTTGTTATTTCACGCGCGGCCTTGTGTTTCATCACGCCCTATGTGACCACTAAAATGTACCGTAATTAACGGAGTGAGACTTTTTTTTATACCCTAGACTTTTAGTATAGGGTATATTGTTTTTGTCACGACGGAAATATGTAACACCTTAAAGGAGGCTCCGGAGGTATAGCAATGTATATATATAAATGATCAGGGTCACCTCCTGATTCGATTAAGCCATGTCTGTCTGTCTGTCTGTCTGTCTGTCTGTCTGTCTGTCTGTCTGTCTGTCTGTCCGTTCGCACGATAACTTTCGATAGAATGAAGCTAGACCCTTGAAATTTTGGTCAAATGTTGGTAGTGTAATCTAGTTGGATAGTATTGAAAATGGGCATGATCAAGCTAAGAGAACGCCTACCTCCCCTACATATGTAAAATACTTAAATGTATCTGTAACTCCCGACTAAATAAATATGAAAAGCTCTAGCTTTGGTAGATTACTCGTGAGGGTAATCTTATAAACTCCTGGGAAAATAAAATCGATCAGTTGAAAACCAACGGTAATTTTCTTACAAAGAGCCCCGTACTACCCTACTTTTCGGGTTTTTTGTCTATAACTCTTGAACCAATTGACGTAGATGCCTGATTTTTGGCATGTAACCCTGGGGTGAGAAGATGCTTGAGTTCTAGTAAGTTGGGCATAATCGGATCAAAGGAACGCCTACCTCCCCTACAAATTTAAAAAAATTCAATATTCCTTTAATTACGATAACTTTCGATAGAATGACACTAGCGAGTTGAAAATTTGACAAAATGTTGTTAGTAGGATCTACTTGGTTGGCATTGAAAATGGGTAAGATCCGACTCAAGCAACCCCTACCTCCCCTACAAATGAAACTTCAAATAAGCGATAACTTTTGATAGAATGATACTACCGAGTTAAAAATTTGGTGGAATGTTGCTAGTAAGACCTAGGTAGTTGGTGTTGAATATGGGCAAGATCCAACCCAAGGAACCCCCACCTCCCCTACATATGAAACTTCAAACAAGCGAGAACTTTTGATGGAATGAAGCCAGTGACTTGAAATTTTGGTCAAACGTTCGAAGTGAGATTGAGTTAGTTGGCATTAAAGCTGGGTAAAATCCGACCAAAAAAACCCCTACTTCCCCTACAAACGAAACTTTAAATAAGCGATAACTTTCGATAGAGTGAAGTTAGAGACTTGAAATTTTGTTTAAATGGTTGTAGGGTGATCTAATTGGTTGGTGGCAATGATGAGCATGATCCGACCTAAGGAACCCTTACCTCCTCTACAAGTGAAACTTCAAATAAGCAATACTTTCCGATGGAATGAAGCTAGCGACTTGAAAAATTCGACAAATATTGTAGAATGGGTTAGTTAGTTAATTGATTTTGAGAATGGTCAAGATCCTAATGAATGAGTGCCAACCTCTCCTATGAACTGGTCATATAGGAGACCCATTCTTAATGCATATGGTCGTTGCCAATTGGTACTTTTGGCATCTCCACTAGGTCTGTAGAAGTCTAGGGTATATACGCTTCGGACTGGTTAAATATTAATTTCTTCTGCTCCATCAAGATTTACCTGAATATTCACGGATTGCTGACTGCAGCTTTTCTATCGGTTTACTTTTGTTTTTGGGGCGACCTCCGTATCTGAGGCACCAAATTTTAATGGTGAGTTTTAGTCAAATTTGGGTCTGAAATGAGCGAATTTAAAGTGTTTTCCGCAAACTCATACCCGTTTTGAAGATATTTACCTTAAAAGCTGGAACTTTTGCATGGGAAAATCCCGTGCCAGAATCGGGTATAGGATAAATTTCCGTGTATAGAATAAATTTCCTACTAAAGGCCGGTACTCAGATCGCGTAGAATGAAAAGTGCTGTGAAAACCCATACAAAATTGCACAATTTTTCCCCGTTGAAAACATACGTTAAATTGTGTGCAAACTAAAATTCATTCCACGCGATCTGTGTACTACCTTGAAGTGAAAAGTCAAGTTTGTGGATTTCACGGGGATGAAATTTTTTCTCGTGCAAAATGTACGAGAAAAATTTTCACTGGCAGCTCAGCTGTCTCTGTCGGTGTCATTCAGGTTGTGTTGTGTTTTTCCAATGTTGTTGTTGTTTATAGTTTGGCGGTAGATAAGCTTAGAACATAGAGGCATGGAATGAGCTTCTTCTGTATGTCTCCATGGAAACAGTGGCTCCAAAATCTGGGTACTAAGTCGACATGTGGTCGACAGTCAGCAAACCCAGTAGACCGTTTAGTAATTATGAAATTTAAATATTGACAAGAATTGACGTTTTTGTATGCACAATTCGACAGTGTAGTCAACATTATGTCAATACCGAACCGCCAACTGAGTAGGCTGACTGTCGATATTCTGACAAGAATTGACCTTTATTCATGCACAATTCGGCAGAACAGTCAACAGATGTCAATATCAAACAACAACCGAGTAGGCTGGCTGTCGACTTATTTGCCAAATGTTGGAGCCAGGGACATACAGGATAAGCTCATTCCATGGCTCTATGTTCTAAGTAGATAAGTTAACAAATTAGTCATTTTAATGTTTGACATGTTTCATTTCCCCGGTACATAGATCGAGTGAAAAGTGAAAAATTGGCATGTTCCACACATTTTTTTCCACGAGCCATTTCGCCGATGAAAAGTGCTGCTGTCAATTTTTTCAGCCTTAAGAAATATCAATACTTAATTTTTCTTTATTTTCAGGCCACACGTATGTTAGGTTTAGCGTGAATAAGCCGCCGGTAATATTTGGCGCTTCGGATATCGAAGTTGTGCCGTTTTTTCCCGCACTCGCTGTCGTTTTCTTTCTTTCTTTTTTTTCTTTTTTTAACACTATTTAAACACCACAACCTAACGCACTGGCATTGTCGGCAGAAAAGGCATGTGGTCGGCAGTGTCGCGATTTTGCTCCCCTTGCCGGAAAGGCCTCTGTGAGGTGAGTAAACCGAGATTCCCACCTCCAATCGCTAGGAGAAAATTCCAGGAAATTTATTCCTTTCGGAACGCTACCCCCAGATAAATTTGGCAACATCAGCAGCATATTTTCTCATATTTCCCAATGTCATTTTTGACAATTCTCAATTGTCAGCACGCGAGTGACGTTTCTCCATTCTAAAAACAACTGACGAAACATTCAGATATAAAGGCTAGTATTCAGATCGAGTGAATTGAAAAAATTGGCAGCAACACTTTTCATTGGCGAGATAGCTTGTGGAAAAAAGTGTGTGGAACATGCCAATTTTTCACTTTTCACTCGATCTGTGTACCGGGGAAATGAAACATGTCAAACATTAAAACGATGAATTAGTTACCTTATCTATTGCCCAACTATAAACAACACCGAGAAAATACAACATAACCTGAATGACACCAACAAAGACAGCTGAGCCCTCAGTGAAATTTTTTCTCGAACATTTTGTACGAGAAAAAATTTCATCGGCGTGAAATCCACAAACTTGACTTTTCACTTCACACAGATCGAGTGGAATGAAATTTAGGTTCCACACAATTTCACGTTTGTTTTCATCGGGGAAAATTTTTGCGATTTTGTATGGGATTTCACGGCACTTTTCATTCCACGTGATCTAAGTACCGGCCTTAATCCCCGAGAATTGGTGGTGGCCCTGTGTCCGTGGTGTCAGGATACTTGGCGTGAATTGTCCGTATTGCGATCCGCGGAGCGAAAGCGCGAGAATGCAAGGTTTTGCCAGTGGATACGCGGGCAAAAAACATTTGGAAATCTTTGGGAATTTCCTGATAAGCGGGTGTTATCGTCGTCGTAACCATCGCCGCCTGCTGCTGCACTGCTTGTTCGAGCGACCAGCACTCATCACAATTACATTAGGAAACAGTAGAGCGTCGAGACTGGGTTGCGACAAAAATCCAATCGGTGGTCTAACATGGGAACTAATCCGACCCAAGCAGCAGCAGCAGCTTTTCCGCCGTTCATTGGAGCTTAAGTACCGGTGAAGAAACCCCGCGGGCACAAGAGCAGCACCAACCAAATAATGCGCCTGGAACCAGGTGGGTAGGATGGTAATTTCAGATTATGGGCTGAGTAGTGTCATGGTGTTTCCTTCGAATTGTTCTAAGTGCGAATTCTCGTTAAGAATGACTTACAGGGTCTTGTGATTATTTTGTAGGATTGCATGGATCTCCACACCGCCCCATTGACGAACCTTGGATAGGATGCATGTTGACAGCGGTGGATAGAAAGTTTTGAGTCGGGGCTGCAGGAGATTCGGAGGTGATAAGTGACAGGTAATTTCTTTGCTTTTTTCGATATGGCTTATTTAAATTTCGCTTTGAGGTGTATATATTTTCTGGAGTGGTAGCTTGTGCATACAATATTCATGGCACCATTCAGAAACATACTTGACACCTCTGTGCTCTCACATCAATATTGTTGCGTGTACGGAGTAGGTATCTTTTACGACCCACACTGTACTAATCTCGAATGATCGATAACAAGTATCAGCTGACTGGCCACTAGCCGATTCTCGAACCTTCGTTGAGTAGTGAAACCCGAGACTCGAACATCTCGAAAAATCTAGAGTCTTCGCTAATTGACGAAAGCATGGACTCCCAACTATAAAAGGCAGATGTCACTGAAGAAGGAAAGAAGTAGTCAGACTCGACACTCAGTGGCGGTTGGATCGCTATAAAGCGCTAAGGAAATATTCGTTACCTGCCGTCGTTGTTGTTATTGCTAGTTTTAACGTTTGTTGTTAGTACGCGTGTGTAGTTCGTTTTGTAAATAAAGTGTGTGTTTTTCAATCGAAGTATTTCATTATTCAGCATATCTAACGAACCTGTTTTGGTTTCGTTCTGGTTTCGCTCAACAGAGGAAACATTACAATATCATAAAAATTATGACATATTACAAGGCAGCAACTTTTACCCGACCGATATAGCAAGAACTTCCAAGTTTCTTGACTACTTGAGCTTGTAAAAACTTTTTATCAAGTTTGGAATTATAATTCTTTGCGAAGTTGCTCTGCGATGGACCAAGTCTCCAGGTTTAAATTCTACTAGATTAGATCGTAGATTATAAGTTTTCCGATTTGTGTCATAGGATGCTTGAATCGAAGTGTTTCATTATTCAGCACAAGCATATCTAACGAACCTGTTTTGGTTTCGTTCTGGTTTCGCTCAACAGAGGAAACATTACAATATCATAAAAATTATGACATATTACAGGGCAGCAACTTTTACCCGACCGATATAGCAAGAACTTCCAAGTTTCTTGACTACTTCAGCTTGTAAAAACTTTTTATCAAGTTTGGAATTATAATTCTTTGCGAAGTTGCTCTGCGATAGACCAAGTCTCAAGGTTTAAATTCTACTAGATTAGATCGTAGATTATAAGTTTTCCGATTTGTGTCATAGGATTCTTGAATTTTTTCCTTACTTTGGCACGAATAATAGCCGCCTTTTCGTGTGGTCTTACATCGGCTGTAGCATCATTTAATAAGCCTAAAGGGCGCACGAGAGTATAAGTGTTGCCATGTAGAAGCATGTTCTGCCCAAAGACGATAAAATATGGTGAATGTGAGTGATGTGCAGTCCGAAGAGCGCAAGTTATCGCTGAAAGTTTCGCATCCCAGTCACGTTGATCCGGCTTAATATAAGACCGGATGGCTGCCACAATGGAGCAGTTTACTCTCTCCGAAGCATTTGATTGCGGGGAGTATAGCGCCGTAAACTGATGTTTAATACCATAATTATTCATTATGTTTCCAAAGGCATTGGACCTAAACTGGACACCATTATCTGAGATAATGCATTCGGGTACTCCGAACACATGGAAAATGTGTTTCTCAAGAAATGCTACTGCTAGAGAAGCGGTAAGTTTACGCAAGGGCTCTACAAAAACAAACTTTGAAAGGTGGTCCAACAAAACTAATGCTCTTATGTTACCACATCGCGATCGAGGATAAGGACCAATGAAGTCGATGTACAGACGCTGGAATATGCGTTCCGGAACGACGAGATTCCCCATTGGAGATCGCAGAATGTGATTCGGAGCCTTCGTCTCTTTACATTTGCTGCACGCGTTTACATAATTTTTGACCTCAAGCACTATTTTTGGCTAGTAGTAAAACAGTTGAAGGCGTTTCACTGTTTTGCCGATGCCACCGTGAGCACACAACGGATGGTTATGCGCGCGTGCAAAAAAGGCTGACGTCATCTCTCCCGGAATCCACTATTTCCACGAACTCTCCTCCTGAGATTCGTCACCAGTTGCATACTCTGTGCGCCTGTACATAAACCTATCAATGACCCGTAAGTCCGGAAACTGAGTTTGGTTGAGTCTGATCTTGTCAATCAACCCGACATACGAAGCAGATTTGAAATGTGGAGATGCTAGGTCCAACTCCAACGATGATTCACTGGGCTCCAACGCTTCCAGACTATCCACGACATAGGCACGCGAGAGAGTGTCAGGTACTTTATGATCGCTGCCTTTCTGATGCTTGATTGTGAAGCTAAACCCTTGCACTTTTAACGACCATCTTGCCAATTTCCCGTTCAAGGCCGGTACTCAGATCGCGTGGAATGAAAAGTGCCGTGAAATCCCATACAAAATCGCAAAATTTTTCCCCGATGAAAACAGAAATTGTGTGGAAGGTAAAATTTCATTTCACGCGATCTGTGTACTACCTTGAGTGAAATGCCAAGCTTGTGGATTTCACAAGGATGAAATTTTTTCTCGTGCCAAATGTACGAGAATTTTCACTGACAGCTCAGCTGTCTCTGTCGGTGTTATTCAGGTTGTGTTGTGTTTTCCCGGTGTTGTTTATAGTTGGGCAATAGATAAGTTAACAAATTAGTCGTTTTAATGTTTGACATGTTTCATTTCCCCGGTACACAGATCGAGTGAAAAGTGAAAAATTGGCATGTTCCACACATTTTTTTCCACGAGCCATTTTCCCGATGAAAAGTGCTGCTGTCAATTTTTTCATTTCACGCGATCTGAATACCAGCCTTCGGCTGCGCGCATGTTGGCTCACGTTCGCGTGTCGCGTTCACGTGTTTGCTGTCAAACGGTTTGGGTCTATGGTTTGCAACCAAAGATGCGAATTTGTCAAATTGACAAATGCTCGGCTGTTGTCGTATCACCAAACTGAGTTCATTATTGTGCTTTAAAACGTATAATTAGGCAAGAATTGAGTGGCGAAACAAACGACTGGAGAGTAGTAGGATGTGCATAAGCGCATATTTCATACTAAAGTATTGGCGTTAACGCACAATAATGAATCCAATTTGGTGATACGACAACAGCCGAGCATTTGCCAAATTGACAAATTCGTGTCTTTGGTTGAAAACCATAGACTCACACCGTTTGACATAAAACACGTGAACGCGACACACGAACGTGTGCCAACTTGCGCGCAGCCTTCAAGTCTGGTTGGGACATGAGCCATTTTAACGATGCATGGTCTGTTACAATCTCGAACTCATGTCCCTCGACATAAGCTCGAAATTTTTTTAACGCGAGAACAGCGGCTAAGCACTCCTGTTCTGACAGAGTACTTCTGTTGCGCAGAATTAAGCTTCTTTGAGAAGTAAGCAATGGGGACCTCTGCGCCGTCATCCGTGACCTGCACCAGAATAGCCCCAAGACCAAGCTGGCTGGCGTCGCAGTGAATTGCGACGGGCTTTGTGAAATCGGGACTATGAAGAACAGGCGCTGATGTTAGGCTCGCTTTCAGTAACTTGAACGCCGCTATGCCCTCTTCTGACCAATTAAATTTTCGTCCTCCTCTCAACATATCAGTTAGGGGGGGGCCGATACAGTCGCGAAGTTTTCAACGAATCGTCGGTACCATCCCACCATACCGAGGAATCGCCGCAACTGTTTGATGGAGGTTGATAAAGGAAAGTCGGTGATGGCTTCCACTTTCTGGGGATCAGTCTTAACAGTACCATTGCCAATTATGTGACCCAGGTATTGAACTTCACTCCTGACAACTTACTCTTCTCGACGTTTAAGGTTAACCCGGCCTTGCGGAAGCAAAGAGCTATTTCCTGGAGCAGCAAGATATGCTCCTCGAATGTCTCTGATATAATTAACTGGTCATCCAAGTAGACGAAAACCAGGTTGCGCAGATGTGCTGGAACGACTCGGTCTATAAGTTCTGCATGGTCTGAGGGGCATTGCACAATCCGAACGGCATCGTTACGAATTGATACAATGGCCGACATGGAACCGTGAAGGCCGTTTTCTCCTTTGACCCTTCATCGAGCGGTATTTGCCAAAAGGCGTCTTTTAAGTCGAGACTAGTAATAAACTGCGCTTTTGGGAGCCGACTTAGTATACCGTCGATCAGGGGCAAAAAATAAGCGTCCTTCACCGTAACGTCGTTCATTTTACGAGCGTCCAAACACATCCGGACCTTACTGGGCTTCACTACGAGGATGACAGGCGACGGCCAAGGGCTGGTCGATTCCTCAATGACACCCATTGCAAGCATCCTATCAATTCCCGCAAAGAGGAGCTTTTCGATGGCGGGAGAGACTGCAAAGTGTCTCTGCCTAATTGGCTTGCTGCCTTCGACATCGATGACGTGTTGTACTAAATTCGTACGTCCTAAGCCCTCAGCGGAAAAAGAAGGAAACTGTAATGGACGGTTTGGTGAGCATCCGAAGATGCCCGTGGGGACGGAGCCTAAGGTAGCTTAATTGACCGTGAAGGTCGGGCTGTGCCATCTGGCGAAGAAAAAGGCCCCTCAACGAGTTAGGCAGCGGCCTATGCTTGCTGTAGCTCAGTTCGGGAGATGTGGGCGGGGTTTTCGCCGCTCGTTGCCCCTGTCCTTTACGTATTAACAAAAATTCATAGGCCTGGGGAAGACAACACAAACAGGGGAGGTAAAAATGGGGAATGAAAAAAAAAATAGTCGATAAGGATGGAATGGTTGGCGGACGGATCAGACTCCCACGCGGTCGCACCTGGGTCCGGGTGTAATGGGACCCTCGGCCTCTGGTTTCGTACCACCAACAGATCATTACTCATCAGGTGCTGCTTCGATCTGCCGGTGGGAGCAGCACAACCAGATCAGAATATGGTTCATTACAAAACATTGCAATGACTGCATTAAGTTTCGCCTCTTCACCAGAAGTTAGCTGGTGGGTGTTAGAATCGATAGCTCTTTGTTCTGAAGACCGATTCAACGAACAAAGAGAACAAATGAATAAGTCAGGAGCAAGTTCGAATAGCTTTACGAAATCAACGCCTAAATAAAGGTTTTGGCTTAAAGTGGGAAAGATCAACAATGACAATTTGCGGGTACAGCCACGGAAGGTTATGCTCGCAGATATTCGGCCCACAGCTGTGTGCGTCGTTCCATCGGCGGTTTCTATCCCCAAACTCATCTTTTTGTATACGAATTCTGGCTTTTGCAATAGTCGTTTTGCGAAGTCTCCAGCTACACAGCTCACGCTGGCTCCAGTATCGATAAGGCGAAAGACTGTATCCCCAAGTAGGGTAACTTCGGTGAAGGGTCTGATATTGTACCCAGAACGATTGTCAAAAACAGCAGAACAAAATTGTCGACAGCTTTGTTTAACTGTTTTCCAGTAGTTGCGCATGCGTATGGTGGAACGTTTAGTTGGTTTCTTGACTAGTTCCTCCAAACTAAATATTCGCCTACGGGCTGCTTCGTATTCTTTGAGACGAATGTGGAAAGGCTTAAAGTTTAAATGAGAGGTGGCAGAACTATTGGACAGGACATCAGGTTCTGCCCGTTTGAGTACAGTAATGCCCTTAAATGGTACTGAATCCGTTACTGGCTGCGTTAAATTCGGACTTGGAAGAGGACCGTCCGAGCGTCGATCACTCTCATTGTTAATTGCAGGCACAACAGAAGTATCACCAATTTGGTGTTCCTTAGAGGACGACAGTAGGTTTACTTCCTTTGAGAAGGTGGTCGCGGTCTCCAGATTTTTGGCAACTTTGCCCATTGGGGACACTGTGGACGGTAAGTGTTCGGGGCACCACACCCAAAACAGAAAGTGTTACGTACTGCAGCCATACAATCTGCAAAGCGATGACCCGTCTCTCGGCAATTCCAACATGAAATTTCCGTTTCAAGGGCAGACACTATTTCCCGCTCGGAAGTGTCATCTTCGTCACAGTTGTTGTTCTCCACCACTTCGGAGATGGTCCGACGTCCTGGCACCGCAGTGCCCTTGTTAGAGATTTTGCTCGGTGGATCTGGCTCTAAGTTTTCACTTCGAGTGATAAACGCTCGAAGTTGCCGAGTAGTTCGAATTGAAAATGTTGGAAATAAAATTTAAAATTCAGGTTGTCCAACATTATAGAACAAGTAATGAACAATATGCACGTTAGAACTATGCCAAATCAACATTATCTCTCTCTTCTTGTTCAGCCGTCGTGGAGTAAAGACATATAATAAACTTATTCAACTATAATTGCACTGGCCTCTTTATTAACTCTAAGGCTGTGCGCAAGTTGGCACACGTTCGCGTGTCGCGTTCACGTGTTTTATGTCAAACGGTTTCAGTCTATGGTTTTCAACCAAAGATGCGAATCTGTCAAATTGGCAAATGCTCGGCTATTGTCGTGTCACCAAATTAAGTACATTATTGTGCTTTAAAATGGATAATAAGGTAAGAATTGAGTGGCAAAATAAACGACTGGGGAGTAGTAGGATGTGCATAAACACTCATCTCATACTAAATTATTGGCGTTAATACACAATAATGAATCCAATTTAGTGATACGACAACAGCCGAGCATCTATCAAATTGACAGATTCGCATCTTTGGTTGAAAACCATAGACTCAAACCGTTTGACATAAAACACGTGAACGCGACACGCGAACGTGTCCCAACGTGCGCGCAGCCTAAAGGTTGCCACCCATGGACGAGCACAACCATGACCAAACTTTCATCGAACCATCAATTTCATAGAACGTGTGGAAAAAAATTCCCCCTATTTCCACCGTTCTCTGATATTTGATGGTTCGTTGGAAGTTTGGTCGTGGTTGTGCTCGTTCATGGGTGGCCACCTTTACAGGTTATGGGCCCAGAGCACGTGCATTTAGTGAGTCTGTTTTAAATTGATAAATTTCATTTCTTTGGTGAGAAAAAGAATTCGATTATTTGAGTCGACAATTATCAATATGGCTGAGGCGATAATATGGATCGAAAAGTTGAAAGGTCGCGAGAATTGGGACTCGTGGAAGACGGCGGCGAAATCCTACCTGGTTATCAAAAATTTGTGGAAATACGTAGCGAACACTGAAGCCGATCAAGAAGAGCTAGACTTGAAAGCAAAGTCAGAGATAATTCTATTGATTGAACCCATTAACTACTCTTATGTGGTCGAAGCTAAGACAGCGAAGGAAGCATTGGATAACCTGCAAAGTACATTTGAAGACAGTGGTACTGGGCGAAAAGTGAGCTTACTGCAGCAGTTGGTGTCTTTAAAACTATCAGAATGTGCATCCATGGAAGATTACGTCAATAGGATGACTCTTCTATGGATAAGTGAAAAGCACGGGTTTAAACATAGATTCTGAAATCGTGGGATCTCTAATGCTTGGCGGAATACCTGATGAGTATAAACCGATGGTGCTTGGCATCGAAAATTCGGGATATACAGTTACAGCCGACTCTGTGAAAACAATTTTATTACAAAATAATACATTTGATAACCACAAAAGTGAAAAAGCATTATTCAGCAAAAAGAAAAAAACTAAAAACTTAAATAAACAAAAAAATAAAGTTAAATGCTTTGAGTGCGGTGAAATTGGCCATTTTGCAAGAAATTGTAACAAAAAGGGTAAAGATCAAAAAGAGAGTAATGATAATAAACATAAAGTTTTACGCGCATCAAGAGTAGCCAAGAGTAGTCAAGAAGATTGGTTTGTGGATTCAGGTTCATCGGCACACATGACATCTCAAAAATCAATAATGCATAATACATGCAAAGTTTATGATGAAAGTGTATTAGCTGCTAATAATTCGAAGATGTCTGGTGACGTTTCCTACAATAGGAACAGTGGGGACTTAGTGACAATTAAAAATGTGTTGTTAGTGCCCGAATTATGTTCGAATTTGCTATCGGTTAGCCAAACAGTGAATAATGGGAATAAAGTCGTGTTTAATAATCACGGATGTCAAATTTTCGATAACATGCTAATCGCAACTGCATCAGAGTTTAACGGAATGTATAAGCTCAATAAAACTGAAAATAAATCGAGTTACGTTGTTTCGGGAGTAAAAATCGGTGAGAATAATAATAATCTCTTGCATAGACGTATGGTACATTCAAGTTTAATAAAACCTAGTGAAACTTGTATTACATGCATTAAAGGTAAACAGGCTCATTTACCATTCAGGCAAGAAGGGCATCGCGCTACAAGCTGCAAATTGTGCACACTGATATTTGTGGGCCGATGACAGTCAAGTCAATTGGAGGTGCAAGATATTTTATATCGTTTATTGACGATTACAGTAGGATGCAGTTCGTGTTTACGATGTGTGAAAAATCGGAAGTGCTCGCGAAGTTTAAGTTGTTTAAGCAGAAAGTCGAAAACGAATCGGGCAATCGGATAAAAATATTGAGATCTGACAATGGACTAGAATATTGCAATCGTTTATTTGATGAATACCTACAGAATTGCGGCATTAAACATGAAAAAAGTGCACCATATACATCCCAACAAAATGGAATGGCGGAACGCGCGAATAGAACTATTGTGGAAAAAGTTCGGTGTATGTAAATTGATGCTCAATTGGGAAAACATTTTTGGGGCGAAGCAGTCGCCACTGCCGTGTATATTTCCAATTGATTAGTGTGTAAAGGTACTATACCTAAAACGCCGTATGAAATGTAGACGGGCCGTGTTCCTGATATCACCATGATGAGAGTTTTTGGTTGTTTGGCGATGGCCCATATTCCTAAGGAAAAACGAACGAAGCTGGACTGTAAATCAAATGAGTATGTCTTTGTCGGATACATTGACGAATCGAAGGCATAGCGTCTGTATGAGCGTTCAGTAAGGAAAATAATTGTCAGCAGGGATGTCATATTTTTTGAATCGCGACAGGCAACACCGACAAATGAAGGTAATGATGATAACTGCTTAATTTTTTCGTATCCGTCTACAAATGAAATCAACATTCAAGACGAGACTGGAAGTGATAATTATTGCGATACGGAATGTGAGTCCGAATCATATATTAGTGTGAGCGGAGAAGATACGGCAGAGTCACAGGATGAAGTGATTGACATTTCAGATACATCATACGTAAGCTACAAAATGACACCAGCATGCGATCATCTAAGTGATCCAGCGACCATTGAAGAAGCACTATCGCGTTCTGATAAGAAATGTTGGAAGCAAACCAAAATCAAACCTGGGAACCGACGGATCGACCAATGGATAAAAAGGTTATTGATTGTAAATGGATAAAAGTCAAAAGGAATAGTGACAGTGGAGATGTTCGCTACAAAGCTAGGCTAGTAGCCAAAGGTTTTTCTCAACAAAAAGGGATCGACTTTGAAGAGACATTTTCCCCTGTCGTGAGGTACTCCTCAATCCGGTTTTTATTTGCTGTTGCAGCAAAGTTTAATTTAGGAATTCGTCAGTTGGATACGGTTACGGCTTTTCTAAATGGACACTTGAAAGAAGACATGAAACAACCCCAAATGTTTAGTGACGGCAGTCAACGTGTTTGTAAACTTAAAAAATCCTTGTATGACTTAAAGCAAGCAAGTCGGGCGTGGAATAATAAATTAAACGATACTTTGCTTGAAATTGGACTTCAGCGATCTCAGGCTGATCCGTGTGTCTATTATCAAAACAGTGAGAGAAATATTTTAATTTTACTAGTTTATGTGGATGACATTTTAATTTTATTCAATAATGAAGCAGGCAGGCTAATAAATTAACCGAAAGCCGAATGTCTCGTTTTAAAATGAAGAATTTAGGAGAAGCATCAAAGGTACTTGGTATGAACATTACGCGATATAAAAAACGAAAGGTTACTGAGATTGATCAGCAAGAATATATTTTGAGAATTTTAGATTGGTTCGGAATGAGTGACTGTAATCCTGTGTCAACGCCACTTGACATTAATCCAAAACTGACAATTGAAATGTATCCTTCTAGTGAACATGAGCAGATTGAAATGAAAAGTGTTAAGTTCTTAGAAATGCGATTTGAACACGGTCAGGTCAGGTCATGGAGGAATTATACAATGGAGTCACCACAGCATCTTCTGAATATAAAGAGCAGTGGAGTCGGCAATACATTCACATCACTTTCATATTCATACACAAAATTGAGACACTTTCTCATTTTTACAAAAAACGTGGTTGACCACAGCATTTTCCAATTTCGATAAACTTTGAAATATTTCAGTCACCAATATATTTTCAGCAATTTCTTACGTTTTCCCCATTTCAGTGCGTACAAACTAAAATACTTAATTAATTCTATTGTAGTAAACATTTCCCCCAAGTTCTATTTGCTTTCATTCCAAACAACTCAGCAAAATTTTCCACATCGTCGAAATAATTTCTCCACAACGATTCTTTTCCACAACCCTGCACATACATTCCATCTGGTGTTCGGAGATTGATTCTCTCAAGCAACACATGATATCCGCTATTTTAAATTTCGTTCAATTTTCAGTCGGAACAAAAGTTTAATCGATAATTTTCAATAAAAGTACATATGTCTGGTCTATTTTGATCTCGGGATATAATAGATATGTTAAATGAAGTTCGTTTTAACTGCCGGTATTTTGAAAAGTGTAAATATTGCCAACATGGTGCTGTATAGAGCGAATGAAATGGCCATGATTGAACAAAATCGTCGAAAATGTAATTTCAAAAGCATAGTTTACAAGATGACGTGAGTTCTGTAATTTCCGATGAATTGTAGTTAATTGCCAATTGTGTGATAATTAAAGTAGAGTGATTTGTTTTTCTAAAGAGTGGCCGGTATTTTCGTAATTTGTGTAGTGTTCCCATTAGTCTACCTGGGAACCAATGTAGCGGGCTCCTTAATTCTGCCGTGAAATAACTATATTAGTAAAAGTATTTGACAAGATATTGCTGTAAGTGTAAAGTGCATCTTTTCAAATGCTAGTTAACATTATTTGGTTAAAAGATAATGCGTTTTATAATTAAAGAAATTACGATTTTACGCGCGTTTGGTGATGCGAGAAAACTTAGTTTTGCTTTTTGTGACGATTGACCGCAGATTCCGTGATGGGCGTAAGTATTGTAGAAACTAGTTATTGGCGCTATTTTCCAACTACTCCAAAAAAAAAATTATCAAAAGAGGTCCATTTTTATACATAAATTCATAAAATCTGGTTAAAACCGCGTCAATTGACATAACCTTGACCATCGATATCAGTGGTGGCACGAAAATGTACTTCTTCCGGCTGGGGGTTCCAATGTGAATTTCGTAACTGAATTGATAGTGGAATTATGTGATATACATTCGTATTTTTTATTTAACTTATATTATGTTTACACAGATTACTTAATCTTAAGGTGGCCACCCATTGACGAGCACAACCACGACCAAACTTCCATCGAACCATCAATTTCAAAGGACGTGTGGAAAAAAAATTCCTCCTATTTCCACTGCTCTATGATATTTGATGGTTCGATGGAAGTTTGGTCGTGGTTGTGCTCGTCAATGGCCACCTTAATATACCGTCTACATTATGGCCAGATTACTTCACACTCTGGGTGTGGTGAGTTTAAAATTGTATGTATTTGACAGTTTCAGATTATATCATCTGGCACAGAAAAAGGTATCTGGTTGTAGTTTAAACGTATATTAGCCAGATGTTTTAATTTGAAACTGTCAAATATGTACATACAATTTTAAACTCACCACATCCAAATTACGCACACTGAATGCTTAATTTCGTTTAAAACGAAGGTGAGTATGTACATGGCTATTTTCGCTTTCCTCCGCATACATTATTTCGGTTTGAAATTGGGCATAGCCACAAAAAAAAAATGTTGGATGCAGCCGTTTCGTGCTAGCATGAAATGGCTGCAGGTACATGTACAAACAGTGAAATGGGCAACATAGGGCTACATGCGGGGGTTCGCAACGCCCTAGGAAGGGAGCTAGCCCAGCTCCTTCCAAACCGAAATTATCCATGCATACTTGTGCGATACTGCGGGTTGTGAATTAACAGTCGCTTGTGTGGGCTTCGCTCGCTACGCTCGCTCCGCGCTTAAGGGATCACATGTACTTAATTATATTTAGCATAGGTAATAAATTATAATAATTTTGAAAATATTCATGACATTTTTTTTTCATTCCATTCGACCTCGTATTTTTCATTCTAAGGCGGCTATTACACTAGTTCTTTTACAAATATCTTTGAAGCACGATAATTTAAAGGAACTTTTATGAATGATATTAGCCGCCTAAGGGGGGAAGGAGTGCAAGCTTGTAAGAAAAGTACCTGAAACACGCAACGTCCACGTCGCAAATCTTTTCTCAGGCGACTAATACACTATAAAAGTCCTTTGAAAATGTCTTTTATAAAAGATATTTGTAAAATAACTTTTATAGCGTAATAGCCGCCTAATTCACACTTTTACTACGAGTAAACTATGAATTCAGTTAATAGAATATACCGATTACACAATCGATACCTATTGCATGTATGAGTCCCCACAAAACGTACCAAAATCAGGGACGCCTATGACTTCATTTCAATTAACGCACTAATACGTACAAACCATCCTCTCTATTATCGTCTCCGCGGCTTCACCGAAATTGGATGGTGATGACTCCATAGTATATTTCCTCTATGGGTCAGGTGAACAACTAACTCAATCATTTATTCTCTCAGTTATTTTGTGTGTATTAATCCAGTACAACATTTGTGTGTGTGTGTATTAATCCAGTACAACATTCCTTCCCCCTTAAATTCACATTATTAATGAGTAAAGAAATTTAAAAATATACGCATAATTCCGTAATACGACTAGTTATTATTGAATACAAAAATCAAGGTAAAAGAATATTCAGAAAACTTAAATTTAAAGTTTAAGTAGTTTCATTTGAGTTCAAATTTTTGACTTATCATTTCCGAAAATCTTCAGCCTTGTATCTTTCCACTGGGTTTCGAGACCTTTCGCTCCTTCGTACGTTTCCGGCAAAAGAATGTTTCTTGCGGCGTTCCGTGTTGAGGCGAAGGTTGAGCAACGCTTTGGCAAGGGCTACTCTGCAGAATACTACGGCGACTGTGGCACCGTTGCAATTGTTGATTGGAGTTAACTTGTGGGGTGATTTGACTGTAGGCATCGTTATGTTGACTGTTATTATCCTCTTCATCATGTTGCAAGGAGCGATATTTGAGTTGATTTACGTGTCGCTTGACGTATCCGTGCGAAGTGTGGACGATGAATAACATGTTTCCTCGTGGTTTTACTATGATACCTTTGATCCACTTGGGGCCCCGTGAATAGTTTCGAACGTAAACAGGTTGCGAGGGGAAGAATGTTTTCTTATTATCCTTTCCCTTTCCGGTTCCTTTGCTCGTCGACTGCGCGGAGATTTGACTCATCAATGTACGTGCAGTTCGGCCGTCCAATATTTCAGCAGGTGATTTACCGTCTTCGTTCGGTAAGAATCAGTACGTAGAAAGATATTTTACGATGGCTGCTTTAACTGGTAATCCGTCCTCGACATTCTTTTTAACTGCTGTTTTGAAAGTCCGATCGTGCCGTTCAGCTAGTCCGTTGGATGGAGGGTGGAACGGTGCAGTGGTGATATGCTGAATACCATTTTCAACGCAGAACTTTTTGAAGGCCTCAGATGTTAGCTGCGGTCCGTTGTCACTGACAATGGTTTGTGGTAATCTTTCGATCGCGAAGATGGCTGTTAATGCTGTGTTTTACTAGACAGCGGCTGGGCGATTTGCGTCTGCGGCTCGAGAGCAATTGATTCATCATTCAATGTCGGGGTTTTGTATGAAAATAGTACTAGTATGTTGGGCAGGTTGTCTATGCAATCAAGGATTTTTATATGTACGTGAGGAGAATGGATGGAAAGAGACGAATGTACTGTAGATGTAGAGTCCTTCGGTGGCAGCAAGGACACTCGTTAAAGGATATTTTTGGCAGTGAAGCGATATATGGGGAATATGGGTGTCATATGAATCGGGGTGGACACCCGAATATTCAGGAGTAGTGCGGATGGCACTTCGAGTCCTTCGCTGGCGAAAAGGACATTCAAGAAAGTCAATTGAAATATGCGCAATATGGGTGTCATATGAACCGGGGTGAAGAGGCGAATGCCTAGGAGTACTATGGATGGCATTCCGGATCCTTCAGTGGCGACAAGGATATTCGAAAAAGGATACTTTTGGCAGTGAAGCGAAATACGGTCAATATGGGTGTCATATGAATCGGGGTGAACACCCGAATATCCAGAAGTAGTGCAGATGGCATTTCGAGTCCTTTGGAGCGAAAAGGACATTCACCAAAGTCGAATGAAAAATGGGCAATATGGGTGTCATATGAACCGGGGTGAAGAGGCGAATGTCCGGGAACACTATAAATGGCACTTAGAGTCCTTCGGTGGTGACAAGGACATTCGAAAAAGGATACTTTTTGCTGGTAAGGCGAAATATGGGCAATATGGGTGTCGTATGAATCGGGGTGAAAAGACGAATGTCCAGGAGTAGTGTAAATGACATTTCAACTCCTTCGGTGGCGAAAAGGACATTCACGAAAGTCAAGTGAAAAATGGGCAATATGGGTGTCATATGAACCGGGGTGAAGAGGCGTAGATGCAGATAGCATTTCGAGTCCTTCGTCTACTTGCGCAGCATTTACTCGAAAATGGTGGTGCGGACCAGAACAACGCTCGTTCTATTAACTAGGCTAGATGCGCATACGGCATGCTCTCCAAAATCTAGCAAAGAAGTTATCTCAGCACCAAGACCAAGCTGGGCCTGTTTCGCTCCCAGAAAAGTGTACCAGTTCCCGTCGAAACTCGTAGCGGAGATTACTGTTTAGAATCTCCACCAGTTCACCCTCAGGTAACGGGCGTTTCGACCGATCAACAAGATCCGTTACATTTGCATAATATACCTCGAAGGATTCGATGGAGCCTTGCCTACGCTTCCTGATTTTCGTCAACAAATCGAAGTCGGAAAAACGTTCCTGGTACTGGTCCCTAATGGCCTCGCTAAACGAAGACCAGTCTAGAGTTCCCTCAGCACGATGGAACCTCCAGAACCAGTTAAGGGCCTTACCAGACAGGAGAAGGTGTAGATGGGTGACAACCGCTTCCACGTCGTCGTATAAAGTGGTTGTTGCTAATGTTTGTACTCTATATAAAAATTGCTCCACGGTCATGTCTGAGTCTTCGCCACTGAACCGGACATTCCAGCTGGATATAATCTTCGCAGTCCGTTCAGGATTATAGATAGATGGAATAGGACTTGGCCGGGGCATATTTCCGCGAGTTACATGATTTAAAGGGGGAGTAATAGGAGAATTTATATGTATGGGAGAATACAAATCAATAAATCTATGCGGCCGCGATGGTAATCGATATGATTGCTGGGGTTCTGGCGGCGCTCGGGCCAGCTAATTGCAAATCTTGCAATTGCCGTCGCAAGACTTCTCCGACAATATCTTTGATTTGAGCCTTGAGCTCACTTCGTTGAGTATCTGTACTCGAAGGTTTAAGGCCCATCTGAGCACGGGGACCGGGGGAACTATAATTATTAGTAGCTGCTGGTTGCTGTTTGTAACGACTCCTAAATGAAGCTCCCGTTTGGGAACGCGTTACTTGTTTAGAACCCTTCGGTATTGCTCCTTTATAAGGAGTGTTCATTTTTTTCTTTACTACCGGAGTTTTCCCATTAGCAACCGCTTCTCTAGCCGGAGAATCTTTGCCAAGTTGTATTGTTGAAAACTGAGTAGGGCTACATGGTCTACGACACAAAGGGCATATGTGGTGATCAAACAGCCAAGTTGTTATACAACTTCGATGGAACATGAGCCCACAAAAAGTGATGATCACATCATCGGTGACTATGTACTCCCGTTTGCAGATTACGCAATGTGTAGGATCATCCTCGTCTAAGCGTAGATCCACGTTACTATGGCGCACAGCCATATTGCAAAATCTAGGGACGCGGGGGCGTCCCGCCCCGCCAAAGAAAAACGAAAAAATCGAAAAAAAAAAAAATGGAAAAGTGACCATGACAATGTTTACGCGACACAACAA
Organism: Chloromyia formosa; assembly: GCA_964017055.1. Lineage (NCBI taxonomy): Eukaryota > Metazoa > Arthropoda > Insecta > Diptera > Stratiomyidae > Chloromyia > Chloromyia formosa. Next base: position 85,313,231 of record OZ024815.1, on the reverse strand, counting down.
GTACGGGTTTTCGGACCTCTGTAGCTCCGGCCCCGGATGCTTGTTCGAGCTCAAATTTAGTATGGTCATTGTCTCTGGTCATCTTACGAAGTGCTGCAATTTTGATTTCGATACAAGGAAAAACACCCGAGATATGATAATTTGAAAATGGCTATTTTTCAATTTTTTCTTGTTCTCGTTGTTCTTTGACCGGTCTACAGCCTACTCCCTCGCAGAGATCGCATGCCGACGGGGAGAGACGCAAACACTTGATTATGTGAGTAAGACGACGACGGATGCAAAAGTCCGTGCGCTCGTCGGGTGAGGAGAACCATACGAGGTAATGGCTGTGGGCGTGGCTTGTGGCAAGTGCATGAATGAAAAGTGTGTGATGAAAAGATTGAAACTGAATGTTTATGGCTGCATCTTAGGATGTCCGGAAACAAAAAAACATGCTGTGTGGTATATGATTTAGGTAGTTTCATTTATGGCATATGAGATATGAATTATGATGTAAGATGATTTTTTCCAATGTGTGAAAGATGGGAAGCGATGTCTAGGCAAAATGGGTATCACATGACTGGAGGTGATGAGGCGAATGCAGTAGACTGTTAAAGGTATTTTGAGTCCTTTGGGCAGGAAAAAAGATGTTCTTGGCAAGGAAGTGATATCTAGGCAAGATGAGTTATTATATTATCGGGGGTGATGAGGCGAATGCAGTAAACTACTGTTAAAGGCACTTTGAGTCCTTTGAACTAGAAAAATGATATTCTTGGCAAGAAAACTATTTACCCCAAATGGGTAACCTGAGTGGACTCATAGTCCGGCACGTAAGTCCCCTTTTTTTATCGAAGACTACCGCATTCAGTAGGAATCAAACCGGAGCTCAATGTATAGAAGGCGAACGTGCTTACCGTTGCGCCATCTATGGACGCGGGAGCGTCCCGCCCGCCAAAGAAAAACGAAAAAATCTAAAAAAAAAATTCGAAAAAGTGACCAAGACTATGTTTACGCGACACAACAAGTACGGGTTTTCGGACCTCTGTAGCTGCGGATCCAGGTGATTGTGGGGGCTCAAATTTAGTATGACCATTCTCTCCGGCCGTCTTACGAAGTGTTGCAAATTTGATGTCGATATGACCAAAAGCAACCGAGATATGACAGTTTGAAAATCGCTATTTTTCAAATTATTCTTGTTCTCGTTGATCTCGTTGATCTTGTTGTTCCTTGGCAGGGCTACAGCCTCGTAGGGAGCGCATCGAGGTCTGGTTTCTTTTCTCACGGATTGACTGTGTCCCAAGGGTGTGCCTTTTCTTTCATTTGCTCTGATCCGTGCAGTAGATAAAAAAATACATCCAAAAATATGAAAAAAATATAGTTCTCGCTTTCTCGAAGTCTTTTTAATGTTGTCAATGATAAAAACAATTATTCAGGCATAACCGGTGGTCCGTGGTTCAACTAAATTTAGTACATAGCTTGCTTTGGTTATTAAGTACAAAACGGTTATATTTTAGTGCTGCTGGAGATGTGCGTCAGGATAAAAGGACTCTATTATTATGAAATGAAACAAAAACCAAAGCTGGTAGGTAAGGGTGTATTCTAAGTCGTGGTAATGAGACCAATGCACTGGAGCTCTGTTAATGGCATAATGGCATTTTGAGTCCTTGGACCACGACTGATGGCATTTTGCGTCCTTTGGAGAACGAAAAGGACATTTTTGGAAAAGAAGTGATATCAAGGGATGATGGGTATGGTATGACTGAGGGGGGGGGGGGGGGGTGAGGCGAATGCAGTAGACTATTGTTGAAGGCACCTTGAGTCCTTTGAACTAGAAAAGTGATATTCTTGGCAAGGAAGCGCTCTACTAACTTTTTTGAAATCATTCGGATCTTCAAAAGACTTAACACATGTTCATATTTCAAGTATTTCGAGGAGGTGGGTTCTTTAAAATAATTATTAAAGATAGGGCTTATTGAGATGTTAATACAGGTATTACAATTATTGCATATAAATAGTTTATGATGTATGGTGATTTATATGGGAAAATAGAATGTACAGCATATGAAACGCGATTCTTGCAACTGTTGTATAGCAAATCTAATCGAAAAATGATTAAATGTGATCTGTTATCGAACATTAAGCAAAATCATGTCTGCCCCAAATTTGCGTCCACGAATAAGATACTAATAAAAGAAGCATCATTAATGAGGGAATCCTTCTGTTCTATTAGAAGTAATAAAATACGCTAAAAGTGCACTTTTAATGTAAACAAAGTCTACAAGCAGATCAAATGACAACAACTATATTTTAGGGACAGAAGGTGCAATTGAAGAATTCCGGAATTTATGACCTGTTTGTATGTTCATCCACACCGTTTTATGTTTTTTTTGTGTGTTGAAAATTGTCGTTTGTTTAATTTTAATTAATTATTAGCCAGTTAATTAACATACAGGCCTGGAAAAATTAAGTGTTAATATTACTCCAACCTCCTCATGGTCCTGCTGGATGGATATAAGGCAATAGTGTTTTTTTTTACTAGTTTACTTAAATATGTTTTTCCGAAAAATGTTGCATTGCCTTCTCTCCAACTGAAGGAGTTTTCCTTCTTGTTCTTAATACTATCTCTGTATTGAATACATTTATCTAGGGAAACGGTTATTCGGACTAGACTGACGTAACAAACAAAATTCAATAAATAATATGTAACTAATAAATAGTAAAATATTAAATAGTTTTATTAAAAATGCAAACATATAATATATAAAAAAAATAAAAACCTATACGAAAGTAAAACACTTTCATACATTTGCTCAACCAAGTTATTAACCCAAAACGGGTACTCATAGTCCGAGACGTAAATCTCCTTTTCCTATCGAAGACTACCGCATTCAGTAGGAATCGGATCGAACCGGAGTCCAGTGTATAGAAGGCGAACGTGCTTACCGTTGCGCCATCTGAATTACTACTACTACTATGCAAAAAGATGTGATATCTCCCAAAAACAACCCTGTTGTAAAAAAATCCCCGCCAAGAAAAACTCTTCAGCCGCAAAAAGGAATGATATGAACACAATACCGCCAAAGTACTCGTAGCTTCGCGCCTCGCTCTAGGGTATGCATATTGAACCCTGATGGAATTAGTTAATTTCTTTCAACGCTGTTTGGCGGGGAGCTTCCAACAAACAAAATAAATTGAACAATCTGAAGAACGGAGTAGAAAATATAGTCTATTAATCACTTCTGGACTGAAGTGCATTTTTAGCCTTTTATAAGGTGGGAGTTTTATAAGGAGATTCGGGGAAGAAGACAACAGTACTTGTAAGCTTTAAGCGCCCAACTACTTATCCATCATTTTATCGCAACGACATCGGTGTCATTATCATTGTCACTGATTCGACGAGTTCAACAACAGACACATACGGTTTCTTTCGCGCCAATTTTAAGTTTTCACTAGTAAATTCGAGCGATGATTTTAATCCCGACTGAAAGGAAAATTTATTTATCCCTCTGTGTACCGGGTGGGGTATGCAAGACACTCCTCAGCAAGGCTAAGTCCATTCATTGCACGCATTTCATGTGCAATAAGCATGCCAAACTCTATACAAATTGAACGAAAAGTTGGATTTTTCATGACATGTTTTAAATCTTTGTTGATAAAAAATGGAATTATAGTTCCATTCCATACCATTCCACCCTACCTGGCACTGTTCAATCTTCGAGATTCAACTCGACGGATCATCCAATTGAAAAATAGTCAAATTCCACTCGACTGGCTATCCAAATGAATACACTTCACCTTCAACTTTATAATAAGTATATTATGCTATTAAATGAAGTATTCAGTTCAAAAAATCAACTAATTAAATTCAATTTATGGTTCTAGTTTCAAACGTCCTACCGTCTTAGTCAACGACTCAAGATCAAGAGCCAACAAATGCATGCGAACAATCCTACAAAGAATATTACAGTAGTTTTCCAATTTCCGTAATATTCCCGGAGAACTATCCGCTCAATTCAAATACGAATAATATTAACTAATACATAAGTAGCATAATCAACTAAGATAAATACAGGCTGATACATACAATCCAGAAATCAGCTGCTCTAATCTATTACAATTTCCAGCTACAATTCTACTCTTCTACTACTATCAAATATTGGTTGAAATGTCAATCCAAAACATAAACAAAGTTTATGTATCTGGCGGTGGCGATGTTGTTGTCGTCTGTTGGTGTTGTTTTGCCTTCGACTCAGTTCAGATAAGTATTTGATTTTTCAATATTTGTTGATTTGTTGATCCTTTGTGGTATCTTTTTTCCATTCCAGGTAGACGACGATTGCGCCGCAACAAATAACTCCAACATTCTCCCCCCGCTGAAATGTAGTTTCAGAAGTGCCGTAATGACGGTCGTATCTGCAAGTATAATTATTATTAAATGTTTGCCAAATGTAATTAATTATTTTTTCGCTCGGGTTTCCTTGTAGGTTCGATCTTGCAATTCGCCAAAGTTTACCAAAAAGTCATCGACGGTATTTCCACCATGTCGACAACTTAATAGTACCGGAACATAGGACGTTATAGCGCGTCCCACTCGCTTTCGAAGGATTCACATATGTGATCAAAATTCTGGGTTTAGGTGTGTGTTCTAATGTGTCGCTTCATGTATGTTCTAATGTGGTTCTATGTGTATTCTAATGTGGTTCTATGTGTATTCTAATGTGGTTCTATGTGTATTCTAATGTGATTCTAGGTGTGTTCTATAATTTCAATTCACAATTTGCATTTGTGAGAAAAGTTAGGTCTATTCTATGGGCAGGGTGGCTATCTTGGTGATAGGGCGCTTCAGATAGGACGATTTGGTGCGAATGGTTACGATGCGTACTAGTCCATCTTTTCCAGGATGTGTTTCCGTGATTCGTCCTAATGGCCATTTATATGGTGGAAGTCTTTGAGTTAATTGCCACCGGTCAAGTCGTGATATATTTATGTCCATTAGATTATCTTCTGGTGCTGCAAGCAACACGTCACCGATTAAAAAATGGCCTGGAGTCAAAGCGTTCAAATCAGAAGGATCATTGTTGATTGGGCACAGTGGGCGTGAGTTTAAGCAAGCTTCGATTTTTGTTAGGACCGTGTTCAATTCCTCGTATGTAAGCCATACCTATACATTTCCAGCTACTCGCCGGAGGTGGTATTTAGTGGACTTCACTCCAGCCTCCCAGAGACCTCCGAAATGTGGTGCTGATGGAGGGTTAAAATGCCATTTAATTCCATTGTTGCTTAACTCCTCAGCAAGTTCGCGATTTCTCTTAAACATATTTTCGAATTCCGAGCTGGCTCCGACAAAGTTTGTCCCGCAGTCACTATATATATGGAAGCATAATCCTCTTCGGCTTACAAAACGACGAAATGCTGCTAAGAACGTCTGCGTCGATTGATCGCTAACCAACTCCAAATGTATCGCTTTAACAGTCAAGCAAACGAAAATGACGATATATCCTTTATACGTCTTTTGTCCTCGACCGTTTTTCATTTTCAAACTAATAGGACCACAATAATCTACCCCGGTGTAGGTAAATGGTCGTGAGGGATTTACTCTAGCGCTGGGAAGGTTCCCCATCAACTGTTCGTAAGTTTTCGCCTTTTGTTTATAGCAGGTTACACAGCGATGCACAAACTGACTAATCGCTCTTCTTGCATCTATAATCCAATACATAGTTCTTATGACATTTGTTGTTAGCCGGATCCCACCATGCATTGTTGTCATATGATACTTCCTTATAATTAGTGTTGTCAATGTGTGTTTCTTAGGAAGAATTATTATCGGATGTTTGCATTCAAATGGTGCATTTGCGTTTTCCAATCGTCCTCCCACTCTTAAGATTCCATCCTCGTCTAAAATAGGAGCCAAATTTCTTATTCTGCTTTTCTTGTCCAATGGGATCTCTTGTTCCAAGTTATTAATTTCTTTTAAAAATGTAGTGCGCTGAACGTGTTTAATCCAAAACGTTAAGGCTGTTTCCAATTCATTTGCATTCAAGTATTGAGTCTCTGGTTTTTCCCCCTTCAACGATGAATAGAACCGGAGGTAGTATGCAGTTACTCGTATCAGACGTGAAAGAGATGAATACTTTTCCAAAAGTATATCCCTTGCTTCGGCATCTTTGTTGATGTTTGTACATGTAATCAGGGCTAATTTTCTCATTTCCAATTTAGTAGATGGAATAGATCCTAATTGAGGCCAATTCACACTAGATTCTCTCAGCCATATTGGACCTGTCCACCATAAATCCTTTTTCAATATTTCTTGCGGCCGCATTCCTCTTGATGCAAGGTCTGCAGGGTTTTGCTTTGATGGGACATAACGCCACGTAGTGTCCTTTGTGATTTCATTGATTTGAGTTGTTCGGTTCGCGACGAATATTGTCCAGCGCGACGCGTGTCCCTTTAACCAAGCTGAAACTGTTGTCGAATCGCACCACAGATATGTTTTGACATTCTCCATTTTGAGGGAATGCTTCACTTTCTTTATTGTTTTGGCTAACAACAATGAGCCACATAGTTCCAGTCGTGGTATAGTGGTTTCTTTTACTGGTTTTACTTTGGTTTTTGACATTACCAGTGAAGATTTAAAGGAGCTGTCGGTTCGAGTGACTATATATATGGCCGCTGCATAGGCTTCTTTGGACGCGTCTGAAAATCCATGGAGTTCGAGATTCTGAAGGGCACCTGTTGTGTGGAACCATCGCTTAATCCGAATAGATTCGAGCACTTGTAAATCATTTTAAATTGGTGCCATTTTGATTCGATTTTCTTTGTTAGAGGTTCGTCCCAATTCACTCCAGACGACCATGATGTTTGCATTAACCCTTTCGCGACGACAATTATAGGTGCCATCCCATCGGATCGTATAAGCGGGCTATATCAGAAAGGACCTTACGTTTGGTTGTGGTTCATCCAAGTTCAATTTGATGTTGTAGCTAAATTCATCCGCTTGTGGATACCAAATTATTCCTAATGTTTTGTGTCCCAGTTCTAAGTTCATATCGATTTTCGAATCCATTTCGCAATCCTCCTTGGGGATACCATCTAGTACTGTTGGGCAGTTAGACAACCACTTCCTAAGTTTGAATCCTCCTGATTTTAATAGATTATCGACTTGCATTCGTTTCGTACACGCTTCTTCTAACGTATCGACACCTGTAAGCAAGTCGTCAACGTACGTTTCCTCCATAATTGCGCGGTAGGCGAGTGGAAATGTTGATTTTTCATCCTCCGCCAATTTTCTCAGCGTTCGTATTGCAAGATATGGAGCACAGGTGGTCCCAAATGTTACTGTGTTTAGACAGTAGTCTTGTACTTGCTGCAAATGCATTGCTTCTCCAAACTATTCTTTGCAGTTGTGTGTCATCTGGATGTAGGAATATTTGGAGAAACATTTTTTCGATGTCTGCCACCACTACTGTTCTATAACATCTCCATCGCAGAAATATCGCTATCATTTCCTCTTGAATTATCGCTCCAGCCATCAGCAAGTCGTTCAATGAATATCCAGAGCTAGTTTTGTGCGATGCGTTGAATACGACACGTACCTTGGTGGTGGTGCTGTCCTTATACACTGCATGGTGCGGAAGATAATTTCCACTACAGCACGATTCTCCGCCAGCATCAGTCTCAACGTCTATTTTCTGATTGGTTGGTTGCATGTACCCGAGATGAAGGTAACTATTCAAGCATTTTGTGTACTCTGATTGTAAGTAAGAGTCCTTTGCGAATCGTCGTTCTAATGAAAATAGATTGCCAACTGCTCGACTTCGAGATGCTCCCAACATATTCTTATGCATTCCGTCCTTGAATGGCAACCGCGTAGTATAACGACCATCTGCTCCACGTGTGGTATTAGCTAAGTAAAAAGCTTCACATGACTCTTCTTCTGGTGATTGGGATCTTTCACTTCCAACATCTTCCAGCTCCCAAAATTTTGTTAGGATTTTCGATAAGTCTTCCACTTCCACTTTATAACTGTGATAGGGTTGACTGCTGTTCGAGTTGAGTGCCCCAGAAATAATCCATCCGATTCGTGTATTTTGCACGACTGGGCCAGCTTCTAGTTTTAAGATTTCGCCGAGAATAAGTTGTGCATATACCTCGGCGCCGAGAAGGAGATCAATTTTTCCAGGGTGGTCGAAATGTGAATCTGCAAGTTTCAAATTTTCTATTTGGGTCCAGGTCGATGTTACCAACTTTCGCGGCGGAATTAACTCGGTCAAATTCTTCAATACTAAGGCGTCAAATCGTATAACCTCATTGCCATGGGTTAATAATGTTGTTTTCACTGCTCCCTTCGAAACAATTGCGTTTGATTGGCCTATGCCTATGACATTAGCCGTGGCACTATTCTTACTTAATCCCAGCAGCTGCGTTGCGGACTCCGTAATGAATGAGGCTTGTGAGCCCTGGTCGAGTAAGGCTCTTAGAATGAACCTTCCATGAGGAGCTTGTACCGTAACTAAGGCCGTAGCTAATAATACCTCCTTTCGAGAAGTTGTGTGAAAAGCGTTGTTGTCGTAACCTAGTGATGTATTCGCCAACACTTGTTGATCTTGAGGGGAGGTGTTTGGAGTCTCACGGTGTAGCGTAGTATGATGGGATTTCCCGCATTTCAGACATTTTGTCTTACTTGGGCATTTCGATACCAAGTGACCCTTCGCAAGGCAATTTAAACATAACCCATTGCGCTTGACAACCTCAAACTTAGTTTTGTGGTCAGACGATGTAAATTGGGCGCATTCACGAAGCAGATGCGGTTCTCGACACATAGCGCATGGTTGTGGAGACCCAGTATGGAATGATTGCGTTGACTGTCGACTTGGAGTGGACGCAGAGGGTTTCGAGTTTTTTTAGACGTTCTCCACCAGTAGCTTCTAAAGCCCTAAATCTATTTTGCAAGAACGTTTTTAATTCTTCGTAGGAAGGTGGTTTAGATGTGGATGCTTGGTTTTGCTCCCACAATTGCCTAGTTTCTCTTGGCATTCTCTGGGTTGTTACAAAAATCACAACCGCATGCCATAAGTTGGGAACTTGCAGATTTTCAATAGCTTGCACACACTCCACAGTTCGGTTTAAAAGTCCTTTGACGGACGAAGCTACTTCACTTGCGTTGATAGATGTGAAAAGTTTGATCAACTGTGCGTTTAGTAGAGCGCCTTTGTTGTCATACCTATCATTAAAAACTTTCCACGCTATATCGTAATTTGAATCGGTTATAGGAAACTGTCTCAATAAACCCTCAGCTTCATCGCAAAGACTTCCCTTCAATAATGAAGTTTCTCTACATTCGAAAGTGTTTCTCGATTGTGAATTAAAGAAACATATAAGTCTCTGAAAGAGATCCAGTTTTCGTAGCTTCCAGAAAATTTCGGCAACGTAATTCTTGGAAGTTTCAAGGAATCTTCTTTTCTCTTGTGCTGACCAGATTCTTCTAATTCGAATTCGCTACCTATCTTAATTTCCCCTGCCCGATCAATCAGTTCTTGGATTTCGGATTTAAAACCTATGTATTCGTCGTCGAAATCTCCAAAATAATCATCCGCGAAATATGATTCTTGTAATTGTTCGCCACTTGTAATGCCGTTCACGATCTTTGCGTGCCGTTCGAGAAATGTACTATTTATTTCCCGTACACGTGTCAGTGTATTATTTAAGTATCTTGGGGTTCTACGATCTAGCGGAGCTTTTCTATAATTCCGTATAACCCTAGATAATTCTCCGGCAATGGATTTTTGTTGGGCTACAAGTGCCTCCATTTTAACCACAAAAAAGACACACAAAACACACGCTAAGAACGATCACAACTATTAATTTCAGGCTCACCAACTTTCCTTGAGCATCCGGCTCGACAGACCAAAAAATGTTCAATCTTCGAGATTCAACTCGACGGACCATCCAATTGAAAAATAGTTAAATTCCACTCGACTGGCTATCCAAATGAATACACTTCACCTTCAACTTTATAATAAGTATATTATGCTATTAAATGAAGTATTCAGTTCAAAAAATCAACTAATTAAATTCAATTTATGGTTCTAGTTTCAAACGTACTACCGTCTTAGTCAACGACTCAAGATCAAGAGCCAACAAATGCATACGAACAATCCTACAAAGAATATTACAGTAGTTTTCCAATTTCGGTAATATTCCCGGAGAACTATCCGCTCAATTCAAATACGAATAATATTAACTAATACATAAGTAGCATAATCAACTAAGATAAATACAGGCTGATACATACAGTCCAGAAATCAGCTGCTCTAATCTATTACAATTTCAAGCTACAATTCTACTCTTCTACTACTATCAAATATTGGTTGAAATGTCAATCCAAAACATAAACAAAGTTTATGTATCTGGCGGTGGCGATGTTGTTGTCGTCTGTTGGTGTTGTTTTGCCTTCGACTCAGTTCAGATAAGTATTTGATTTTTCAATATTTGTTGATTTGTTGATCCTTTGTGGTATCTTTTTTCCATTCCAGGTAGACGACGATTGCGCCGCAACAAATAACTCCAACATTCTCCCCCCGCTGAAATGTAGTTTCAGAAGTGCCGTAATGACGGTCGTATCTGCAAGTATAATTATTATTAAATGTTTGCCAAATGTAATTAATTATTTTTTCGCTCGGGTTTCCTTGTAGGTTCGATCTTGCAATTCGCCAAAGTTTACCAAAAAGTCATCGACGGTATTTCCACCATGTCGACAACTTAATAGTACCGGAACATAGGACGTTATAGCGCGTCCCACTCGCTTTCGAAGGATTCACATATGTGATCAAAATTCTGGGTTTAGGTGTGTGTTCTAATGTGTCGCTTCATGTATGTTCTAATGTGGTTCTATGTGTATTCTAATGTGGTTCTATGTGTATTCTAATGTGGTTCTATGTGTATTCTAATGTGATTCTAGGTGTGTTCTATAATTTCAATTCACAATTTGCATTTGTGAGAAAAGTTAGGTCTATTCTATGGGCAGGGTGGCTATCTTGGTGATAGGGCGCTTCAGATAGGACGATTTGGTGCGAATGGTTACGATGCGTACTAGTCCATCTTTTCCAGGATGTGTTTCCGTGATTCGTCCTAATGGCCATTTATATGGTGGAAGTCTTTGAGTTAATTGCCACCGGTCAAGTCGTGATATATTTATGTCCATTAGATTATCTTCTGGTGCTGCAAGCAACACGTCACCGATTAAAAAATGGCCTGGAGTCAAAGCGTTCAAATCAGAAGGATCATTGTTGATTGGGCACAGTGGGCGTGAGTTTAAGCAAGCTTCGATTTTTGTTAGGACCGTGTTCAATTCCTCGTATGTAAGCCATACCTATACATTTCCAGCTACTCGCCGGAGGTGGTATTTAGTGGACTTCACTCCAGCCTCCCAGAGACCTCCGAAATGTGGTGCTGATGGAGGGTTAAAATGCCATTTAATTCCATTGTTGCTTAACTCCTCGGCAAGTTCGCGATTTCTCTTAAACATATTTTCGAATTCCGAGCTGGCTCCGACAAAGTTTGTCCCGCAGTCACTATATATATGGAAGCATAATCCTCTTCGGCTTACAAAACGACGAAATGCTGCTAAGAACGTCTGCGTCGATTGATCGCTAACCAACTCCAAATGTATCGCTTTAACAGTCAAGCAAACGAAAATGACGATATATCCTTTATACGTCTTTTGTCCTCGACCGTTTTTCATTTTCAAACTAATAGGACCACAATAATCTACCCCGGTGTAGGTAAATGGTCGTGAGGGATTTACTCTAGCGCTGGGAAGGTTCCCCATCAACTGTTCGTAAGTTTTCGCCTTTTGTTTATAGCAGGTTACACAGCGATGCACAAACTGACTAATCGCTCTTCTTGCATCTATAATCCAATACATAGTTCTTATGACATTTGTTGTTAGCCGGATCCCACCATGCATTGTTGTCATATGATACTTCCTTATAATTAGTGTTGTCAATGTGTGTTTCTTAGGAAGAATTATTATCGGATGTTTGCATTCAAATGGTGCATTTGCGTTTTCCAAGCGTCCTCCCACTCTTAAGATTCCATCCTCGTCTAAAATAGGAGCCAACTTTCTTATTCTGCTTTTCTTGTCCAATGGGATCTCTTGTTCCAAGTTATTAATTTCTTTTAAAAATGTAGTGCGCTGAACGTGTTTAATCCAAAACGTTAAGGCTGTTTCCAATTCATTTGCATTCAAGTATTGAGTCTCTGGTTTTTCCCCCTTCAACGATGAATAGAACCGGAGGTAGTATGCAGTTACTCGTATCAGACGTGAAAGAGATGAATACTTTTCCAAAAGTATATCCCTTGCTTCGGCATCTTTGTTGATGTTTGTACATGTAATCAGGGCTAATTTTCTCATTTCCAATTTAGTAGATGGAATAGATCCTAATTGAGGCCAATTCACACTAGATTCTCTCAGCCATATTGGACCTGTCCACCATAAATCCTTTTTCAATATTTCTTGCGGCCGCATTCCTCTTGATGCAAGGTCTGCAGGGTTTTGCTTTGATGGGACATAACGCCACGTAGTGTCCTTTGTGATTTCATTGATTTGAGTTGTTCGGTTCGCGACGAATATTGTCCAGCGCGACGCGTGTCCCTTTGACCAAGCTGAAACTGTTGTCGAATTGCACCACAGATATGTTTTGACATTCTCCATTTTGAGGGAATGCTTCACTTTCTTTATTGTTTTGGCTAACAACAATGAGCCACATAGTTCCAGTCGTGGTATAGTGGTTTCTTTTACTGGTTTTACTTTGGTTTTTGACATTACCAGTGAAGATTTAAAGGAGCTGTCGGTTCGAGTGACTATATATATGGCCGCTGCATAGGCTTCTTTGGACGCGTCTGAAAATCCATGGAGTTCGAGATTCTGAAGGGCACCTGTTGTGTGGAACCATCGCTTAATCCGAATAGATTCGAGCACTTGTAAATCAATTTTAAATTGGTGCCATTTTGATTCGATTTTCTTTGTTAGAGGTTCGTCCCAATTCACTCCAGACGACCATGATGTTTGCATTAACCCTTTCGCGACGACAATTATAGGTGCCATCCCATCGGATCGTATAAGCGGGCTATATCAGAAAGGACCTTACGTTTGGTTGTGGTTCATCCAAGTTCAATTTGATGTTGTAGCTAAATTCATCCGCTTGTGGATACCAAATTATTCCTAATGTTTTGTGTCCCAGTTCTAAGTTCATATCGATTTTCGAATCCATTTCGCAATCCTCCTTGGGGATACCATCTAGTACTGTTGGGCAGTTAGACAACCACTTCCTAAGTTTGAATCCTCCTGATTTTAATAGATTATCGACTTGCATTCGTTTCGTACACGCTTCTTCTAACGTATCGACACCTGTAAGCAAGTCGTCAACGTACGTTTCCTCCATAATTGCGCGGTAGGCGAGTGGAAATGTTGATTTTTCATCCTCCGCCAATTTTCTCAGCGTTCGTATTGCAAGATATGGAGCACAGGTGGTCCCAAATGTTACTGTGTTTAGACAGTAGTCTTGTACTTGCTGCAAATGCATTGCTTCTCCAAACTATTCTTTGCAGTTGTGTGTCATCTGGATGTAGGAATATTTGGAGAAACATTTTTTCGATGTCTGCCACCACTACTGTTCTATAACATCTCCATCGCAGAAATATCGCTATCATTTCCTCTTGAATTATCGCTCCAGCCATCAGCAAGTCGTTCAATGAATATCCAGAGCTAGTTTTGTGCGATGCGTTGAATACGACACGTACCTTGGTGGTGGTGCTGTCCTTATACACTGCATGGTGCGGAAGATAATTTCCACTACAGCACGATTCTCCGCCAGCATCAGTCTCAACGTCTATTTTCTGATTGGTTGGTTGCATGTACCCGAGATGAAGGTAACTATTCAAGCATTTTGTGTACTCTGATTGTAAGTAAGAGTCCTTTGCGAATCGTCGTTCTAATGAAAATAGATTGCCAACTGCTCGACTTCGAGATGCTCCCAACATATTCTTATGCATTCCGTCCTTGAATGGCAACCGCGTAGTATAACGACCATCTGCTCCACGTGTGGTATTAGCTAAGTAAAAAGCTTCACATGACTCTTCTTCTGGTGATTGGGATCTTTCACTTCCAACATCTTCCAGCTCCCAAAATTTTGTTAGGATTTTCGATAAGTCTTCCACTTCCACTTTATAACTGTGATAGGGTTGACTGCTGTTCGAGTTGAGTGCCCCAAAATAATCCATCCGATTCGTGTATTTTGCACGACTGGGCCAGCTTCTAGTTTTAAGATTTCGCCGAGAATAAGTTGTGCATATACCTCGGCGCCGAGAAGGAGATCAATTTTTCCAGGGTGGTCGAAATGTGAATCTGCAAGTTTCAAATTTTCTATTTGGGTCCAGGTCGATGTTACCAACTTTCGCGGCGGAATTAACTCGGTCAAATTCTTCAATACTAAGGCGTCAAATCGTATAACCTCATTGCCATGGGTTAATAATGTTGTTTTCACTGCTCCCTTCGAAACAATTGCGTTTGATTGGCCTATGCCTATGACATTAGCCGTGGCACTATTCTTACTTAATCCCAGCAGCTGCGTTGCGGACTCCGTAATGAATGAGGCTTGTGAGCCCTGGTCGAGTAAGGCTCTTAGAATGAACCTTCCATGAGGAGCTTGTACCGTAACTAAGGCCGTAGCTAATAATACCTCCTTTCGAGAAGTTGTGTGAAAAGCGTTGTTGTCGTAACCTAGTGATGTATTCGCCAACACTTGTTGATCTTGAGGGGAGGTGTTTGGAGTCTCACGGTGTAGCGTAGTATGATGGGATTTCCCGCATTTCAGACATTTTGTCTTACTTGGGCATTTCGATACCAAGTGACCCTTCGCAAGGCAATTTAAACATAACCCATTGCGCTTGACAACCTCAAACTTAGTTTTGTGGTCAGACGATGTAAATTGGGCGCATTCACGAAGCAGATGCGGTTCTCGACACATAGCGCATGGTTGTGGAGACCCAGTATGGAATGATTGCGTTGACTGTCGACTTGGAGTGGACGCAGAGGGTTTCGAGTTTTTTTAGACGTTCTCCACCAGTAGCTTCTAAAGCCCTAAATCTATTTTGCAAGAACGTTTTTAATTCTTCGTAGGAAGGTGGTTTAGATGTGGATGCTTGGTTTTGCTCCCACAATTGCCTAGTTTCTCTTGGCATTCTCTGGGTTGTTACAAAAATCACAACCGCATGCCATAAGTTGGGAACTTGCAGATTTTCAATAGCTTGCACACACTCCACAGTTCGGTTTAAAAGTCCTTTGACGGACGAAGCTACTTCACTTGCGTTGATAGATGTGAAAAGTTTGATCAACTGTGCGTTTAGTAGAGCGCCTTTGTTGTCATACCTATCATTAAAAACTTTCCACGCTATATCGTAATTTGAATCGGTTATAGGAAACTGTCTCAATAAACCCTCAGCTTCATCGCAAAGACTTCCCTTCAATAATGAAGTTTCTCTACATTCGAAAGTGTTTCTCGATTGTGAATTAAAGAAACATATAAGTCTCTGAAAGAGATCCAGTTTTCGTAGCTTCCAGAAAATTTCGGCAACGTAATTCTTGGAAGTTTCAAGGAATCTTCTTTTCTCTTGTGCTGACCAGATTCTTCTAATTCGAATTCGCTACCTATCTTAATTTCCCCTGCCCGATCAATCAGTTCTTGGATTTCGGATTTAAAACCTATGTATTCGTCGTCGAAATCTCCAAAATAATCATCCGCGAAATATGATTCTTGTAATTGTTCGCCACTTGTAATGCCGTTCACGATCTTTGCGTGCCGTTCGAGAAATGTACTATTTATTTCCCGTACACGTGTCAGTGTATTATTTAAGTATCTTGGGGTTCTACGATCTAGCGGAGCTTTTCTATAATTCCGTATAACCCTAGATAATTCTCCGGCAATGGATTTTTGTTGGGCTACAAGTGCCTCCATTTTAACCACAAAAAAGACACACAAAACACACGCTAAGAACGATCACAACTATTAATTTCAGGCTCACCAACTTTCCTTGAGCATCCGGCTCGACAGACCAAAAAATGTTCAATCTTCGAGATTCAACTCGACGGACCATCCAATTGAAAAATAGTTAAATTCCACTCGACTGGCTATCCAAATGAATACACTTCACCTTCAACTTTATAATAAGTATATTATGCTATTAAATGAAGTATTCAGTTCAAAAAATCAACTAATTAAATTCAATTTATGGTTCTAGTTTCAAACGTACTACCGTCTTAGTCAACGACTCAAGATCAAGAGCCAACAAATGCATACGAACAATCCTACAAAGAATATTACAGTAGTTTTCCAATTTCGGTAATATTCCCGGAGAACTATCCGCTCAATTCAAATACGAATAATATTAACTAATACATAAGTAGCATAATCAACTAAGATAAATACAGGCTGATACATACAATCCAGAAATCAGCTGCTCTAATCTATTACAATTTCCAGCTACAATTCTACTCTTCTACTACTATCAAATATTGGTTGAAATGTCAATCCAAAACATAAACAAAGTTTATGTATCTGGCGGTGGCGATGTTGTTGTCGTCTGTTGGTGTTGTTTTGCCTTCGACTCAGTTCAGATAAGTATTTGATTTTTCAATATTTGTTGATTTGTTGATCCTTTGTGGTATCTTTTTTCCATTCCAGGTAGACGACGATTGCGCCGCAACAAATAACTCCAACAGGCACAGAGGGCTAATTTCAATTTTTCTGTCGGTCGGGACTGAAATCATCGCTCAAATTTACTAGTGAAAACGTAAAATTCGCCCGAATGGAACTACATATATGTGCTTCTTGTTGAACTCATCAACTCACCGCCGAAGGGATTTATGACGAAATGGCAATAATAATGACAACGATGTTGTTGCCACAAAATGATGGATAAGTCATTGCGTGTGGATCACGCGTTAGGCTACGAAGCTCCCCGCCAATCAGCATTGAAAGAAATTAACTAATTCAATCAGGGTTCAATATGCATACCCTAGAGCGAGGCGCGAAGCTACGAGTACTTTGGCGGTATTGTGTTCATATCATTCCTTTTTGCGGCTGAAGAGTTTTTCTTGGGGGGGATTTTTTTACAACAGGGTTGTTTTTGGGAGATCTGGATTACTACTACTACTATGCAGAAAGATGTGATATCTCCCAAAAACAACCCTGTTGTAAAAAAATCCCCGCCAAGAAAAACTCCTCAGCCGTAAAAAGGATTGATATGAACACAATACCGCCAAAGTACTCGTAGCTTCGCGCCTCGCTCTAGGGTATGCATATTGAACGCTGATTGCATTAGTTAATTTCTTTCAACGCGGTTTGGCGGGGAGCTTCCATTAAACAAAATAAGTTGAGCAATCTGAAGAAGAACGCAGTAGAAAATAATCTATTAATCACTTCTGGCCTGAAGTGCATTTTTAGTCTTTTGTTGTAAGGCGGGGGCTTTATACCGAGATCCGGGCGAGAAGCCAATAATACTTGGCATAAGAGCTTACAGCATGATCCGCACGCAACTACTTATCCATAATTTTGTCAGAGCGACATCGTTGTCATTATCACTGCCATTTTGTCATTAAATTCGTTCGGCGGTGAGTCTTTAGGCTACGAAGCTCCCCGCTAATCAGCTTTGAAAGAAATTAACTAATGCAATCAGCGTTCAATATGCATACCCTAGAGCGAGGCGCGAAGCTACGAGTACTTTGGCGGTATTGTGTTCATATCAATCCTTTCGGGGATTTTTTTTTACAACAGGGTTGTTTTTGGGAGATTTATTTTACTTAAGAGTAAACGTTGCAAACGAAAGAACGCGGGAACAAAACACCTCACAAGACAGCTAACACGTTCCGAGAACAAATTTATAACAAGTACAACTAGACAAAAGTATAACTAAACAAAAAAACGATATAAATTTCTAGTTAACAAGTAATAGGGTGTCCGTCTCCAATTAATACGTCAATTGAGGCTGTAAATTAGTTGATTATTTTGGTACAATGCAAAAACAAAAGAATAGAAAAAAACGTAAGCTTTAAAGAGGAAGTATGCATGGTCGCGATACCGCCTTATAAACTCATCAATTTCGTCATAAATGGGATAGAATTAGGTGAACAATGCACCGTATTTTCTATATTCGCCAATCATCGGAAAATATGAAGAGAGAAGAATTCGGTACTACCGATACATGCAGATTAAAGATCAAAAGGACAAACATTGAAGGATACATATAAGTGTAAGTAGCCATCGCCCTAAAAGGTGATAAAAAAATAGGGTGAAACATGCACTCTCTCATCTACACTTCTTACTCAGCAGAGGTGCAGAGAGAAAACATAAATTGGCATCACTACTAAATGTATGTTATAAATTGACGAAGAAGCAACTTCCAAACATACAGGCAAAGAATATCATGGCCAAAAGTTTGCTAAGGGAACTGTTCCTATAGCAACATTCACTAAAAGAACGCATGAATATCAGTGCGTGACTCATTGGCCACAAAGACAACACAACGGAAGGACTCCGGTGAAAGAAAAGGGCAGATATTAACAAAAGATATGCAATGGCGCCCTCGTTGTCGACGAAAACGGTTAGCTTCTGCGAATATTCACCAAGGTATGTTTCATCAAGAAGATTTTTAAGCCATGTCGCTTCTTGAGCTGCGTTGCATAGGGCTGCGTATTCCGCTTCGCGCGTTGAGAGAAATATATGATTCTGTCGCCTGACTGACCATATTATCGGACCGCCGCGCCGGCCGCATGCAATGAACATGTAGCCAGAAGTAGAACGTCTTGTACTCGGACATGATGCAAAATCGCTATCGCTGAAACCTATAGGATCGAATTTCTGGTTTCCGTCATAAATGATACCACGATTTACACTTGTTGCCAAATACCCAAGTATACGGATTGCTGCTTTGTAATGAGCTTCCTTCGTATTCGACACAAATCGAGCGATATGATTAACTGCAAATGATATATCTGGTCTGGAAATAGTGAAATATATAATAATGATCCAACTAATTCACGATATGGTTTTGACATGGATATGTCTTATAGCTGGGGGTCATCCTAAAAATCTGTCCGTCACCCGAAATGTCTGTTTTTCTACTCGGGGGTCAGAAGAGGAAACAAGCTCATTGAAATTTTTTCTTTTCTGGTTGTGCATGTCGTTTGAGTGTGTCATTGTGCATTGTGCATTGCTTGTAGATCCGCGCTGGCGGCGCTTGCGGGGATCCTGTGTGTACATGTTGGGATGTTGATTTGATAGCGATAATGGTTGACGTTGTGGACGGCAAGAAATAACATAGTGTACGGGTGAACAGGCGCTCTCTGTGCTCTCTGTCCTACGCTCTCAGTCAACGCGACGCCATAATCAAAACTCCTGCATACACACCATACCATACATTCAAAATCCTCAAAAATATAGAGTACGCTCCGTACTACCTAACTTGACTAGGCCCCCAGAACACGTCGCAAGAAGTCGTCTGCTCTCCTCGCTCGACATGCTCACATGCAATTTATGGTCTCTGAATGTATGCGAAATTTCGCTCAGGACAGCGGACCTCCTCCTCTCATTCATTCATATCATTCTCATTCTCACCATTTCATTAAACAAATTGTGCACTCCCGACATGCACATGCATAGACCCAATCTGAGGTCACAATGAATGAAATTCCATTTTTACTCATTATTTAGGTCAAGGACGTCCAAGGACTTTCAATGACCTTCAATTCCCATTCATCATTTAATAAAATACCCCGTGTTGTACTATCTGAATCACTAGGGTCCCAGAAAAAGTAGCAAGTAGTCAGTTCGACTAACATTTGGACATGCGCAGACGCAATTTGAGAGAGTATACATAGTTTCCGCCCCCCGAAGATGAGCGAGAGCGGATGGAGTTCATTCGAGCCAAATCGGGTGATCCAGCGACTGTGTTTGTGCATTTGCAATGGCGGCGATTTGAGGTCTGACTGGTCCACAATGTGGGCCCCACCACACGTGCAATAAACATATAGAACAAAATGGCGGATTTATACTAGGCGAGTTAGAATCTCTCAAGCCCCGAAATAAAGAAATATTCGTCGCAGGATGTTATATGTTATGGTGTACATTCAGAGGTTTGCAGAAGATCAAATGCCCCCCTTCCGCAAAAATTCCAAAACGTTTAAAATGGCTGGAATCCAAACAAATAAAATAGCGCGCGTTGTACTACATATCTGAATCAATAGGGTCCCAGAAAAAGTAGCAAGTAGTCAGTTCGACTAACATTTGGTCATGCACAGACGAAATTTGAGAGTGTGTACATTACATAGTTCCCGCCCCCCGAAGCTAGAGAGCGAGAGCCATCGCGGATGAAGCAGTGGCGTGGCGTGATAATTCAACTAGGGGAAGCAATTGGTATTAAAAATTTACTATTATTATGCTTTCCACAAATTTACTGTGTATTAATTGAACCCCTCTCGTTAGCTACTTTTAACATTTCTAATATAAAAGCACCCAGGAATCACGAACGGGGACGTGAGAGTAGGTATACTGTATTTTATCAGCATTTTAATTCCCATGCTACCAATATATAATAATTTATTTTACTTTTAAATAAATAATTGTAAAAATTATATGTTGGTAGACTTATCAAAAAAGCAAAGCTGTAACTATAAGTATATAAATAAAGCATATTCGAATTATTAGAACTACTATAACAATAACAACAATAGCAAAAAATTGCAAAATAAATATCCATACACTCATAAAGAAAGTAATCATGTTCAGCGAATCAAAATTTGAATAATAAAAACAATAACATTACAATAAAAATTAAAAATAATTCAACTATTTACTATTTAAAAAATCACAGTTAGTGAGTAAAATAAAATAATAATAATTGGGCAATAAATATATTACAAGTCAAAATAAATAAAATAATAAGATCCGTACATACTATTATTTGTAATTTAATTCTATTCGTCTTTCTTTTTTTGCGAATTCATCTATAATATCTGTATAAAAACTTTGCTCACACAAACATGATTTAAGGAAAACCTTTTCAATTGACATTATTGCCAAGTCGCTAAGCCGTTGTTCGCCTGTACAATTTCTAAGATACGTTTTAATCCTTTTTAAGCAAGAAAAACTGCGCTCTGCGGACGCACTGGTTACTGGTAATGTTAAAACTAAACATATTAATTTATAAAATTGTGTGAAGCTATCTTTTAATTTGTTATTAATGAAATAGTTAAAAATACCTTGAAAAGATTTTCCCTGCAAATCAGAATCAGAATAAAGCACATTGAGTTCAGTCTTTAATGAAATATGGTCAAATATATCAGCATAAGTTTTAGTTAAATTTAGTAAAAGATTGTCCGGAAATGTTTTCAAATATTGGTTAAATTTAGAAGAATCTAATAGGTTTAAAAATGTGAAACTTGCTAAGGATGAAAATCTTGAATTTATTTCTGCGGTAATATTATCTATAATTTCGACATAAATACGTGTAAAGAATAGTTCAACATTTTCATTACTGTCAACAAGGCACCTGGCTTTTTTCCGGCGTTGTGGAGTTTCGCAAATAGATGTGGTTTGGGTCCAAATTTCCGTGAAACTATTTCTTAACGATTGAAGTTGATTTTCAAAATCTGTAATTTTTTGAATGCAGTACATTATATCAGTTTGTTTACTTTGAAATATATCGAAAAGTACGTCAGTTTGTGGAAAATTTTTAGAAAAAACATTGAGCAGGAAAACAAACTGAAAATCTGTAAGTAAAACAAGAAGTCCCCTTGCGCTATTAACGGTCTCGCCATCCTACTTTCCACTCTCATTTTCAATGATATATTCAAAGAGTTCTTTTAATTGATCTAAATTATCAAAAATGGTTAAAACTAATCGACCATTAAAAGTCCAACGTGTTGGAGCTAATTTTGGAAGCCTTTTTTTGAGGAATAAATCTAGTGCAACTGTTCTCTTTGTTGAATGATTAAAAAATGTTGAAAAACAAGTAATAGATTGAAAAAAAATTCGACATTCGCGTATTTTATCGCATGATTTAGATAAAACTAAATTTAACCGATGAGCGAAGCAATGAATATATATTGCGTTTTTATACACATCCTTTACACGTGTTTGTAATCCAGTTATTTTACCAGACATTACCGAAGCCCCGTCATAGCTTTGACAAATAAGTTTGTTACTGTAACGTCGACCGATTGTTCGTTTTTGATAATTGAAAGAAACGGATTTAAAAATGGATACCGTACAAAACTTTATTTACGTCCTCTCTCTACAAGTCACTTTTTTAGAAGAAAGATGACAACCCGAGGTGTCAGTTTCCGAAAAGTCCAACTGACGCCTCGTTTACACAGGGTGTTGGTGAGCTGCGTTTACAAAACGAGTTTTTTTTTCTATTTGGTCGTTAAATTCAAATTTAAATTGACTTTATACTACAGCTCGACCATCCTGACAGAATGATTGACCTCAATCACGAGTATATATGCAAGCGAAAAATTTAAATGTATAGTGAATTTTAGGTTGTTATAGTGAATGTGATGGTGTTGCCAATAGTAACCACAAATGAGCCCATTCCACCTACCGCTTTACCCATTTTCTAAGTCGACATGACTCTACTACTCCGTCATAGGGCAGCTGCGTTATTTGACAGTTTTCGACATCGCGTATGACATACCGGTCATTTGGTAACTTCTTATATACAACATACGGTCCGCGGTATTTCTCATTGAACTTTTTATTTGTCCCTGCGGTAGTGTCAGTGTGTCGGACAACGACGTAGTCACCCTCCGAAAATCCGCTCGGTAGTCGGTTTTTGCTGGCAATATAATTAGAATTTTTTTTCTGCGATTGCTGTATTGCGGTTGATGCCTTGCGGCGCTTACTTTCTAAATCTTGCCTCGTTTCCTTTATGAACTTTTCCTGCAGGAACTCCGTCATATAATCCACTATTATACCTTTTTGGTCGACACCGAAAAGGAGTTGGCTCGGCGTTTGCTTCGTTGAACCATGTGTTGAGTTGTTTAATGCGAATTCCACTTCTTCTAATCTCTTCGCCCAGTCCGAATGATCCAGCGGATCCGTAATCTTGCTGAGCATAGCGGTTATTATGCGGTTGACTCTTTCCACTTGTCCGTTAGCCTGCGGTGATGCGACGGCAACCTTTACGTGATCGATGTTTCGCTTTATCAGAAATTCTCCAAATCGCAACGACGTAAAGCTTGTTCCTCGGTCGCTGATGATTCGTCGGGGTCGGCTGTACGCTGAGAAATATTTATCAAGGCATACTTCCACCTCCTTGGTTCCAGTTGACTTCACCGCAAACAGCTTTGTAAATTTCGTGAATCCATCAACTACCAACAGAATATACTTGCGGGTGCCTCGAATCGACGGCAGCGGTCCAAAATGATCAATATGGATCGTGTCAAACGGGACTGGTTCCTTCGGGATGCTAAATAGATTTCTCTCTGATACTCGTGCCGGCGGTGAACACATTATACAGCGAATGCAATTTTTTATGAACTTTTCGATTTTTTCCTTCATCTTTTCAAACCAATAATTTTTCTTGACTTGCTCATAAGTTTTGTCAATTCCCAGATGACAAATTTTCTCATGTACCATCCGAATCACGTTTTCTTCCATTTCCGTCGGAACAAACAACTGCGGTCGACCGGCTTTGTCTCGTCTGAACACCAGTCCGTCTTTCAGTTCGAATCCCTTTACTGTCGTCTTCTCCAGTCGCTTCCGTAAAGATACTATATTATCATCCCTGCTCTGTGTGGCCTGTATCATAAAGTCCAACTCCATCTGATTGGCAACCGTAATAACCTTGCAAGCTATCTTCTTCCTAATATCATCATCGTCAACTGGCGATTCGCTTACGTCAAAAACAGATTCATTTCCTTCCAACTCAACTACGGCTACAACCCGGTTCATGATATCGGCGTGGTAATTCATCGGTTTTATTTCGGGAGGCTCATGGCATCGACTTAATGCATCAACATGTCCCATCAGGACTCCGCTTCGGTGTTGTATGCGAAACGTGAAATGTTGCAATTCCAACGCCCACCTGGCGATCTTTGCATAGTTAGGTACAAATCTTCGGAAAACGGAAAAAAGTCCCAAACACGAGCGCACCTGCTTAATCGTACTTGGCATAGGATAGTCCCTCATTGAACGGATGTGCGCGTCGCTTGGTCTGATTCCCTCCTTACAAATGGAATATCCTAAAAACTCAACATTTTCGTAGGCGATTCGACATTTTCCCATATTTAGCTTCAGTCCGCATTTAGCAAGACGATGCATCACTTCTGCGAGCGCCTTTATGTGTGCCTCCAAATCGTCGGTGGCGATCGTGATATCGTCCATGTATACGATGACCTTTCCCGTTTCTATCAAATCTCTCAACTGCCGGTGGATATATCTGAAAAATACTGCAGGCCCAGTTTTCAGGCCAAATGGCATCCGATTATACTCATATTGCCCATACGGTGTAACGAAAGAGGTGTACTTTTTCGAGTCTTCGGCTATCTTTACATGGAAAAATCCATTCTCCAAATCGAGCGTTGTGAAATACCTCTTTCCTCCCAGGTAATCAAGGCATTCCTCAATCAGCGGCATCGGATAATTGTCGCGAATCATCATCTTGTTTAAGCTGCGGTAGTCGACACATTTCCGGTACTTCCCATTTTTCTTTCGAACCATAACAATAGATGAGGTATATGGAGATTCGCTAACTCGGATAATCTCTTTCTTCAGCAGTTCGTCTATGATTTCCTTTAACGCGCCTTGCTCCTCAACTGATAATCTTTTTGGATAATGGTGAAACGGTACTTCATTTTCTAGACGGATGTGCATTTCAAAATCGCTTTCTTCCGGAGTAGCTTCGGGGCATAAATATTCGTCGGTGATCACCTGCTCAATTATTGCCATCATTTCCTTCCCCAACTGCGGATTAATATCTATTTGGTGCTCGTCTTCGTCGTAGTCGATTGCCATTACATTTCGTATTTCATCTTGCAGCGATTCCACCAACTCAGGATTTTCTTCGGGCTCTCCGCGGACACATGACACCCCACCTAACGTTTTATCTCTATATTTACCCGACAAATCTACTTCGGTTTTACGTTTGAATAAAGCGGACGGCAGATGGGCGACCTTCGCAATTGCTACCTCCTTTGAAACATTAACTACAAGCGAACAAAAACAAAACGCATCTTCTCTCTTGTCGACGGGTCCGTTTTCTTTATTTTTATTACTATCTTTCACGGTTTTGTTCCTTAGTACATTTACAGTTTTTCTATTTATCATTGTAAGCGCAATCCCAAATTTGGATAATGCTGCTCTTCCAAGAAGCATCGGCGTCGGTATCGTTTCATCTGGAATTACAAGGAAATTTACTCTTTTGCACCGACCGCGGATCGTAACATCACCGGATATCTTACCGAATGTTCGAATAGGGGTTTTTCCCAGGCCCACAAATGGGGTATCGACTAACGCATGGTGGACTTTAAATGGGACAGCGGATTTTCTTACTAGATTAACGGGGCTACCGGTATCGAAAAGAGATAAGAAGGTCATGTTCGCGCTACACTCATTTTCATTGTTACTAAAGGCAACACTCACCAGATTTAGAGCGCTGAGCGACTTTGCTCCATCCTCATCGTCTTCGTCGTCGTCAGAATCAAGCGTACTCCGTGCAACAGCGGCTACTGTCGTGGACTTCTTCAATTTCTGCGTGTATGGCGGGTTCGTACAATTTCTGCGGTCATGACCGAATCCCCAGCATCGGTAACAGGCGTCTCGCGGTCGTTCCTCATACGGGCACATCGGCTTTCTGTGTCCAATTCGGGAGCAATTGAAACATCGATCCCCCACAGCGGCGGTGTTTACGGCGGCATTGGAACTTGGGTTGGCGGCGGCGGCGGAAGTCGAGTTTCGAGCGGTGGCGGTTGACATCGTTTGTCTGGCTGCGGTGTAGTCGGTTCGGGGCCTCATCTGCGGTCGGGCGGTGTCAGGCGGGTTCTGGCGGGCACGCATAGCCTGTCGATGCTCTAGCATGTTTACCGCGTTCTTCAGCTCATCAATAGTTTTGGCAGTAAGAAACAGCGTATAGTCGTTCGTCCGGTTATTCAGGCCCTCCTGTATATAGGCCACCAGTTCAAATTCCGTTACGTCGCTGCGGTAGGAAATAGACTCCATTTCCATGATGTATCGGCGAACGCTCTCTTCGGGTCTCCTTACCCGGTTCCTAAGGGTCTGATACACCTCTTGTCTGCTGACTGTACGCCCGAATTCTTTCAATAAGCTGCTCTTAAGGTCCCTGTAGGTTAATGCACCTCGCACTAATAACAGTCGAGCTGATCCCTCTAATGAATTTCGCAGCGCTAAAAATTTCATTAGTTCGTCAGCGTTCACTTGCTCGAAGATCTGCTCCAGGTGCCTGAAGAAATCGTGCACTCCATATGCGCGGTCGTCGCCACTAAACTTGACGATGGCGTGCTCAATATCTTGAAAGTGCACTCGCCTGATAGGTCCACCTGTCAGCATGTCTTGTTCCCTTGCTGCTACTGGCTGTCGGGCTGATTCAACCGTCTCTCCTCTCTCCATACGAGCTATCTCGTTTCGCAGACGCAAAATTTCGTGTCGGCGGCGAAGATTTGCCAGTTCGCGCTCCAAATTTTCCGTTTCGGGATCGACTGGCGACGGCCGTGGTTCCGTACAGATCGGCGGCATCGTATGGATGTACTGCGGATGTGAGGATTCGCTTTGCGGCTGCGGCAACACTGCGTTGGGGGTCAGCGGTCGCACATGGCTACGCTGCTGGTGTGAAGATTCACCTGTAACCTCTTGCGACTGCAACGTTGAGGTGTGTGTCGGCGGCGTCGTGTTTCTGTGCTGCGGGTGCGAAGATTCGCTTGGTGGCGGTGACGTCGGGCTTCGGTTCGCGGGTTGTTGATTCCCGCTGGCGGCTACAATTGTTGCTTCTGCGTTTTCCGACTCGCTGTCGTCTGTGTTGGCTTCTCCATCGGTGGATCTTGCGGGTCTCGATGACATATTTCGGGTCACGCGGTACGACATTCTTCGATTCTTTTTTCCTCAAAATATTTATTCTTTTGTGCCGATTGGGTTACTATCCCACTTCTGACGTTGTAACGTCGACCGATTGTTCGTTTTTGATAATTGAAAGAAACGGATTTAAAAATGGATACCGTACAAAACTTTATTTACGTCCTCTCTCTACAAGTCACTTTTTTAGAAGAAAGATGACAACCCGAGGTGTCAGTTTCCGAAAAGTCCAACTGACGCCTCGTTTACACAGGGTGTTGGTGAGCTGCGTTTACAAAACGAGTTTTTTTTTCTATTTGGTCGTTAAATTCAAATTTAAATTGACTTTATACTACATTACCGCAATTGAATTTTTGAACAACATCTAAAACATGGTCAAATAAACGCGACGCAGTCTGATCATCAGAAATATCTGTAAAAGTTATGAAAGTTTCTTTAACCTCACCGGAAGGAGTAATGTAACGAAAGGTTGTTGAGAGTTGAGAACGACATGAAACATCGGTTGTTTCATCTAATATTATTGCTATAAATTTAGTTTGCTGAATTTCATTATAAATCTGTTTTAATAAAATTTTAGAAATGCTACTAATGAGATCGTTTTGAATATAATTTGATATTCCGGAAAAAACAGTCGCTTGCTCCAAGTGAGCTCGCAAGTCCGGATTATATTTAGCTAAAAGATTTAAAAGTTCAACGTAATTTCCCCTATTGCACACACACACATTTTCATTGTGACCACGAAATGCCTGTTCTTGACATCCTAAATGGCACACAACGTCAATTAGCATTTTTAGTATATCTTGATTTTTCGAAACTTTCTCATTGTGCAATATTATTGAAGATCTATGTTGGCTACTGTTCAAGTCAAATTTCTATTTCGTTCAAAGTTCGAAAAGACGAGCGAAAAACTAAACCAAATTCAAAATTCTCGACGGACCAAAAATGAGAAAAAGCGATTTTGTAAGTTCGTTATAAAATGTATTCGAAATAATATAATCACTTCAACTTCAACAATTCAAATTAACAAAATGCAAAAATATTAAAAAATACGATGTCTAACACGGTCAAAGGTTCGAAAGCGAATGTTTGATAGAACAAAGGATCGCGAATAATCCCCCGGGAAAAAATACAGGAATTTTCCAACATTGAAAATTCCGGTATTCTTCCCAGTGAATTATTCGCGCCTTACGAATACTACAGAATATAATTTTACAATTCAGCCAATGATTAATGCCGATTGATACAATACAGCAATCAGCTGATGCTCTATTACAATGCAATAATCTATTACAATTACAATTTCAAATGTAGGTCAAGTTCAAGTGTCAAAAATGTTCAAATAAATATAAACAATGTATTGTATATAGTGTGGTTATGTGTTGTTGTGGTGTATCTCCGATGTTTAGTGCGATGTCCAGTGATTTCCCGTGGTTCAATAGCGATGTCAGATAAGTATTTGTAGATATTCTATTGTTGAATTTGATACTTTGTGATGTCTTGTATTTTCCTTTGCAGATGATGGACACCGATGGCGACTTGCGACAAATGGAGATTCTATGGTCGCCAACTTTAAACATTCTCCCCCCGCTGGACGATGAAGCCGAGTCCAGGATTTGTGATTGGTGGATTCGAAAAGATGAATGATATTTCGTGGATTTCGATTGCGTTCGATGATAGAAATCCTGACGGTCACATAGAATAGTGGTCGATAAGCAGCTAAAATTTCCTTGACAAGTAATCATCGTATACATTAATTTCAATCTGTAAGTAGAGTCATTAGTACTTGTTTGAAATATGAATTTAATTTGTTATCCGCATATGTCGATATTAATGGTATGATATCGTTATCCAGTGAGCTTCAGTGTGAAACGAGGCCGATTGTGCTTAGCGGGCATCATGTTGAAGTACGGCGAACGGTGAGTAATTTGAATTCATTTCATCAATTCATAGTCTATAATAATTTTAATAATTTCCCAATCTTTGTTAGGATGGAGCAAAGTCGTCCCAACTATGTTGAGCATTTGCAGCCATCTTAACTCAGACGTTAATAGTTCGTAATATGGAGGGTTGAGGATAAGGATAGGTGTGGTGATATCATATTTAATTGATTGGCAATAACACAATTTTTGTTATTGATCTCTTATAGGTTGACCCATTGGATTTGACCGTAACAACTCGAACCAATGAATCACTTCCTGGATGTATTTCGAGAATTCGAGCGAGTGGCCATCGATAAGGAGGATTCCGATCATCTTTCAATAGACACAAGTCATCGACTTTTGGACACTCCGTTTGAGACATCCATTTAGGGCGTTGCTGTAATATGTTCAGGTATTCATTTTTCCATCTTCGCCAAAAATTTTGTGTCAATCGTTGAGTTAGTTGCCATCGTGTTAGTCGATTAATATTTTCCTCAGAAATATCAATTTCGGGTAGTGCCATCAGGTTGTCGCCGATCAGGAAATGTGCTGGGGTTAAAGCTGTTATATCGGAGGGATCATCATTCAGTGGGCATAGCGGTCTAGAGTTGAGACACCGCTCGATTTGTACGAGTATCGTTGACATTTCTTCATATGTAAGCGATGCATTCCCTACTATTCGTTTCAAATGATATTTTATAGATCGAACTCCAGCTTCCCATAAGCCGCCAAAGTGTGGGGAGGCCGGAGGATTAAATTTCCATGTGATGCCTAAATCAGCTAATTTGTGTTGAGTGTTGTTTGATTCTATTATTTTTCGCAATTCAGCATTAGCTCCAATAAAATTTGTGCCGCAATCACTGTATAAATATTGGCATAATCCTTTTCTACCAACAAATCTTGTCAACGCTGCCAAAAATGTTTGAGTGGTCAAATCGTTGACTAATTCGATATGTATCGCCTTTACCACAAAACAAATAAAAATTACGACGTAACCTTTGTGAGTACGGCTTCCACGTCCATTCCGATCTCTTATTTGAAAGGGTCCACAATAGTCGACGCCCGTATGCGTAAACGGTCTAGTAAATCTAACACGAGGTTCCGGTAGGTTACCCATCAGCTGTGACGAATTGTGTTCCTTCATCCGAAAGCATTTTACACATTTATGAACGTAATGCTTAATGATGTTTCGTCCATCAATGATCCAATAATTGCGACGAAGTGTTGTCAACATCAATTGTACGTTGCCGTGTAATGTTACTTCATGTGTATGTCGTATCAACAGTTCCGTAAAGATGCCTTTCTTAGGAATGATGACTGGGTTCTTTTCGTCTTTAGTAAGATCAGAATTATTCAGGCGTCCACTTACTCGTAGAATTCCGTCTTTATCGATAAAAGGAAAAAGTCTGAGTAGCTTACTTTTAACGTCTATCTTCTCACAATTGCTCAATTTTCGAATTTCATTAGCGTACTCGCAACGTTGTGAATATTTAATCCAAAACTGTCTCGCGTCGTTGAGCTCTTTTGTTGTTAAAAATCCCTTTTCATGTTCGCGTTTGGTCATTGCACTGATGAAGCGTAGACAGTACGCAGTAGCTCGTAATAACTTTGTCAAATCAGAGTATTTTTCCAGTAGTTGCTCAATAGTGTCGACAGTTTTCAAATGATGGCTTACTAATTTTGGTTTATCGAAAACTATTTCTTCTGGAATCGAAATGGGCCACTTGCACGAAGGTTCCTGCAGCCAAGGTGGACCATACCACCACAATTTAATATTCGACAATTCCTTCGCGTTTGTACCTCGTGAAGCGATATCCGCTGGATTGTCCCACGATCGAACATGATTCCACTGTCTATTTCCAAGATTTTCAAAAATTTGCGTTGTTCGATTCGCCTCGAATATAGGCAATTTCTGAGGCGCTTTTGTAAGATACGCCAAAACAATCGATGAATCGCACCATAAATATATATTATCATGAATCTTCAAAGTGTCGATGACCGATTTCATGAGTTTAGATAGAAGAAGAGCACCACAAAGCTCCAGCCTCGGTGTCGTTTGCTCCTTGACCGGTGAAACTTTAGTTTTGGATGTTAGAAGATGCACGCTAGTTTCGCTCTCCTTACGACACACCATGTAGACAACCGCAGCGTACGCGACCTTCGAAGCGTCACAAAATCCATGCAGCTCTATTAACGAATTTTTGTCGTATCCGACAAATCGAGGAACTTGAATTCGTTCCAACTCCATCAAATCCTGTCTATAATTTGTCCATTGTGTTTCTATTTCATGTGGAATTGGTTCATCCCAATCAATGCCATGTAACCATAATGATTTTAGGAAAATTTTGCCTGTTATGATTACTGGTGATAGCCAGCCCATCGGATCATATAACCGAGCAATGTCCGAGAGCATTGACCGTTTTGTATGCGATGTTATACCCTTGAGTTGAATTCGATAGGTGAAAATATCGGATGTCGGCAACCAGATGATACCAAGCGATTTGACTCCTTCGAAGTCCAAGTTCAATGAACTACATTTTTCGATATCTTCGGCTGAGATACCTTCCAAAATACGTGGATCGTTTGCCACCCACTTACGCAATTTGAAGCCACCAGAGGCCAATGCCATGTCGATTTCTTTCCTTGATTCGATCGTTTCTGATAGTGTGTCCCCACCAGACAAAACGTCGTCCACATAAAAATCTTCCAAAATGATTCGATGAGCGTTGGGAAATCTGCCTTTTTCATCTTCTGCCAGCTGACGGAGAGTCCTTATAGCGAGAAACGGAGCACACGTCGTACCAAATGTGACGGTTTTCAAATAGTAATCTTTCACTGTGTCCATCGGATCCTTCCTCCAAACTATCATTTGGTAGCGTCTATCGTCTGGGTGTACCCCTATTTGAAGAAACATTCTAGCAACATCAGCTACGTATGCAAACCTGTCCAATCTCCACCGTAATAGCACAGAAATCATATTCGAACTTAGTGAAGGACCAGTTAGAAGAATATCGTTCACAGAAATTCCAGACGTAGTTTTCCTTGAGGCGTCGAAAACGACTCGCAATTTGCTCGTAGTGCTTTCCTTTCGTACTGCGTGATGAGGCAAATAGTAGTTGGGTTGTGGCGATTCTCCGATACACTCTTCCATGTATCCCGAGTCTAAATATTCTTGCAAACATTTTGAGTACTCCTCCTTCAACTGTGGATCTGACGTAAATTTCTTCTCCAAATTCGACAAGCTTGCCCGAGCAGAATTTCTTGAATTGCCCAATGTGTCATGGATAGTAGAGGATTGAAACGGCAATCGTACAATGTATCGTCCATCCTCCTTTCTAGTTACATTTGCCTTGAAGTGATCCTCGCATTGTTGTTCTTCCAATGTTGAATAATGCCCAGGGTTAACTTCTTCCAGTTTCCAGAATAGTTGCAATTGCTCACTCAATTCGCAATCCGAATTGTCGATGGTAATATTAAAATTGCGAAATTCCGATGTGGTCTTCTTTGTTTGTCCAGAAATAACCCATCCTAATCTTGTTTCCTGTGCAATTGGACCAATATCCAATTGTCGAATATTCGCAAGAATGATGTTTGCGTATACATCTGCGCCCAGTAATAGATCAACTCTTCCTGGTCGATCAAAGTGAGGATCAGCAAGGTCAAGATCATTAAGTTGATGACAAGATCTTAGAGACAATGAACGATTCGGAATTAGACTACTGATGTCGTTCATCACCAATGCATTGATGTTTAATTTAGTTTCATTCTTTAATATCATCCTAGCTTCTATGTTGCCATTTATCGTACGAACTTTTGCTTGTCCGACTCCAAAGAGCTTTGCATTAATTTTATTTTTTTTCAGACCCAATTGTTGAACCACCGATTCCGTAATAATAGAGACCTGTGAGCCTTGATCCAATAAGGCTCGAACTACAAGACGACCATTCGAGGATTCCAATGTAACCATCGCTGTAGCCAACAATACTTCCCGATCATCTCCAACATGATGAGAATTGGCTTCGAAATTCGATAAAGAAGAGCTGACAGGCTGCTCCCGAGTGCTTATGGATGGATTCGCTGGTGGATCACGATGTAACAAAGAGTGATGAGTCTTTTGGCAATGTGTACAACGAGATTTGCTCGTACAATTAGCGAGAAGATGGCCTTTTCGAAGGCAATTTAAACAAAGACCATTTCGTTTGGCTAATGTAAATCGCTCATTGTGGTCGGCACCAATAAATTTTTTACAATTGTAAATTTTGTGCTTTTCTTTACAGATCTCACATTCGAGATCGTGAGATGATTGACCTGATTGACACGTATTCACTTTTTTTACAAAGGGTTGTGGAACTTTGGGCGAATTTGTTCCACAAGCTTCTAAGGCTCTGAATCGACTATTCAGGAAAAATTTTAAGTCGTCGAAGGATAACGCATTCGAATTGCCAGCTTGCTTTTGCTCCCATAATTGCCGAGTATTTACAGGCAGCTTTTCAGTGGTTAAAAAAATGAGAACTGTATCCCACAAGTTCTTTGGTTTTAGATTGGCAATTGCTTGTACGCATTCCATCGTACTGTCAAGTAACATTTTAATCGACGCTGCGGATTCGGAAGCATTCCGCAGGTTGAAAAGTTTTCGGAACTGAACTTTTAATAAAATATTTTTATTGTCGTAACGGTCGTTCAATAATTTCCAAGCAATATCAAAATTATCTTCCGTTATTTGGAAATGACTCAACAATTTCGCGGCCTTCCCACTTAAACTGCTTTTTAAATAGTGCAATTTCTCTACTGCCGAAAGGCCACTTCGATTATATATCAAGGACGTAAAAAGGTCCTTGAAAGATGTCCACTTTTCATAATTTCCATCGAAAGTTTGTAATGAAATTTGTGGAAGTCTGAGTTCCGAGTGGTTTATACTAGCGGTACTAAGGTTACCCCCCTCTATTTCGGTTGTAACAGAATATGCCGATAAGGAATCCGATAGATCAACAATGAACGACATACAACCATCTTCAATATCGTTATAGACACCATCCTTGAAATACGGATGTTCCGTTTCGTTCGGAGCACCCGTAAGTGTATCTAAAATTCTATCATGTATACAACTCGTTTTCTCTTGGATCTCTTCAACACGCTTAAGCATTTTTTCCAAATACACCTTTCTTGGTTTCGGATCCGTTTTCTTGTTATAATTAGCTACTAAACGGACCAAATTTTGCAAGTGCATTTTTTGCTTTTGCACTAAATTTTCCATTTTTTGCAATGGATATCACCACGAAGGAAATATAGGTAAAGGGAAAAGAAAGAGGACTTACGTATATTTGTATTACAAATTGGTGTCTTTCAAATTGTCTGCAACCACTTCACTCGCGTATTAAATTGAATAAACTGCACGAAAAAAACGAACAAAAATTCACCGGATCCGGCTCGACGGACCAAAAATGTTCAAGTCAAATTTCTATTTCGTTCAAAGTTCGAAAAGACGAGCGAAAAACTAAACCAAATTCAAAATTCTCGACGGACCAAAAATGAGAAAAAGCGATTTTGTAAGTTCGTTATAAAATGTATTCGAAATAATATAATCACTTCAACTTCAACAATTCAAATTAACAAAATGCAAAAATATTAAAAAATACGATGTCTAACACGGTCAAAGGTTCGAAAGCGAATGTTTGATAGAACAAAGGATCGCGAATAATCCCCCGGGAAAAAATACAGGAATTTTCCAACATTGAAAATTCCGGTATTCTTCCCAGTGAATTATTCGCGCCTTACGAATACTACAGAATATAATTTTACAATTCAGCCAATGATTAATGCCGATTGATACAATACAGCAATCAGCTGATGCTCTATTACAATGCAATAATCTATTACAATTACAATTTCAAATGTAGGTCAAGTTCAAGTGTCAAAAATGTTCAAATAAATATAAACAATGTATTGTATATAGTGTGGTTATGTGTTGTTGTGGTGTATCTCCGATGTTTAGTGCGATGTCCAGTGATTTCCCGTGGTTCAATAGCGATGTCAGATAAGTATTTGTAGATATTCTATTGTTGAATTTGATACTTTGTGATGTCTTGTATTTTCCTTTGCAGATGATGGACACCGATGGCGACTTGCGACAAATGGAGATTCTATGGTCGCCAACTTTAAACAGCTACTTAATAATTCTTCAATTCTAGGACCGGAACCGAACTTGGAAAGAAGAAGTACTGACTTTAAATGATCAACGCTTTTCGTACCATGCCTGTCCACAGCTTTATGTAAATTATTTAAGTCACAAAACCCGGTAGTTCGCCAAACATTTGAATCATTTGAAAATAACAAGCATGGCCAACAAAATAATTTTTGCTTGGTCTTACAACCGGTAATCCATTCCGTATCTTCATAAATCTTAGCAGTAAAATGCCTAGTACATCTTTTTGTTTTAGAAACAATTTCCAAAATCGGTTTCGGTCGACCCTTTTCGATAATGTCTTTTTTTTCTGCGAAAGATCGAGATCCAAAAGACAATCGAAAAAGATCATCAACAACACAATATTGATCCATGCTACTTTAAAAACAAATCAAAACACTATAAGCAATTATAAGCACCTAGACCGATTAAAAAACCCCTTCACCTTTTCACCAACAAAAAGCACACAAATCGCACTACACTAAAGCACTACACTAGAGCAAATGAGTTTTAAATTTAACGGCTCATTCAATTCCTTGTGACGTCAATGACTTGAGGCAGTATTACCATCTCCCACTTATTTTTTCTTGGAATTTTCCGTTAAATGGTTTTCGATTAGATATAAGTTATTGAAATATGCATAAATATCCCTATAATTGAGTTCGTCTCTTACTAATACTCGTATACACTAATAATTCTATGCGAAATCACTTCTTCTCGAATTTACCAATAATAATTTTTAACCATGAAGCCATTATATTTCAAATCGAAACTTTTTCCACAATTCAATTCCTATCCTACTCTGGTAACCCTTGTGAAACTCATATAGCACATCACATACGCATTGCAACACAGCATATTTTCAGTCCACAAGAAAATACGAACAAAGAGGAAATGGGAAGAAAAGTTCCCCAGCGTCCATGCGCCAGCAGCTCCGCTGCAGGCAAGAATTTCCTCTACTACATGTGAGGGGAACTTGGAAGCAAATTCCTGAGTGCTTCCAACCTACCGTGTACGTGAATTTTTTTTTATCGCGACACAGTAGGTTTACTGGGGAAAAAAATAAACGCTCATAGATGCAAATTTTGATATGCTTCCATGTGTCTTCTTCTTGGTGTGGTGTGGTGGTTTTCGCGGTGTTACCAATTCGGCTGTGTAAGATATTCGCGATTAGTTTCTTTGGAACTTTTATTTACATAGACTGTGCCGAAGAGTTTTTTTCGCGACTTTTTTGCGCGACTCAGAAAAAATTATTTAGAAAATTTTCCACCAATCGCCAAATATAAGGGAAGCAATGCTTCCCTTGCTTCCATGGACGCCACGCCACTGTCTGTCCGTCTGTCCGTCTGTCCATGAAATATCTCACGAACGGCTGAAGCTACATACATGAAATTTTGTGGGAGTATGTAGAATTATTATAATTCGCCGGAGAAAGCGATTCGTTGTAATAGGTTGACTTTAAGGGGATGTCCCCATAGAGGGGAAATGAAGGTCAAAATTTTTTTTTCATCTGGTATAGGCAAGTGGGGTGTCATGAGAAAGGTAACATTGAGTACATTTCATTTCCGGTATTTTCATCAAATTTGAAAAAAGGGGAAAAGAGATAGAGGGGAAAATATGTGATCCGAGTTTGTCCCCCCCCCCTTGCATTTCGATTCCGTTATACTTAGAAATATGAAAGTTTGCAGAAAGGTGGCATTTTACTAGTGTAGAAAACCGAAAATCGTAGAATTTTGATATCTCAACAAAAAAGGTTAATAATAGTACATTTCTATAGTTGTAGTTAGCATACCCCTGCACGCCTTAAGCACCGCCGAGGTCAAAAATATTGATGGCCAATGATAACCAACATCATTGGCAATAATATCTTTAAGTTTCATTACAATCACGTAATATTTAATAATAGTACATTGATTTAAAGTTAGGCATTTTGACACTATCCACACAAAAATTACACCTACCGGCCTCATATGTACGTGTGAGTACTACAATACTTTCATGTTGTTTTTCGTAGTGCGAATTGCAGTTATTTAATTAATCATTTTTGAAAGGGTAAAGATTAGTTGGGGGCGCTGCGTCGTAATCGGCAAACTTTATCGAGTGGAAGAGGTCCAAATAGAGGCGAAATTAAGCTCAAATTTTTTTTTTATCGACTGGTATAGGCAAGTGAGTTGTCGTGAGAAAGGTAATGTTGAGTACATTCCATTTTTTCGCATTTTCTTGAAATTTGTAGAAAGGGGAATAGTGAGGGAGGAAAAAATATTAGTTCGTAATTTGCCCCCCCCCCCCCCGGCATCTCGAGACTGTTAGAATTATGAAAACTTACAGGAAGGTGGGTTCCGAATGGCATTTAAAATGGAAAATAATGGAATCTGTATATCTTCTCAGAATAGGTAAGTAATAGTTTATTTCTGTAGTTACAGTTAGCACACCTCTGCATGCCTTAAACACGTTCGAGGTCAAAAGTACCGATGGCCAACGGATAACCAACACTTTAGGCAATATTATGTTCTAAGTTTCGTTACAATCACGTAATATGAATTGGCATGTAAAATGTAAGTGGGTAAGACATTTTAATTATGTTTTTTTTTTGTCCATCTGAGTGGTATCAAGAAGAGCAACGAGCCGATATTTATATACCAAAATAAGCGCTTGCTACAAAACCCTCGGATTGCGGGCGTAGCCCTCTATATTCCGGTTTCATTTTTAAATTCATGTAAGTGTGTCTTTGAATATATAGCCATGGAATGAGCTTGTCCTATATGTCTCCATAGAAACAGTGGCTCCAAAATCTGGGTACTAAGTCGACATGTGGTCGACAGTCAGCTAACTCAGTAGACCGTTTAGAAATTATGAAATTTAAATATTGACAAAAACTGACGTTTGTTTATGCACAATTCGACAGCGCGGTCAACATTATGTCAATACCGAAACGCCAACTGAGTAGGCTGACTGTCGATAATCTTACAAGAACTGACTTTTATTCATGAACAATTCGACAGAACAGTCAACATATGTCAATATCAAACAACAACCGAGTAGGCTGACTGTCGACTTATTCGCCAAATGTTGGAGCCAGAAACATACAATACAAGCTCATTCCATGGATCTATGTTCTAAGGTGTATGTTGAATACGTGCGGAATTTTATATAACAATCTACTATTACCATAAATTTGTATTGAAGCGTTTCCTAAGCCACGCAGTTTCGTTTTTGTGATTTTATTATTAATTTGTAGTGACCGAGTCACAAAGCTAACCGGACTGCCGGTATTTCGACCGTAGGCAAAAGCAACACTCACCTGGTTAATTGCGCTGATGGCGCCCTCGAAATCGTCTTCGGTTGTTTCTTCTTTGGTGTTTGATTCGAACGCGTAGGCAGCGGTGTTGATATTGTGGATTACTGGGATCATCTTCTTCGGGTTTGGGCATTCTTTATGGTGATGTCCAAGCTTCCAACACTTAAAGCATGAGCCAGCTGGACGCTTTTCGTATGGACATGAGCTCTGATAGTGCCCTCGCCGAGTACAGTTGTAGCAGCGCGGTGCTTCTTCGATGGTGGCCGAAGTCGTTGGTTTTGCGTTAGCGTATTTGTTTTGCAGAGCGACAGGTTCACGGGCAGTGACGACAGGTTGACGTTTCGTTCCAGCAGCTTCTCGGGTCGTCGTAGCGGTCGTTCGTGGCGTTGCAGTAATTCTTTTAGCTGCTTTACCGTTCGGGCTCCTAAGAGGAGATATGCTTCAGTATTGCGGACTCTTAGACCATCAACTATAAAATTGACCAATTCGATTTCAGTGAGACTGGCGTTCCTGGCGATAGCTTGCATCTCCAAAACGTATCTTTGCCACGACTCGGTCTTCGGGTTCCAATTACGGGCCTCTAACTGACGGTAAATGTCTTGTAGAGTCAAAGTGCGGCCAAATTCGCCAAGTAGCTCGGTTTTTAGGGTCTCATAATCAGTCGCTCGAGTCGTCTTCAAAAATGCCTTGGCGGTGCCGTCGAGCAGGCGTCGTAAACATAGCAGCTTAAAGTGATCATCGGAGTTAGGAGTTGCAAAAAAACGATCAAGGTCGGCGACGAAGCTCTGGGCGTCGTATTAGTCGTCGCCATTGAATCTGTTAACAGCATGTTCGACGTCGGCGAACTCGATGCGACGTAAGCCGGCGGTCGGGACTTGTTGGCCGCCTGTTTCCAGCAAGCTGATTGATTGCCTAAGTTCCAGCAACTCCTTCCGTTTCTTCAGGAGTGAAAGCTCACGGTCCATAGCATCCTCTTCGGTGGTGTAATTACTCCCGTGGTCGCTTGAATGCAAGGCGGCAGCCATGCGGCGCGACAAATGATTCGACATAACCTCTGTTGTATTTGGCATAATCGGATATGCACTCGTTCCTGCGGTTGCGGCGGTCGCAGTCGTAAGAGTTGCGTAGGGGGCTTCGGGAGGAACAGCGAGGGCGTTTCTGGCAGCGGGAGCATTCACGGCGACAGTGACAGCTGTGGTCGGGACATCAGTTGGGGCGTCTGAGGCAGCGGTTATGGTGACTGGGATTACGTCTGTGACTATCGGGGCAGCGGCGGGGGCATCGGTTGTAGCAGCGAGGACGTCAGCTGTAATAACTGCGGTGGAAATTGTAGCAGCCGAGGATGTTGTGGGGACGTCTGTTGAGGTTATGGCGACTGAGTCTCGGACACGCACAGTTGCTTCGGTTTCGAGGTTGGAAACGTAATCGGCCGGCATCATCTCAATCGCTTCGGAATCATCGCTATCTTGTGAGTCGGCAGGCTCGTGTTGTTCCAAAGCGTCGTATAGAATCCTCAGTTGGCCAATTGTGGCCGTTGGAGGCGTTTCTACGCCAGCAGCCGTCAATGCCGCTATTAGGTGGCTTTTGTTCAGACGCGTCATCCTTTCTTGTTAAATTTTTATTTATACCTTTTTGTTGTGGTTACCCCACACCTGAGTTTTAGTGTCAGGCTTGTCCGTTTCTTCTTTTCTAATTATTCACTTGATAGGGTGCACGAGCAAAGAAAACACTTTTTCTCCCGTTCACGGCTCTATTCAAAGTGCCTTCCTGTCATTCTCATTCTTTTTTCCCTCGTTCACAACACTGACAGTCGTTAGGTTCGTGTACTGACTAGGTTCTTACTTAGACTAATTTTCATTACAAATGTTAAAATTAGTCATGCGCATGCATACGATTAAAAAATACTAGATACGTGTTTTCCGCAAGAGAGCTCAGCAGAGTAAAAATCGGCAAACGAATACCGATCCAGGGAAAGAAGTCTCAAAGTGGCGCGAAGTTTGAAATGTGCCAGGCGGTAGAAAAGCGCCGGGATTGGGATGTTTGCTGAAAACGTTTGTTGACGACATTAAAGTTGAGATACATTTGAGGCAGTAAGCAGCGGAAATGAAGGAAACAGCGAATGTCGAAGTTAGCACGGATAAGGCTAGCTATAATTGGGTGCGTTTTCAAAGCAAAACAGTGTCGACACTGTTGTGCACCAATGAGTGAGTGAGTCGCGCAGCAGTGTCGACACTGTTTTGCTTTAAAAACTCACCCATTGGCGCAGTGCAGTGGCAGTGCAGAAGCTGACCGTCATTTTTATTAGAACTACTGAAATGCAACTAATGTCTCGGTGAATGTTTAGATTTGATGTCAAGGATGCAAGAAAGTTTTCATGCTTTGCATTTTATTTTTGTTTTGACATGTATGTGTCATTTGGCAGTGTGTCTGAATAAATTTTGTGTTTTTCTTCTCGTACGAAATTTTATAAAAATACTATCAAAACTTTCGTCCAGTTGGCATGAAGCGAAATCCAGGCAATCTGCTACACAGGAGTATCTAGTTAAAAAGGCATGATGAGTTATTTGGGAATGTAGGGAATACGTGTCTTGTTTGTATCAGGGTGATGGAGCCAATGCACTGGAGTGTCGTTGAATGCGTTTTTAGCACTTTGGTGTTGGCTTAAGCACAATCTTGGACATGAAATGAAATCTAGGAAATACGTCGTTTGTATCGGGGCGATGGCGCCAATGCACTGGAGTGTTGTTGAAGGCGTTTTTAACCCTTTGGTGTCGATATAAGCATAATCATGGACATAAAATGAAATCTAGGAAATGCGGGTTTCGTTTGTATCGAGGTGATGGGACCAATGCACTAGAGTGTCGCTGAAGGTGTTTTTAACCCTTTGGTGTTGACATGAGCACAATCCTGGACAAGAAGTGAAATCTAGAAAATAGGGGTGTCGTCTGGACGAATACTGATGGGTAGGTGGCTGGGTGTTATGACACAACAAGGGGCAACTTCAACAGTGTAATAGCAGTATAGAGTATGCAAGCAATGCATAAAGTGTGTTAACAGTGAAATTAACAGTATGTTACAGTGCACTAACTTTGCAACCGTATATTAAAAGTGCAATAACATTATGATAACAATATATTAGCAGCGTGTTAGAGTGCACTAACAGTCCATCAGAATCAGTCAGTCAGATAAAAGTGTGTTAACGCTTATATTCGGAGAGTATTGACAGTACAGTAGCAGTGCATAGCGTATCGCAGTAAATTTATAATAAAACAGTCGGTAATGCTGTCGGACTTTTTCGTGTAAAAAAAAAACACAATATAAATACACTACATAATTCAGCGAAATTACAGTATCCGGGCCCGTGTTTCTGATACTCCCAATAAATTGAGGCTGGCCCCATACGAACAAGCTAGAAGTCCTTTTCGCCGAATTGCCCCCCGTTTCCAGGATATTCGTCGTCAAAGTTGCGCCTTTGTGTGGAGAATATGCCCACAAGCAAAATTACAGTATCCGGGGCTCATCATGTCCATAATGTTGACTAAGCAGACAAAACGTTTTTTACTTCATACTTTATTTTTCTTCGTCTCGTCGCTTTACCCTCTTCCTAGAACACTGGTTCTCAAAGCCAGGGTGGTGATAACCTTTGGGGGTCGCAATTCTAGTATCGGGTTTTGAAAATGAAACGAAAATGACAAGATTTTGTTGAGAGCGAGAGTGGACAAACAAAAAAGACAGAAAAAGAAAAATTGCGGCCATTTAAGGAAATCTATTGAATTTGCCGTCTGTCATGTTATTCAATTCGAGTCGAATTGCTTTCGAAAGGATAAAAGTGGTGCCATGTAACTCGAAAGGGAATTTTTCAATTTCAGTTATCATCGACTATTTGATAAGATATGTTTTATTCGAAACTAACGCTAGAAGATTTTTTGAAATGTTAAATTTGTTTTCGAATTACATGGAATGGTACCATTCATCCTTTCG
The DNA here is from genome assembly GCA_964017055.1 of Chloromyia formosa. Classification (NCBI taxonomy): domain Eukaryota; kingdom Metazoa; phylum Arthropoda; class Insecta; order Diptera; family Stratiomyidae; genus Chloromyia; species Chloromyia formosa. The sequence goes on along the minus strand of OZ024815.1, from coordinate 85,270,733 downwards.
AAAGCAATTCGATCTGAATCGGGTGTCCTAATTAAAAAGAAAGATATTTATAGATTTGAGTTAGACACGCAGACTCTTAAGATATTTTCTTACTTAATGACAGACATGGAAAGCATTTTGTCGTATTTTAGTAAAAATAGTAATCAGTAAATATAAATATTTGTAATAAGAAAACTGAGCCAAGCATCATGGTGCGGCGAGGGCAGGAAAGCGGGATGGCACGTGCTTGTACTAGCTCCGTTCGTGAGTCGCGGGGTGGGGTCTTTCTTTCCTGTGATTCCCATATTCCTTTTACATCTAATAAAAAAAAATCACTCACGTGCCGGAACAAAGAGAAAAAAGACTGTAAGCTGAAAATCCAAAGAAAATAAATGACTGAACAACCTGTAACCGAAGAAAATACAGTGAATAGCAACCAAAGCGAATCCGATGACTCATGCTTGTGCGTCCGGATGGAATGGAGCACTGCCGACTTAACCCACCTCAACCTTTAAGTCCCGCGGCAACTTTGGTGACTTCCCGAGCGGAATCGAATTACTCTGCGGATTGGCACTACATCACGGGAAGAAGGGCGCTTTAACAAGAAAAGACCGGGGTATAAGAAACTATTCCATTATTATTGTTAATGCCATTGTGGTTTTACAACAAGTTTCATACAAGAAAGTGAATTGAACCAATAGCCCGTGTAATAAAATCCAATTGAATTCAAATGATCAAATTAATGTTAACTTTAGCATTATAATTTTTTTATTTTTTTTATTTAAAGAGGAAAGGATTTTAAGAGAAATTCTAAATAACACTTCGTTTTTCTGAAAACTTCCTAGCAGTTACAAGTTATAAAATTATAGACTTACCAATATTCCGGAACGGCCGTTGGGGAAAAGGTATTACAGACAAATTTACAAGAAAAACTATGTCATGCAACTATTCATACGAGTATATTGGCTATGGCTATTTAAGAAAATTAATAGGTTTACACGCAAGTATCTTTTTTTTTTTTTTTTTTTTTTAGCTTTAAATTGTTTTAAATGATAAGATTGAATTGAGGCTTATTCGGGAATAAATTTTCATGAAGCGAATTTTCTTCTTTACCGTTACGATATTCTCCTCGGTTATTGAACGTTGCAATTTGTGGCGTCGTAATCGCCAGAAACGATTTTATCTGGTCCTTCTCTGGTGATGTTAATAAAGGCGCATTGACTGATAACGGTGCATGCGTTTGCACGTTTTAGGAAATTTAGCGCATATTAACTGGACCGAGAATGGAAGCGAATATTAGATCGCTTCAAAAAAAAAAACAACCAAGCGAGTAGAAAAGCGCCGATTAGTTTGCATTAAAGGCAATCGCGTTTTCTGATTTTTAAGAGTATTTCCCTGTCTGGTTATTTCTTGAACCACTCGTCTGTTCCCCTTTATTTTTGGTGAAGACTCGGAATATTCGATTTGGCCACTCTGCGTTCGGTGAGATCTTAACTGATTTGTCACTGCACTGCACCAAACAAAATCGCGCCTTACTTTAATGGCTAGTCTATTACTAATCTTCTTACTGAAGAAACTACTTTTAAATTATATTTAAAAAAAATTCCAAGCGACCATTGCTCGGTCCTGGATAAAGAAAATCGACCGTCTTCCTTCACGGATACTTTTTCCATCCCCGTTAAATTTCAAATTTTTCAGCTCATCGTCCAAAATCCCTCTCTCTCCAAAACGGGAAACTCCGAATCAGCCCTTTTCCCCCAAAAATCATCATCCACCCCCATCACTTCACCCGCCTGACCTTAAAAAAATTATGTACAAAAAGAAATACATGCATATTCGGATCGATCAATCCAGATCCGATCGATCAAACCAGATCCGATCGATCTGCCTCCCACCCAATTCGCAAATCAAATTCAGCAATGCTATCTCCAAATATTGATTGCACGCATAGCCGAATTAGATGCATACATATTAAATTGTATGCCTGCACAGAAGCAGACACGAGACACTGGCCGTCGACACGGCATACAGATAAGTGCAATATTGCACTATCAGTGCAATGCTTGGCTGAGCTTTGATGTCGCGTTGTCGTCGCTGCCATTGCTAGTATAGGCAAATGTACGTACGTACAGATAAACCAGGTGATTGATTTGCCTTTATTTTAGACGATACGACGATTATGATATGCAGCATTGAATAAATGCTGTAGGGCCGGTACACCTGATAAGTGCCGTGTAGCAAACTGAGCCTGCAGATAGATACGGGTTGCTCTATTGGTGGGTGAATATTTAGCATCTCCGATGCTCAAAGATAATTTCCAATCTTCAGAAATAGAGAATAATACAAGTATTATTTTAAATTTCTGAACTTCGAAAATTTACATCGAGCCCAAGAAGAGCCAAACATTACATATTTCCCTAAGCTTTCTTTTTCTATTTTTAAAGTGTCCCCAACAATTGTGCAAAACCACAAAACTCCACGATTTTTTTAATCAAGCTTAATAATATAATATTACTTGACAAATATTTAAAATAAAATGAACCTGCTGAAAAAAAGTCACGTTTGGAACAGGCTTCAGACTAATGATCCCTCGACGGATAGACCTGCTCTTTACTTATTGATTTACACTACTCGTTACATCGAGATGTGCGATAATTAGCAGAGATCAAGAGGCAGTAACAAATTAATTTTTACTTGACCAAAATTAAAATTAGATTATTCATTATGATCGTCATCAGCTCTATGTTCTTGGTCATTTTTGACTTTAGGAGATAAATATATATTCTCTTTACATACAACCGAGTGTTGATATGGGGTCGGCAAGAATTCATGTTCCTTAATTCAAATTGAAAGAGGAAACATGCAGTCGCTCATATTCTCGATGCATGTATTATGCCGGGTTTCCACCAAAGAGACAGTTTTGAAAAACACGGACAAAAACTGTTTTCCTGAACAAAAACACAAATGTTCTGTACAAACTGAACAGTTTTTAAAACATTTGTGTCCCTAAAAACTCTTTTAGGAAACATAACACTTTCCCATCGCGAATGGGAAAATGTTTTTGTTTTCTAGAACACATCAAAGGAAAACACATTTCTTCTTGTTTTTCTGTCTGCTTGGTTGAAACACGCACTTTTGTTTTCTGCGACAATTCTACACAGTCAGTTATCAGTTGTAATTTTAAAGGTTGAAGTGATATAAATTTTACTTCTTTTGTTTTTTTAACTTAAAATGTGTTCAAACAAGAAGCAGTTAATTGAGTGCAATTATAAAATCCTCGTTGTCTGACATTTTCTGGGAACAAGATAAACAGAACTAGAAAGAAAACCAGTCTGTTCAAATGAAACAGTTTGTTTACATAAAACAGAACTGTTTTCAGAAAACAAAACTTGTTTCTGTTTTTATTGACGTGTAAGCGCGCATTTATATTCACCACTATGTAATGACAGATGACATACCATTGTGAACCTAACCTCCGAATAAAAAAGCTCTCTTGCCATGTATACGCTGAAGTAACAAGTTGTGTTTTATTCCACTCCCAGTTACATACCTTTTCATCAGGTTATGGGCTATTCCGCGACGCGTAAAACACATTAATTTGCACAAATTAATAAGTAAATAACACAATCGCATCGTTATTTTTATTAATTTAGTCGATTTTTTCCCCAAAAAATTCCGTGTTTAATTTCGTAAACCGAACCTCATAATGTTACCACAATCGCAAGTGAACAAATTTGAGAAGCTAAAGGGTCGAGAAAACTACGATGATTGGGCGATCGAAGCAAAAGCGTCCATGGTGATACAAGGCTGCTGGCCAAGTGTATTAAAGGAGCCGTCATCAACGTCCACGCAAAAAGAAAAAGATGAAGACTTGAAAGCACTTTCAATGATTCAATTGTTGATTGAACGATCAAACTACTCGCAAATAGCTCAGTGTACAACAGCAAAAAGTGCTTGGGACACGCTAGAAAAAGCATTTACAGACAGTGGATTGTGCCGAAAAGTGTCAATATTAAAAGAACTAGTGCATTTGAAGCTGGAAGATTGTGATTCGTCCGAAGACTTCGTAAATAAAATGCTTCAGCTATCATCGAAAGTGAAAAATGCCGGTCTTACAATTGATGACGAAATAGCTGCAGCGCTAATGCTAGCCGGTCTGCCAGACGACTATAAACCGCTCGTGATGGCAGTGGAAAACACTGGCAAGAAATTAACAGTCGACGTTGCAAAAAATTTAATTCTTCAAGAAGTAAAACGCACACAAGCTGACGAAACTGCGATGTATGCCAAAAAATCTGACAAAGCTAAGCCCCACAACAACAGCAAAAACAACAACCAACAAAGTAGCAATCGTGTCAAGTGTGGCTTCTGTTCTCGATTCGGGCATCATAAATCCGTGTGTCGTCAAAGAAAACGCGAAAACAACGACACCAACAAATGAAACCGGAATATAGAGGGCTACGCCCGCAATTCGAGGGTTTTGTAGTACGCGCTTATTTTGGTATCTAAATATTGACTCTCTGCTCTTCTTGGTACCACTCAGCTGAATAAAAACACCATAATTAAATGTCTTACCCATGATATAGTATCTTACATGCCAATTCACAAAAAGACTGCATCTGTCACCTCTCAAAGTAATAGTTTTAATACGAGAAGCTGTAGATAGATATGTATGTATACGAGATAAACTGTCCTACTCTTCGAGATGCTTAACCATTCATGTTACGACGACATTGCAAATTGCAAACTTGTGTAACGGCTTCAAAGTGGCGGGGACAAATTACGGTCTAATATTTTTCCCTCCTCCACTGTTCCCCTTTCTACAAATCTCAAGAAAATGCCTAAAATGCAATGTACTCAACATTGCCTTTCTCACGACACGCCACTTGGCTATACCGGTGGATAAAAAAAAATTTACCTTAATTTCGCCTCTATGTGGACCCCCCCCTCCCCCTCTTAAAGTTGACTGATTACAACACAACGCTTTCTCCAGCAAATTATAGCATTTCTAGACCTTCTCGCCGAATTATATGTGCAGCTTCAGCCGTTCGTAAGATATTCTATGAACAGACGGACAGACAGGTATTTGACCGATTTTGTAAGATTTAAGACACAAAACCCTAAAAAAATTAATTGTGTGAATAGTTATTGTTAGGATCACCAATTACCAATCTTCACCCTTCCAAATTTGGTTCATTAAATAACTGCAATTCGCACTACGAAAAACAACATGCAAGTAGTACACGCATATCAATGCGTGAGGCCGGTAGGTGTATTTTTTGTATGGATAGTGTCAAAATGCATAACTTTAAGTCAATGTACTATTATTAAATATCATGTCATTGTAATGAAACTTAGAGGTATTATTGCCTATGATGTTAGTTATCATTAACTATCAATATTTTTGGCCTCAGGTGTGCTTGAGGGGTGCAGGGGTGTGCTAACTGCAACTATAGAAATGTACTATTATTAACCTTTTTGGATGAAATTTAAAAATTCTATTATTTTTGGTTTTCTATGCTAGTGAAATGCCGCTTTTCTGTAAATTTTCATATGTCTAGCTATAACGGTCTCGAAATGCAAGGGGGGGGGGGGGGGGGGACAAACTCGGACCACATATTTTCCCCTCTCCCTCTTTTCCCCTTTCTTCAAATTTGAAAAAAATTCCAGAAATGGAATGTACTCGACGGTACCTTTCTTACGATACCCCACTTGCCTATACCAAATGAAAAAAAAATTTCGACCTTCATTTCCCCTCTATGGGGACCCCCCTTAAAGTTGACTTATTACGACGCATCGCTTTCTCCAGAGAATTATAGTATTTCTACATATTTCCACCAAATTTCATGCATGTAGCTTCAGCGGTTCGTGAGATATTTCATGGACAGACAGACAGACAGACAGACAGACGGACGCATGACCGATTTCATAAGGGTTTTGTTTTTATACAAAACCCTAAAAATCAAACGCAGCACTTTTTATGTCGTTTGCTGCGAGTGCACAATGCGACGATTTTTTCATCGACTCGGGTACATCAAACCATATGGTCACCAACAAAAATTTGTTAAAAAACTTATCAGTGAGTGACAAACAAGAAGTTATCGTTGCAAATAACAATAAACTAATTGTTGACTGTGTTGGTGATATTGAGCTAGATCTGTTGCATAACTCGGACATAGTTCTAGCAACAATGTCAAACGTTCAACATGTTCCCGGTTTATATGCGAATTTAATATCAGTGAGCCAAATGGTTAAAAATAATAATCGCGTTGTTTTCGATAATTCCGGTTGTAAAATATATAATAAAAACAATGATCTAATTGGTTTTGCACCCGAAGTTAACGGAATGTATAAATTAAATTGTGAGATCAAATCAAATACTGAATCGGCATTTTTAAGTGAAAAATTCGTTCAACTTATGGCACCGCCGAATGGGCCATATTTGTGATGACAATTTAAAGAAACTCAAAACTTCGGCCGACGGCATTTCTTTTGAAAATAGTGCATCAAGCAAATGTATTGTTTGTGTAAAAGGCAAACAAACGCGAAATTCATTCAAAGAAATCGGCACGCGAGTTATATTATGTTTATATACGTCCTTTAATTTTTGAAATAAAAACACTTTAACTTTTCGTTATTATGTATTTATTATAATTTATAATTTTCTTATAATTTAACATATCGATTTTACACTTAACTTTTGAACTGCACTTGACTCGGATCGGAAATATATTGTTCTGGGTTGAACTCTGAATTCGACTTTCACACCCTTACTTACTTACTTACTTGTCTTGATCTTTTATACTATTCTGGATTGTTTACATTTGGTCTTAAAGTTCTAGAAGGTTCGGTAAATGACAAATCTGAACGTTGAAGATTGTTCATAAAATAGTAATGAAATTATGATTTACGATTGCAAGAAGAGAAATGCTTATTAAGTCTTGTCGGTAAGTTATCGGATTTCAATTGGATTTCGTTTAAGTCATATTGGTAAATTGTCGAATTTTAATTGAATTTCGTTTAAGTCGTTAAATGGATTGAAAAAGCTAGAATTTTAATTACGCATTTGTTAAGCAAACGGCGTAGATATATTATTATCCTCAGGGAATATTATAGTGATATGGGTGCATTGCACCTATACAACTCGACCCTCCTTAATAGTAATGTTGTCCTCAACATTGGTAGAAATAGGTATAAGGTAGGCATAAGGTTTTCAATATTTTTCTTTTATGTATCTGATTGATTTTTTTTATATGATTTGGATACATTTTTCCATAAATTATTATTTTTCAATTACCGAATCTGAGTACATAATTTCCATTTTATGCATAATGCTTTTCACAGTTTATAATAATTTTCATTGTACAATACAACTTCTTTAATGTTTATGTTTAATTTTGTAATTGAGTATGGTATTTTATTTTTCTTACATAATATATAATAGAGGCTAAATAAGTACAGGAATGCTAATGACAAATATTATAGTGCTCTTATTTGTTAAAGTTACATAAATAATTATTTCTTTTTTTTTCGTTTGAATTACTCTTTAAGAACTGATTTTGTTCTTTAATATATCCAATATAATTTTCTTTCTGAAGAATGGGATATTTTCTTGAGAAAAATCAATTACTTTGACTCCTGCAATATATTCGGCTAATATACACGTGAAAACTCCGCAATCACTAGAATTATTTTGTTGTGGATTATTTTTTACATTTTCTTTTGTATATTCTGAAATATTTATTAATTTATTCTGTTTATTTTTTGATTCTTCGACTAGATAGTTGGCTAACGTATTTAAAAGATTTTTATTTTCTCCTCCGAGTGAATCATAATATCTAATTGATTTCTCTTTTAGATTTATAACTGCTAGAAACCAATGTATTTCACGCACATGTACGGGAATTAAAATAATATCATAATTGAAAATGTTAACTTTTCTGGTCCATCTGCTTACCGCATTATACCCTGCTTGTAATAATCTGATTGTAAAGAAAGTATTCATGGAATAGACTTTTGGTAAAGATGAATCTTCTGTATTACGTTCTGCTATTAGATTTAGGTAGAAATTAATTATTTGGTCATTGAGCAATTCATTTTCTTTTAGGGTTTCAATATCTGTTAATTTTATATTTAGTCCGAATTTCGAAATTAACGTTTCATTATTATTTTTACTATTTAATATTCTATCACTTTCAGTTTGTTGTTCGTTTGTTATTATATACTTTTTAATGGGGGTTTCTAGATCATTTTTTGCTTCAAATTTTTTGATACGTTTAATATTAAATGGATGGCTCTTATTTTTAGGTTTTTTATTTTTAATTAGAGTGATGTCTTTATTACTGGTTTTGATTATATTTACTTTTCGGTAATTTGGTTCTTCTTTATGTCTCTCATTATTGTAGTTTTTTATAAATACTTTATTTGTTGATATTTCTTGTGGTTTTTCTCTTTTTCTATTATGATAATTAATCCATTTGGATTTTTTATTTGTTAGTAGCTCAAAAATTTTTATTTTATTTTTTAGTCCATGTTGAACTTCGATTGGTTTGCAATTGGTTGATGAATGTATAGTGTTATTGTAGTATTCTGTTGCTTTAAGTGTTTTTTCTTCAATAGTTAACTCTGGATTTGTAAACTTTAAAACTCTAATTTGTTCTAATAAGGTATTATGACAACGATTCATGTCTGCATTTCCTGTATGAGAATTGGGTGTTGTGAAATGATATTCTATTTCATCTGCTTTCAGTATTTCTTTTACATTAATCATGTTAAATTCATTTTCGGCAATTATTTTCTTTGGTCTTCCCATTATTGCATTTCGTTCTCTGATTAGTTTTATAAATGTGGTCGCATTTTTGTCCATTGTTTCTTTTGTATAAAGGTGTTTAGAGAATTTATCTATTGTTGTAAAGAATTGTCTTTTTCCAATGTAAAATATGTCAATATGTACTATTTGATTGATATCATTTGGGGTTTCTGAAATTTCGAATAAGGGTTTTACTGGTTTCCTATCATATTTGACTGACAAGGAAACATCCCCAGGTGTACCCCTCCGATTTTCTTGAAATTTGGATATGTTGTAGAGTAAACAAATCTAAGGATCCCTTATTTTCTCTTAGCTGCTGGTAAGCGGCTTTAAGGGGTGTTTTCACCCCCTAAAAATATGGGTTTTTTGGGGAAAACTGATAATTTATGTAGATACAATAATCAGAATTGAACGGAATTGCTGAAAAATTGTTTCTATCGATGGGAAATTAAAAATGAATAAAAAAAAATTTGGGGTTGAAAATTTTTAAGGGGTGAACCACCCCCGCAAAAGTTAGTTTTCAACGCCAAAAATCGAGTAATGACCCGTTTTTATCTTGAAATAGTGCAAATAGTAGATAATTAAGATACAAAAATACGTATTTTTTTGTTTTAGCGAAAAAAAAAATTTTAGGGGTAAACTACCCCTTCAAGTTTATATCCCGAATTTATTTACCAAAGCCGAAAATTATCGTTGTTGAAGTGAAAATAGCACCGATATAGTATATTTGATTTCTTTATATTGCCCACTGTTGTTCAGAATATACCCCAGTTCTATTCAGGGTGAACCACCCCTCTCTAACGTATACAGGGTGTACCATCCGGAAAGTTTTTTCCTCATAACTTTTTAGGATCAAGGTTTGAAGAAAACTGACTTAAGTAAAAGTTGTCGGGAAGAAAGAGGGCTATCGAATGTTGACCTTACATTTGACATTCAAGGTCATTTTCAAGGTCATTTGAAGGTCAACTTCCGTTTTTTATATGGGAACCCTTATTTTTGACCGCAGATTCTGAAAAAATTAAAAATTTTACGTTAGAGGTAAAATTGGCCCTAGGGGACATCTGAAGGTCAGATGGCTCTCCCGAACTTTTCAGGCTGCGGTATCTCGTTATGATGCGGATGGCGAGATATGAGCAAAATTAATTACATACAAAATGTTGAGGTCATCTGGGGCCACAACGTGGTGACCTTGGATTTCACTTTGAAGGTCATTTGAAGGTCTATTTGTGTTTTGTGACTAGAACTCTCAATAGTTTGTATATCCTATTTCATTTTTACCCCTTTAATTGCGAGATCTTGTACACTACATCACACTAATTAAATTTATATAGAACGTATCAAAAATATGTAAAAATATTTAAACGAAGTTATACATATGATAGCTGGGTTTTTTTCGTACAGTTTCGTACAGTTTCTGTTATTTTTTTGTTTTTTCCACTTCTCCAGTATTCTACGGCTCTTCTTTTGTAATCGAAATCAAATTCCTCTTCGTCAGATGAACAGGATGTTGAATGCTCGTCAACCAATGTAGATTTCAATCCGATGTCATCATCTTCCACTACGTGAATATTGTGGTCTTTGTATGGTTCATCGAATGTTAACGAAGAGTCTTCAATTATCTCGGTTTGAATATCTTCATTCATACATTCGATTAATAACTTTTCTATATTTTCTTTCAATTCCAATTCATTATTATTCAATGGGGTATCAGGTAGATTCATTGCTTGAAATGCAATGAGTAACAGGTGAATTACATTCATAGGGTTTACGTTCATTATCTACTTAAATAAATATGAAAGGCACATATACAGTGGTGGCCACGAATTTATAAATATTTGAACCTTAAAACAGTAGAAAATATTCGCACTTGAAAGTTACTGACACCAAGTTTGCTGAATCCGTGGCCACCACTGTGTATATGAATACTTATATAATTTCAGACTATTTATTTCATGAAGACTAATGCGCTTTTATACACGTTCAGACGGTTTAGATAAGGTATCACGGTAAGAGTTAATAAAACGTGATAAGGCAAAGATTCTGCATTTTGTTTTCAATTCTAATATGGACTATCACAAAGTTCAAGTATCGCCAATCGAGTTTATTAATTTATTATTTTTATCATGCCGATCGTTATACTTTAAATAAAAACCTAAAAAGACAATTTTATATGATAACAATTGTGCTTTCAAAAAAAAAAACATCTCACAATCAAAGAGAGGTTTCGATTATCGATGCAAAATATTCGATAAGTCACGTAAACACCAACCGTGATACCTTATCTAGAGTATGTATTGCGTCTTGTATTTTTAAACAGTTATCCTTATCTAAACGTATCGGCATGATAAAAATGATAAATGAATATTTATTTCAGGAAAATAATCAGTAAAATGCTCGTTTTGTGTAATTATTTGGAATGGTAATCATGCAAAATAATTTTGCTGCCTAAAGGAAATGTGTCCGGAATTTAAGTTTTCTCTTGAAATTTGAGTTGTCATTTGAATTCTAGCTAAACCAAGACACACTCCCAAGCCACGCCAAGCAAAGCCAAGCAAAGACATGCCCCGTTTTGGTGCTGGCTACGCTAAGTTGTTCTCGATCGTTTTTTCCATCGCTTAACCTGCTCTACTCTGCTCTGTACGAAAAAAACCCAGCTATCATATGTATAACTTCGTTTAAATATTTTTACATATTTTTGATACGTTCTATATAAATTTAATTAGTGTGATGTAGTGTACAAGATCTCGCAATTAAAGGGGTAAAAATGAAATAGGATATACAAACTATTGAGAGTTCTAGTCACAAAACACAAATAGACCTTCAAATGACCTTCAAAGTGAAATCCAAGGTCACCACGTTGTGGCCCCAGATGACCTCAACATTTTGTATGTAATTAATTTTGCTCATATCTCGCCATCCGCATCATAACGAGATACCGCAGCCTGAAAAGTTCGGGAGAGCCATCTGACCTTCAGATGTCCCCTAGGGCCAATTTTACCTCTAACGTAAAATTTTTAATTTTTTCAGAATCTGCGGTCAAAAATAAGGGTTCCCATATAAAAAACGGAAGTTGACCTTCAAATGACCTTGAAAATTACCTTGAAGGTCAAATGTAAGGTCAACATTCGATAGCCCTCTTTCTTCCCGACAACTTTTACTTAAGTCAGTTTTCTTCAAACCTTGATCCTAAAAAGTTATGAGGAAAAAACTTTCCGGATGGTACACCCTGTATACGTTAGAGAGGGGTGGTTCACCCTGAATAGAACTGGGGTATATTCTGAACAACAGTGGGCAATATAAAGAAATCAAATATACTATATCGGTGCTATTTTCACTTCAACAACGATAATTTTCGGCTTTGGTAAATAAATTCGGGATATAAACTTGAAGGGGTAGTTTACCCCTAAAATTTTTTTTTTCGCTAAAACAAAAAATACGTATTTTTTTATCTTAATTATCTACTATTTGCACTATTTCAAGATAAAAACGGGTCATTACTCGATTTTTGGCGTTGAAAACAAACTTTTGCGGGGGTGGTTCACCCCTTAAAAATTTTCAACCCCAAAATTTTTTTTATTCATTTTTAATTTCCCATCGATAGAAACAATTTTTCAGCAATTCCGTTCAATTCTGATTATTGTATTTACATAAATTATCAGTTTTCCCCAAAAAACCCATATTTTTAGGGGGTGAAAACACCCCTTAAAATCGCTTACCAGCAGCTAAGAAAAAATAAGGGATCCTTAGATTTGTTTACTCTACAACATATCCAAGTTTCAAGAAAATCGGAGGGGTACACCTGGGGATGTTTCCTTGTGAGTTGCAGATATCGCAATTATTAATATATTTGTTGATTATTTTCATCAAATTTTGATAATAAAAAGCATTTTTAATTTCCTCAAAATTTTCTAATATATGTACCTCTATGATTACTTTTTTCGTGAATTTCTTTTATTTTTTCGAAACATTGTTCCTCACTAAGTAAATCAGTTGCATGATTAGTGCATTTTACGAATTTAAGATTATAATTATCTGAAAAGGATTGTATAATTGTTTCAACTTTTTTCCATTTTTCTTCATTTAATTCACAATATATTCCTACTGTTCCTTTTTCTGGTATGTATCTTCTTAGTGTGCCGTGTATTATTCTTTCATTATTGATATCCCCTTCATCTAAATATATTTTTCTGTGTTTATTAATTGATTTGACTTCTCCCTGTTTCTGTTTTATAATTATTACTTGTGTTCTATATATATTGACTATTCCTTCTTTATAACTTATATTTTTATTTATTTCTGTATCTGACTCATCACTTATTTCATCGTAGTACCCATCATCTGTTTTATGTTTAGTTAAGGTGTTTATTTCCTGATTATCTCTATCTATACGACTGAGAAAGTCAGCTACTTTATTTTCTTTTCCTTGTACAAATTCTATATTGAAGTTATATTCGTTCAATTTTATTTTCCATCGTTGTAATTTATTGTTAGGTTCCTTTATATTGTTAAGCCATACTAATGGTCTATGATCCGTTTGAATGTCAAATTTTACTCCATATAAATAGGGTCTGAAATATTGGGTTGCCCAGACAATTGCTAAAAGTTCTTTTTCAATTGTCGAATAATGCCTTTCATGTTCGTTTAAAGTTCTACTAGAATAAGATATAGGATGTCCTTGTTGTGATAATACTGCTCCAATTGCTTTTTCTGAAGCATCTGTTGTTAAGACGAATTTTTGTTTAAAATCTGGATATCTCAAAATAGGATAGTTTGTAATCAGTTGCTTTAATTTTTCAAAAGCTGAAACATATTTTGGATCATCAATATTTATTTTGTTATCTTTCTTTAGGGCATCAGTTAATGGGGATGCAATTTTTGCAAAGTTATTAATGAATTTTCTATAGTATCCTGTGATACCAAGAAATGATTTAATTTGTTTTGGAGTATGAGGAATTTTTAGATCTTGAATTGTTTTTATTTTTTCTGGATTCGGTTTAATACCATCTACAGATAAGATATGGCCTAAGTAGTCTGTTTGTTTGTCAAAGAATGTACACTTATCAATTTGGATTTTTAGTTGATATTTTCTAAGACTTTGGAAAATTAATTTTATGTTTTGTTCCATTTCCTGTATTGAAGTGGCAAAAATTAATATATCATCTAGATATACTACACAGATTTTATTAATATGCTCCTGAAGGATTTCGTTCATCATTCTTTGGAACGTGGCAGGTGCATTTTTTAACCCAAAAGGCATTCGATTGAATTCGTAATGACCTTGTGGTGTTGAGAAAGCTGTTTTATATCGGTCACATTCTTTGATTTCTATTTGGTGAAAACCTTTAGCTAAATCAAGAGTTGTGAAGTATTGTGATTTACCTAATTTATCAAATATGCTTTCGATGTTGGGTATTGGAAATTTATCTTCAATGGTATTATTATTTAACTGTCGATAATCGATAACGATTCTCCATTTTTGTATACCGGAATGGTCTATTTTTTTGGGAACTACCCAGATAGGCGCGTTAAAGGGCGACGAGGATTTTTTGATTATACCTTGCTTAAGCATTTCGCTTATTTGGCTTTCAACTTCTTTTTCATGGACATGTGGGATCTTGTAAATTTTCGAAAATTGCGGAATATTATTTTAGTTTTTGTAATGATTTCGTGTTTTGTTTGGGTTGTGCTAGTTAAAATATCTCCTTCTTTGTAGAAGAGATCAGAATTATTTTTTAGGATGTTTTTGAGGGAAACTGATTCTTCATTATTTAAGTTTTTGAATAACTTTTCAAATGAATTTAATGGTTGAAGCTCGGTTTGTATATTTATTTCGTCTGGTAAAGCATAAGTGAAATGTATAATATTATCATTGATTCTCATATTACCTTCACCGATATTTATTTGTGCATTTAAAGGATGTAAAATGTTTTGACCAATAATACCTTTGAAATTTTTATTTTTAAGACTCATGACATTCCAAATTATTTTATGATTTTCAGGAAGGTTGAATTCGGTTGGCATATTAGTTTTAATTTTGAAATTTACTTGATAAATTCCTCCAACTGATGTTATAGGGATGGGAGGTTGAAGTTTATGTTTCGGGATATTATTGAAATAATTTTCATCAATACATGATGTAGTAGAACCTGTATCTATTAGAATAGGTATGGTTTCGTTTTCAACTGTTAATATAGCTATTGGTAATGAAACTCCGAGGCTGTTTTTAGAAAATTTACGTCCATTGGTTCAGGACCAAGATTTTGATTAGAGGGGTTATTATTGTAATTTTCGGGATTACTATAGTTTTGATTATTATTATTACGGCTGAAGTCTCTGTTATTGAAATAGTTATTATTTTGTGGGTACTGACTGTTTCGATTGTAACTTTGATTTTGGTTTCGATTGTTTTGGTAGTTAGGATTTTGATTATCATGATTGAAATTACGGTTTTGATTACGATTTTGATTATTACTGAGATAACGATTCTGATTATTGGAATTACGATTTTGACTACTATTGAAATTTGCGTTGTTTGAATTCTGATTATTGTTAAAATTGCGGCTACTATTTTGATTGAAATTGCGATTGCTTCTATATTGTCCGGTAAATTGTTTGTTAGATTGTCTAAAGTTTACGAAATCGAAATCTGAGTTTTGCTGAATTTCAAATAAAATATTAAAAGCTTCTTCTAGGGACGAACACTGTCTCATTTCTAATAAATATGCCTTATATTCCCGCAACAAGGATTTGAATTTGTTTAGAACTAGGTTTTCATTCCTTATTGGATTAAATTCGAAATGCTGATTTTGAAATGGGTCTTGCAAGTATTTTGTATTTAATTTGTTTAACAGATTACTCAAAATTGAATATATTTCATGAACATTTTTGTTCTGATTATTAATTCTATGGATTTGATTAATGATATTGCTGTAACTTTCGCTGACTCCAAATGTGAATAATAGAGCTGTTTTAATGTTGTCCCAATTAGGTTCTACAATTTTTTGGACTACTGCTCTCGCTTTTCCTTGAATTTTATGAAAAATTAGCCGGAAGATGTATGTCTGCTGGTTTCCCGGTTCGGTAAGTTGAAGTAAGGTGTTGGCTTCTTCTAGCCAAGTATTTAGAGAATATTGAGAATCGCTTCCGGTAAATAAAGGGATCCTGCGGGCTTCCTTAATGAGCTCCTCGAATGTAAGTTCCAATGGTAGTGGGATGTTTGGTACTTCTGCCATTTTGTTGTTTAATTAGTAGTAATAGACTTACTTTGCGTTGTTCCGCTGGAAACTTTTTCTGGATACTGTTTGTTTTTATTATATTGATTGTTATATCACGAATACACAATTGGTTTTTATAACTGAATCAATTTTCTTGAATTCAGTATAGTATTCCTGACTTAATTTTCTTAAGTTCAGTTTATTATCTGAATCATTACTTCTCGCAATGTTCAGAGGTGAATTCTCGAAAAATTCGACCTAGGCTATGCAATTCCTTCACAATTAAGTAACACTTCAGTTAAGCACAATTTTGGGAGTTTGTGATTTTTCGGTTCACGTTACTTTTAAGTGTTTTTATAAAAAAGAACGAATTTCACGTTTACGATACTTTCACAGTTTTTATGTTCGCAGAATACAAGTATTTTCTGACTTGTATCCTACCGACTGCGCCAGTTTTATTATGTTTATAACACGTCCTTTAATTTTTGAAATAAAAACACTTTAACTTTTCGTTATTATGTATTTATTATAATTTATAATTTTCTTATAATTTAACATATCGATTTTACACTTAACTTTTGAACTGCACTTGACTTGGATCGGAAATATATTGTTCTGGGTTGAACTCTGAATTCGACTTTCACACCCTTACTAACTTGTCTTGATCTTTTATACTATTCTGGATTGTTTACATTTGGTCTTAAAGTTCTAGAAGGTTCGGTAAATGACAAATCTGAACGTTGAAGATTGTTCATAAAATAGTAATGAAATTATGATTTACGATTGCAAGAAGAGAAATGCTTATTAAGTCTTGTCGGTAAGTTATCGGATTTCAATTGGATTTCGTTTAAGTCATATTGGTAAATTGTCGAATTTTAATTGAATTTCGTTTAAGTCGTTAAATGGATTGAAAAAGCTAGAATTTTAATTACGCATTTGTTAGGCAAACGGCGTAGATATATTATTATCCTTAGGGAATATTATAGTGATATGGGTGCATTGCACCTATACAACTTGCGCGAAAATTACATGCCAACATTCAGAGTCCAAGGGCAAATTTATCATCATGCCGGATCGCTTCTACCATTGCCGGACGCAGATCACAAGTTTCTTCAAATTTATTTTATGGCAAACATTGATGAACAAATTCAACAACGATGTCATTACAATGCGGGCACTAGACGAGAAATCGTGGCTGCGTTACAAGCCCTTTTCTATCAACAAAATGAACTAGTTCAGTTGGTTAAAACCGCCATTCAACGAATGCCAGCCGATGACTACGCAGTTGTAATTCGAGCAGACAAAAGACCCGTTGGCCAACACGAAAGACAGTTCAATGCACCAACAATCGATGAAGTGGCGATCGTGATAGTTGGCGAAGGATTCGAATCGCGCGACATAATTCTTCATCGCAGAAGTGGTGACGTTCAGCGAATCTCCGAAACTCATCGCTCATACGACGGATTGCAGTATCCGATTCTGTTTTGGCGAGGAGAAGATGGATATAATTTCAACATCAAAATGAGAAATCCACAAACGGATGAGGAAACGAATAAGAAAGTCAGTGCCATGAATTATTATTCATATCGATTGATGATTCGTCAAGACGCTGAGAACCACATTCTGAAATGTCGACAATTGTTCCATCAATACATTGTCGACATGTACGCGAAGATTGAAACCGAACGACTCCTATATATTCGATTGAATCAAACCGAGTTGCGTTCTGAAGAGTACATCCATTTACGAGACGCAATTGTTAATCATGGTAACGTGAATGCAAACGAATTGGGAAGAATGGTCATATTACCGTCTACATTCACGGGGAGTCCACGGCACATGCATGAATACGCACAAGATGCGATGACATACGTTCGCGCATATGGTCGTCCAGATTTGTTCATCACATTTACATGCAATCCAACATGGGATGAAATTAAAGAACTTCTGTTAGCTGGACAATCATCTTCGGACCGCCATGACATTACCGCACGCGTATTTAAACAAAAATTGAAATCTCTGATCTATTTTATTATCAAGCATCACGTTTTTGGAGAGACACGCTGCTGGATGTACTGCATTGAATGCCAGAAAAGAGGATTGCGACATGCACATATTTTGGTTTGGTTAATCAATAACATTACGCCAGATCAAACTGACCAAATCATCTCAGCAGAAATACCAGATAAGGACATTGATTCACACTTATTCGACGTCGTTACCAAAAATATGATTCATGGTCCATGTGGCGCACTCAACAACAATTCACCATGCATGTCTGATGGGAAATGCACGAAACGATACCCAAGAAACCTGGTTTCTGATACCATCACTAGCAATGACGGACACCCACTGTATCGTTGACGATCAGTTGAAGATGGCGGCAAATCCATCGTTCTGAGAGTACGAAACGTTGATGTCGAAGTCGATAATCGTTGGGTTGTGCCATATTCAAGTACGAGAGAGTACGAAACGTTGATGTCGAAGTCGATAATCGTTGGGTTGTGCCATATTCACCGTTGCTCTCAAATACCTTCAAAGCACACATTAATGTTGAGTATTGCAATTCAGTGAAGTCGATCAAATACATTTGCAAATATGTCAACAAAGGAAGCGACATGGCAGTCTTCGGAGTAGGGAATGTGGCCGCACCGCTCGATGAAATCAACCAATACCAACTTGGACGCTACATTATTAGTAGCAATGAAGCAGTATGGCGCATCTTATCATTTCCAATCCATGAACGACATCCAACAGTAGTGCACTTGGCGGTGCATCTTGAGAATGGACAGCGCGTGTACTTCACAGCAGATAATGTACGTGCAAGAGCATTGGTTCCACCGGCAAACACTGTAACTGCATTTTACTCATTGTGCCAAGATGATGTTTTTGCAAAGACTCTACTTTATTCTGAGGTACCGAAATTCTACACATGGAATGCATCGGCTAAAAAGTTTCAACGTCGCAAATAAGGTAAAGCAGTTGAAGGACATCCCAATTTGTATTCCATTGACGCATTGGGTCGTCTTTACACTGCTCACCCGAACAATACAGAATGCTTCTATCTGCGATTGCTGTTAATCAATGTACGTGGACCGACATCCTTCCAAGATTTAAGAACAGTCGAAGGTCAGCTGTGCGTCACTTATCGCCAAGCTTGCCAGGAACTAAATCTTCTTGAGAATGATGCACATTGGGACACTGCACTCGCTGATGCATCGAATACTGCTCGAGCACAGCAAATACGCACGTTATTTGCCATAATATTGACAACCTGCTTCCCATCTAATCCAAAAGATCTTTGGGAAAAATACAAGGACTACATGAGTGAAGATATTCTACATCGTTTGCGCGCTGTGAATCAAAATCCGGACATTCAATTCACACCAAACGTGTATAATGAGGCATTGATTTAGATTGAAGACATATGTTTGGCAATCGCTAACAAGGCACTGGTGCAACTTGGAATACCCACTCCGAACCGACAAGCGAACGACCTTCTCGATCGTGATTTGCAACGAGAAACACACTTTGATTCTGACGAACTGTTGACATTTGTTCAGACAAATCTTCCGCAGTTGGTTCCAGAACAACGCATTGCGTATGACAGAATTATGCGTGCAATCACAGAACAAAGCGGTGGATTGTTTTTCATAGATGCGCCCGGTGGTACAGGCAAGACTTTTCTTCTTTCACTCATTTTGGCAACCATACGATCACAAAATAATATTGCACTGGCCATTGCATCATCTGGAATTGCGGCAACTCTTTTGGATGGTGGCCGAACAGCGCATTCAGCATTGAAACTGCCGTTGAACTTGCAAAACACTGAGGCACCAACATGCAACATCAGCAAAAATTCTGGAATGGGCAAAGTACTCCAAACGTGTCAAATTATCATATGGAACGAATGTACAATGTCTCACAAGAAAGCATTGGAAGCGCTTGATCGTACACTGCGAGATTTGAGAGGAAACACACGGATCTTCGGTGGTGCACTCATTTTATTGTCTGGTGATTTTCGACAAACATTAGGCGTGTTTTTTTGTACTGCGGTGCAGGTTAATTCGGGGCTATCCGGGTTAACTTACACACATTATACAAACAACATACCCTAGTTGTTTGTGTAATGTGTGTAAGTTAACCCGGATAGCCCCCAATTAACCTACACCGCAGTACAAAAAAACACGCCTATTGCCGGTTATACGTACCACGTTCAACACCCGCTGGTGAACTTAATGCATGTCTCAAATCATCAGTTTTATGGCGTCATTTACAGAAATTGACTTTGTAAACCAACATGCGTGTACAACAACAACGGGATGGATCGGCAGGAAATTTTGCAAAACAATTAATGGATATTCGAGATGGGCGAATGCAAATTGATGAATCTACGCAATGTATCACTTTGCCAGCAAACTTCTGTATGATCACAGAAAGTATAGACGAATTGGTGCAAAAAGTTTTCCCAAACATTGCACAGAACTACAAAAATCATCAGTGGCTTAGTACATTCAGAATGGAATACCCGGCGAAACAACAACATATAAGTCCATCGATACTGTGGTGAATCAAGACGAAGCTGTCAACTATCCAACTGAATTCTTGAATTCGCTTGATTTGCCAGGCATGCCACCGCACGTTCTTACATTGAAAATTGGCGTACCCATCATTCGAAACATAAATCCACCACGACTTTGCAACGGAACCAGACTCTCAGTCAAGAAAATGATGACCAATGTTATCGAGGCAACAATTTTGACTGGGAAATTCAAAGGTGAAGACGTACTGTTGCCACGTATCCCAATGATCCCGACAGATATGCCATTCGATTTCAAACGTTTGCAGTTCCCAGTGCGACTCGCTTTTGCAATGACTATCAACAAAGCACAAGGACAATCGTTGCAAGTGTGTGGATTAAATTTGGAGAATCCATGCTTCTCACATGGGCAGCTTTATGTGGCCTGCTCATCCGTAGGAAAACCTTCGGATTTATTCGTTTACGCACCAGATGGAAAAACAAGAAATATTGTGTATCCCACAGCACTTCAATAAATATCGAATTGAAACGAAACGCTGCAATGTCACAATTTTTTCGAAATGAGCAAAACCAATAAAATGACTCAAAATAAATTGAATATTTGTGTAATGTCTTTCCTTCAAATTTATTTTAGTTGGTTAGTGTCAAGTTGTGAGCGAAGCGAACAACGCGAGCGCAGCGAACACTAGATAAGAGAGCGAGCGAAGCGAGCTCTCTCAGCTAGTAGAGAAATAAAATTGCAATTGATAAGCTATGGGTAGAAATAGCAACCGAAATGAATTGTGAAGGTAAGTTTATTGTATAGTATTTCATTTTATTAAACATAGGTATCCGTTCATATGTATATGTAAATGAAACCGGAATATAGAGGGCTACGCCCGCAATCCGAGGATTTTGTAGCAAGCGCTTATTTTGGTATATAAATATCGGCTCCTTGCACTTCTTGATACCACTCAGATGGACAAAAAAAAACATAATTAAAATGTCTTACTTACATTTTACATGCCAATTCATATTACGTGATTGTAACAAAACTTAGAACATATTATTGCCTAAGGTGTTGGTTATCGTTGGCCGTCAGTACTTTTGACCTCGAAAGTGTTTAAGGCATGCCGGGGTGTGCTAACTGTAACTATAGAAATAAACTATTATTTACCTATTCTGAGAAGATGTACAGATTCCATTATTTTCCATTTTATATGCTATTCGGAACCCACCTTCCTGTAAGTTTTCATAATTCTACAATAACAGTCTCGAAATGCCACGGGGGGGGACTACGAACTAATATTTTCTCCTCCCCCACTATTCACCTTTCTACAAATTTCAAGAAAATGCGAAAAAATGGAATGTACTCAACATTACCTTTCTCACGACAACTCACTTGCCTATACCAGTCGATAAAAAAATTTGACCTTAATTTCACCTCTATGTGGACCCCTCCCCCTTTCACCCGGTAAAGTTTGCCAATTACGACGCTGCGCCCCCAACTAATCTTTGCCCTTTCAGAAATGATTAATTAAATAACTGCAATTCGCACTACGAAAAACAACATGAAAGTAGTACTCACACCTATGAGGCCGGTAGGTATAATTTTTGTGTGGATAGTGTCAAAATGCCTAACTTTAAATGAATGTATTTTATTTTACTATTATTAAATATTATGTGATTGTAATGAAACTTAAAGATGTTATTGCCTATGATGTTGGTTATCATTGGCCATCAATATTTTTGACCTTGGGTGTGCTTGAGGCGTGCAGGGGTATGCTAACTGCAACTATAGAAATGTACTATTATTAACCTTTTTTGATGAGATATCAAAATTCTACGATTTTCGGTTTTCTATACTAGTAAAATGCCGCTTTTCTGCAAATTTTCATGTTTCTAAGTATAACGGTATCGAAATGCAAGGGGGGGGGGACAAACTCGGATCACATATTTTCCCCTCTATCTCTTTTCCCCTTTTTTCAAATTTGATGAAAATACCGGAAATGAAATGTACTCGGTGTTACCTTTCTCATGATACCCCACTTGCCTATACCAGATGAAAAAAAAATTTTGACCTTCATTTCCCCTCTATGGGGACATCCCCTTAAAGTCAGCCTATTACAACGAATCGCTTTCTGCGGCGAATTATAATAATTCTACATACTCCCACAAAATTTCATGTATGTAGCTTCAGCCGTTCGTGAGATATTTCATGGACAGACGGACAGACGGACAGACGGACAGACATTTGACCGATTTCATAAGGGTTTTGTTTTTAATACAAAACCCTAAAAAAAGAGCAAATTTATATTAAGGAACTTTCGTTTCTCGTTTATAAATCAGATTGTATACTTAAATTGCCAGGGAACCGAGCCAGTAGTGGAGTTAAAATAAGAAGCGAACTGACTGCGTATAAACCGTGCGGCATTTGATGGCCTTGCATTTTGAATATTTTCATTCTTTTGTTCTGTAACAGTGTCAAAAACTCGAAATCTTTTAGTTAGCATTCCAAATGCGCATTCAACTACTCGTCTAGCTCTTGATAAACGATAATAGTAGATTCTTGTTTCGTTTGTCAATTGTTTTCGTGCGAAAAAAAAAATTCTCAGGGTACTTCCTGAGCTCTACAATTAGCTTCCTAACGACATCCTATGCATCTCGTTTTCGATTGTATGGATGCACCCACCACTCTCTCTTATTAGCTTCATTTTGCTGACAAATGGCAATAATCGATAATAAAACCGGCACAACTTCATCATCTGAGTCGCATCACATGTTGAACACTACTAACTAAAGCAAGTTGCAAATTCAATTTTGTCTCATCTCAACACACCCCAAACGAAACAAGACAAAAATACGTTTTGTTTTGTCTCACTGTGTTTCGATTGGTGTGTGCTGCAATGAAACACGTTTTTTCTGTCTTGAAAGACAAAAACGTTTTGTCTGATGCGGTGTGTTTTCACACTAAGCAGACAAAACGTTTTTTACTTCATACTTTATTTTTCTTCGTCTCGTCGCTTTACCCTCTTCCTAGAACACTGGTTCTCAAAGCCAGGGTGGTGATAACCTTTGGGGGTCGCAATTCTAGTATCGGGTTTTGAAAATGAAACGAAAATGACAAGATTTTGTTGAGAGAGAGAGTGGACAAACAAAAAAAAACAGAAAAAGAAAAATTGCGGCCATTTAAGGAAATCTATTGAATTTGCCATCTGTCATGTTATTCAATTCGAGTCGAATTGCTTTCGAAAGGATGAAAGTGATGCCATGTAACTCGAAAGGGAATTTTTCAATTTTAGTTATCATCGACTATTTGATAAGATATGTTTTATTCGAAACTAACGCTAGAAGATTTTTTGAAATGTTAAATTTGTTTTCGAATTACGTGGAATGGTACCATTCATCCTTTCGAAAGCAATTCGATCTGAATCGGGTGTCCTAATTAAAAAGAAAGATATTTACCGATTTGAGTTAGATACGCAGACTCTTAAGATATTTTCTTACTTAATGACAGACATAGAAAGCATTTTGTCGTATTTTAGTAAAAATAGTAATCAGTAAATATAAATATTTCCCTAAGCTTTCTTTTTCTATTTTAAAAGTGTCCCCAACAATTGTGCAAAACCACAAAACTCCACGATATTTTTAATCAAGCTTAATAATATATTTTAATATTACTTGATAAATATTTAAAATAAAATGAACCTGCTGAAAAAAAGTTACGTTCGGAGCAGGCTTCAGACTAATGATCCCTCGACGGATAGACCTGCTCTTTACTTATTGATTTACACTACTCGTTACATCGAGATGTGCGATAATTAGCAGAGATCAAGAGGCAGTAACAAATTAATTTTTACTTGACCAAAATTAAAATTAGATTATTCATTATGATCGTCATCAGCTCTATGTTCTTGGTCATTTTTGACTTTAGGAGATAAATATATATTCTCATTACATACAACCGAGTGTTGATATGGGGTCATCCCCCCACATCTATCACCTAATTCGGTCGGCAAGAACTCATGTTCCTTAATTCAAATTGAAAGATGAAACATGCAGTCCCTCATATTCTCGATGCACGTATTACGAGTATAATCAACTATACAATTATATGATCCAAAGGACTGAGAGAGCCACAAACTAAAATCACAAGTTAAGAATTCACATGTATCCACAAACTCCACTCGGTGTTGTATAGAATAGTTGTAATTTTCCAATTCAAGAGCCCATCTAGAGATTCTGGGGTTAACGTGCCTTTTGTTAAGGGTCTGGGTCAAAGAATTGCAGTCGGTGACAATTTTGAAAGCGATACCTTCCAAGTAGACGAGGAAACGTCGTAGCGCATAAATGATGGCAAGCGTTTCAAGTTCGAAACTATGATAACGGGTTTCAGCGGGGGTTGTAGCTTTAGAGAAGAAGAGAGAGAAGAAGTAGTTCAATAAAAGCAGCGGTACATTCTTCAGTAAATTCAAAAGTTATTCCTTCCCGGGTAAGGTGTGCAGCGGTCTGGCGATTTTTGCAAAAGATGGGATAAATTTTCGGAAATAGGAGAACAATCCTAAGCAGATTTTAAGTTCTTTTGTATCTCTCGGGATAGGGTACTGTTTAATAGCTTTAATATGGGCCTCGCCTCGTATCCCTGAAGCACTGGCAGAATATCCTAAGTATTCAATTTCGTTAAACGCAAATTTGCATTTTGCTAATTTGAGTTCAAGGTTCTTTTCTGTGATGCGTTTTAATACTTTAGCTAGCAGTTTCATATGATCGTCGAGGGAAGCAGTTGCAATCAGGATGTCGTCCATGTATATTACAATGGATCCGGACTCAAGCATGTCCCTGAATATTTCGCAAATGAAGCGTTGAAAGGTGGCAGGTGCATTTTTCAGTCCAAAGGGCATCCATAAGTAATGGCCGTCAGGTGTGACAAAGGCCGTGTATTTAACGGATTCAGGAGAAATACGAGCTTGATGAAATCCGTTGCGCAAGTCCAGAACCGTAAAGAAGTTTTTCCCGGCCAGATAGTCGATACAATCTTCTATAAGTGGTAAGGGAAAATTATCCCGCACCGTCAGTTTATTTAGCGCTCTATAGTCCACACACATTCTTAGCTCACCACTTTTTTTTTAACCTAAACTATGGCAGAGGCATACGGGGAATTACTAGGTTTGATTATTTCCTTACTCAAAAGTTCTTCGGTAATTTTTTTCACTTCGGTTCTTTCGTAGTAAGACAGCCGTCGGGGTGAGCAATGGAACTTAGTGTCATTGAGCAAATGTATTTTCATTTCATACTCGTGAGGTGTGATATCTAAGTTTTTCGGATTGAAATAATTTTCGGAGATTGTTGTATTTAGGGCTTCTCTATGATCTTTGTATGGGTTTGGATTTGTTTCTGGGACGTCAGTGTCATTAAAGGGGAGTGCAGTACAGTCGGGCCAAGTCGTGAGATTACAGTGCAATTGTCCGTCTGTTAAGATACCATCATCAGCGGCACCTTTATATGTTTCTTTGATTTTAGCTATTTCGCGGGTGGCTTCAATCGGAGGTCTTTCGTCATCGCATGGACCTGTGATTTTCATATTATTAGTCGGCTCGAAGGCACAGAAATAACTTTGGGTTTTAATAAGTAACCGTGTTTCAAATACTAATTTTTTTAAAATTCATGTAAGTGTATGTTG
This sequence comes from Chloromyia formosa, assembly GCA_964017055.1. Taxonomy (NCBI): domain Eukaryota; kingdom Metazoa; phylum Arthropoda; class Insecta; order Diptera; family Stratiomyidae; genus Chloromyia; species Chloromyia formosa. The sequence goes on along the minus strand of OZ024815.1, from coordinate 85,244,532 downwards.
AATACGTCCAGGAAATCCCGTCCCAGAATTAAGGGCACTTGTACAGTTTCGTCTGGAATTATCAGAAGAGATATTTTCCTACATTTTTTGCGGAATTTTATATAACAATCTATATTACCATAAGTTTGTATTGAAACATTTCCTAAGCCACGCAGTTTCGTTTTTGTGATTTTATTATTAATTATTATTAGTGGGACAAATGACCGAGTCACAAAGCTAACCGGACTGCCGGTGTCAAAAAGGGATAAGGTTTTTGTTATTTAGTAGTCCGGATGGCGCAACGGTTAGCACGTTCGCCTTCAACGCACTGGGCCCCGGTTCGATTCCGGGGATTTACGTGTCGGACTATGAGCCCACTCAGCTGTTAAATGAGTACCCATTATGGGGTAAATAACTCGGTTGAGCGTGTTGCTGATCACATACCTCTGCACAAAAACCGTCACGATCTAGAAAATGAGATGATGCTAACTCATCTCGAGGCCGTGGTTCAAATTGGACTGTTGCGCCAGTTATTTATTTTATTTTTTTTTGTTATTTCTGTGCATTCATTTCGACCGTAGGCAAAAGCAACACTCACCTGGTTAATTGCGCTGATGGCGCCCTCGAAATCGTCTTCGGTTGTTTCTTCTTTGGTGCTTGATTCGAACGCGTAGGCTGCGGTGTTGATATTGTAGATTACTGGGATTAGGCCTGTTCGGTACTGAGATTTCAGTACCGGTACTTCATATTTTCAAGTACCGGTACCACAAGCGGTATCCCGGTACTCACAGGTATTCGTTCAGTACCGGTACTAGTACCGGTTTTTTTCAGTACCGAGTCTTTTCAACCATGAGCCGGTTTTTTTCAGTACCGGTACTGAGTACCTGTTCTTTTCAGTATCGAGTCTTTTCAGTACCGAGTCTTTTCACTACCTGTTCTTTTCAGTACCGAGTCTTTTCAGTACCTGTTCTTTTCAGTACCGGGATCCCGGGATTCGAGTACCTGTTCTTTTCAGTACCGAGTCTTTTCAATACCTGTTCTTTTCAGTACCGGGATCCCGGGATTCGAGTACCTGTTCTTTTCCATAAAAAAGACTCGTTCATTGCTGGACCAATTGTTCAGGTTTTTGGAAATTGTTATTGGAAATGTTCATAGAGTCGTGTCGTGCATTGAAAGATTTTTCAGATACACATCGTAGTATAGTATGTTAGTTAGTACGCACATAGATATACGAGTATGTACATTGTTCATACATAATTGATTTTGAGTTTTGTTAGGATTGAGACTGAGATGAGAGTATTTATTGTATTGGGAATAGGATATGTAATTGGGTATGATATAAATATGAAATACATATGAACGAATATGTATATGTACGTATGTACATAATATAATAATATAATGCGTTGCATTGGTCAATAGCCGGCCATACACACACGCTCTATCATTTGCAAACGTACGCCAATTCGATCGCCCCATTTTTTCCGAATGATTCGCCGCGTTCGCAATCCCCTGCAAAATCGCGTCACCTGGGTCGCCCAATTTTTTTCGCGAATGATTCGCGGCGTTTACAATCCCCTCGAAAATCGCGGCACCTGGGTCGCCGAATGATTCGCCGCGTTTGAACGAGCAGTGAAATTTAAGTAATTTTGTGCGACCAGACGGTTCGTGGCGTTTTCGGTTTGCAGATGATAGAGCAACAACAATTTGTATGGAGACGATGTCTAGTTGGGTGCGTTGTGATTTTGCAGATGATTCGCCGCGACCGAATTTTTATGGGTTACCTATAGTGGCGGTAGTAGTATGTAGCTTGCATAAGAAAATATGAGAAGGATGGGTCCACGCAGATATTTTGGTCCTGCTGCAGGTGTGCGTCAGGATAAAAGGATTTGTTTATCGATGAGGAGAGATATATAGGCAAGATGGGTGTTGTATGACTAGGGGTGCTGAGACGAATACGTTAGACTGCCGCTTAAGGCATTTTGAGTCCTTTGGTAACGAAAAAAGACATGCTTTGCAAGGAAAGCCCGATCAGGCGAGTATTTCCCCATGAAAACAGGGTGGCCATTCAGGGGTGGGCAAAAAAAAAGTGCTGGATGCAGATATGCTAGCACGAAACGGCTGCAGGTACATGTACAAAGAGTGAAACGGGCAACCTAGGGCTACATGCGGGGGCTCGTAACGCCCTATTTCCCCATGAAAACAGGGTGGTCACTCAGAAGTGGGCAACTCACACAAGCGACTGCTAATTCACAACCCGCAGTATCACACAAGTGTGCATGGATAATTTCGGTTTGGAACGAGCTGGGCTAGCTCCCCTCCTAGGGCGTTGCGAACCCCCGCATGTAGCCCTAGGTTGCCCGTTTCACTCTTTGTACATGTACCTGCAGCCGTTTCGTGCTAGCATATCTGCATCCAGCACTTTTTTTTTGCCCACCCCTGAATGGCCACCCTGTTTTTATGGGGAAATACTCGTCTGATCGGGCTTTCCTTGCAAAGCATGTCTTTTTTCGTTACCAAAGGACTCAAAATGCCTTAAGCGGCAGTCTAACGTATTCGTCTCAGCACCCCTAGTCATACAACACCCATCTTGCCTATATATCTCTCCTCATCGATAAACAAATCCTTTTATCCTGACGCACACCTGCAGCAGGACCAAAATTTCTGCGTGGACCCATCCTTCTCATATTTTATTATGCAAGCTACTACTACCGCCACTATAGGTAACCCATAAAAATTCGGTCGCGGCGAATCATCTGCAAAATCACAACGCACCCAACTAGACATCGTCTCCATACAAATTGTTGTTGCTCTATCATCTACAAACCGAAAACGCCACGAACCGTCTGGTCGCACAAAATTACTTAAATTTCACTGCTCGTTCAAACGCGGCGAATCATTCGGCGACCCAGGTGCCGCGATTTTCGAGGGGATTGTAAACGCCGCGAATCATTCGCAAAAAAATTGGGCGATCCAGGTGACGCGATTTTCCAGGTGATTGTAAACGCCGCGAATCATTCGCGAAAAAAATTGGGCGACCCAGGTGACGCGATTTTGCAGGGGATTGCGAACGCGGCGAATCATTCAGAAAAAAATGGGGCGATCGAATTGGCGTACGTTTGCAGATGATAGAGCGTGTGTGTATGGCCGGCAATTGACCAATGCAACGCATTATATTATTATATTATGTACATACGTACATATACATATTCGTTCATATGAATTTCATATTTATATCATACCCAATTACATATCCTATTCCCAATACAATAAATACTCTCATCTCAGTCTCAATCCTAACAAAACTCAAAATCAATTATGTATGAACAATGTACATACTCGTATATCTATGTGCGTACTAACTAACATACTATACTACGATGTGTATCTGAAAAATCTTTCAATGCACGACACGACTCTATGAACATTTCCAATAACAATTTCCAAAAACCTGAAGAATTGGTCCAGCAATGAACGAGTCTTTTTTATGGAAAAGAACAGGTACTCGAATCCCGGGATCCCGGTACTGAAAAGAACAGGTACTGAGTACCGGGATCCCGGTACTGAAAAGACTCGGTACTGAAAAGACTCGGTACTGAAAAGACTCGATACTGAAAAGACTCGGTACTGAGTACCGGGATCCCGGGATCCCGAATAAAACCGGCTCATGGTTGAAAAGACTCGGTACTGAAATCCCGGGATCCCGGTACTCAATACCGGTACTAAAAAAACCGGGATACCGGTACTCTTAGTTTTTGGTACCGGTACTGAAAAAAAACCGGTACCAAACCGGGATCCCGGTATTAGGAACAGGCCTAACTGGGATCATCTTCTTCGGGTTTGGGCATTCTTTATGGTGATGTCCAAGCTTCCAACACTTAAAGCATGAGCCAGCTGGACGCTTTTCGTATGGACATGAGCTCTGATAGTGCCCTCGCCGAGTACAGTTGTAGCAGCGCGGTGCTTCTTCGATGGTGGCCGAAATCGTTGGTTTTGCGTTAGCGTATTTGTTTTGCAGAGCAACAGAATCACGGGCGGTGACGACAGGTTGACGATTCGTTCCAGCAGCTTCTCGGGTAGTCGTAGCGGTCTTGAGTCCGAGTATGATGCGACGTTCGTGGCGTTCCAGTAATTCTTTTAGCTGCTTTACCGTTCGGGTTCCTGAGAGGAGATATGCTTCAGTATTGTGGACTCTTAGACCGTCAACTATAAAATTGACCAATTCGATTTCAGTGAGACTGGCGTTCCTGACGATAGCTTGCATCTCCAAAACGTATCTTTGCCACGACTCGGTCTTCGGGTTCCAATTACGGGCCTCTAACTGACGGTAAATGTCTTGTAGAGTCAAAGTGCGGCCAAATTCGCCAAGTAGCTCGGTTTTTAGGGTCTCATAATCAGTCGCTCGAGTCGTCTTCAAAAATGCCTTGGCGGTGCCGTCGAGCAGGCGTCGTAAACATAGCAGCTTAAAGTGATCATCGGAGTTAGCAGTTGCAAAAAAAACGATCAAGGTCGGCGGCGAAGCTCTGGGCGTCGTATTGGTCGTCGCCATTGAATCTGTTAACAGCATGTTCGACGTCGGCGAACTCGATGCGACGTAGGTCGGCGGTCGGGACTTGTTGGCCGCCTGTTTCCAGCAAGCTGATTGATTGCCTAAGTTCCAGCAACTCCTTCCGTTTCTTCAGGAGTGAAAGCTCACGGTCCATAGCATCCTCTTCGGTGGTGTAATTATTCCCGTGGTCGCTTGAATGCAAGGCGGCAGCCATGCGGCGCGACAAATGATTCGACATCTCTCTCTCTCTCTATTGCTCTAACACCTTGTGGGGCATAGCGCGTCAACTGTTCCATGTGACCCAATTGACGTTTCTTGGCAGAAACTGGTTTCGGAGAATGCAGTTGCCAGCATGCACCTCCTGCACATCCATGGCCACGAACTTCGTCGTGGAAGGGACTCGAACCCGAAACGCCGGTATTCAAACTTGAGACTGATGCCTCAACACACTGCGCTACCGGTCGCCCAACTTGGCATAATCGGATATGCACTCGTTCCTGCGGTTGCGGCGGTCGCAGTCGTAAGAGTTGCGTAGGGGGCTTCGGGAGGAACAGCGAGGGCGTTTCTGGCAGCGGGAGCATTCACGGCGACAGTGACAGCTGTGGTCGGGACATCAGTTGGGGCGTCTGAGGCAGCGGTGATGGTGACTGGGATTACGTCTGTGACTATTGGGGCAGCGGCGGGGGCATCGGTTGTAGCAGCGAGGACGTCAGTTGTAATAACAGCGGTGGAAATTGTAGCAGCCGAGGACGTTATGGCGACTGAGTCTCGGACACGCACAGTTGCTTCGGTTTCGAGGTTGGAAACGTAATCGGCCGGCATCATCTCAATCGCTTCGGAATCATCGCTATCTTGTGAGTCCGCAGGCTCGTGTTGTTTCAAAGCGTCGTATAGAATCCTCAGTTGGCCAATTGTGGCCGTTGGAGGCGTTTCTACGCCAGCAGCCGTCAATGCCGCTATTAGCTGGCTCTTGTTCAGACGCGTCATCCTTTCTTTTTAAATTTTTATTTATACCTTTTTGTTGTGGTTACCCCACACCTGAGTTTTAGTGTCAGGCTTGTCCGTTTCTTCTTTTCTAATTGTTCACTTGATAGGGTGCACGAGCAAAGAAAACACGTTTACTCCCGTTCACGGCTCTATTCAAAGTGCCTTCCTGTCATTCTCATTCTTTATTCCCTCGTTCACAACACTGACAGTCGTTAGGTTCGTGTACTGACTAGGTTCTTACTTAGACTAATTTTCATTACAAATGTTAAAATTGGTCATGCGCATGCATACGATTAAAAAATACTAGATACGTGTTTCTGCAAGAGAGCTCAGCAGAGTAAAAATCGGCAAACGAATACCGATCCAGAGAAAAAAGTCTCAAAGTGGCGCGAAGTTTGAAATGTGCCAGGCGGTGGAAAAGCGCCGGGATTGGGATGTTTGCTGAAAACATTTGTTGACGTCATTAAGGTTGAGATACATTTGAGGCAGTAAGCAGCGGAAATGAAGGAAACAGCGAATGTCGAAGTTAGCACGAGTAAGACTAGCTATAATTGGATGCGTTTTCAAAGCAAAACAGTGCTGACACTGTTGTGCACCAATGAGTGAGTGAGTCGCGCAGCAGTGTCGACACTGTTTTGCTTTAAAAACTCACCCATTGGCGCAGGGCAGTGGCAGTGCAGAAGCTGACCGTCATTTTTATTAGAACTACTGAAATGCAACTAATGTCTCGGTGAATGTTTAGATTTGATGTCAAGGATGCAAGAAAGAATTCATGATTTGCATTTTATTTTTGTTTTGACATGTATGTGTCATTTGGCAGTGGGTCTGAATAAATTCTGTGTAATCCTAGTACCTTTTCTTCTCGTACGAAATTTTATAAAAATACTGTCAAAACTTTCGTCCAATTGGCATGAAGCGAAATCCAGGCAATCTGCTACACAGGAGTATCTAGTTAAAAAGGCATGATGAGTTATTTGGGAATGTAGGGAATACGTGTCTTGTTTGTATCAGGGTGATGGAGCCAACGCACTGGAGTGTCGTTGAATGCGTTTTTAGCACTTTGGTGTTGGCTTAAGCACAATCTTGGACATGAAGTGAAATCTAGGAAATACGTCGTTTGTATCGGGGCGATGGCGCCAATGCACTGGAGTGCCGTTGAAGGCGTTTTTAACCCTTTGGTGTTGATATAAGCATAATCATGGACATAAAATGAAATCTAGGAAATGCGGGTTTCGTTTGTATCGATGTGATGGGACCAATGCACTAGAGTGTCGCTGAAGGTGTTTTTAACCCTTTGGTGTTGACATGAGCACAATCCTGGACAAGAAGTGAAATCTAGGAAATAGGGGTGTCGTCTGGACGAATACTGATGGGTAGGTGATGATGGCTGGGTGTTATGACACAACAAGGGGCAACTTCAACAGTGTAATAGCAGTATAGTACCAGTACATTAACGGTGCATTAACAGTATGCAAGCAATGCATAAAGTGTGTTAACAGTGAAATTAACAGTATGTTACAGTGCACTAACTTTGCAACCGTATATTAAAAGTGCAATAACATTATGATAACAATATATTAGCAGCGTGTTAGAGTGCACTAACAGTCCATCAGAATCTTAACAGTCTGATAAAAGTGTGTTAACGCTTATATTCGGAGAGTATTGACAGTACAGTAGCAGTGCATAGCGTATCGCAGGAAATTTATAATAAAACAGTCGGTAATGCTCAACGGGGCCCACTTGAAACTGTCGGACTTTTTCGTGTAAAAAAAAAACACAATATATAGGTAAATACACTACATAATTCAGCGAAATTACAGTATCCGGGGCCCGTGTTTCTGATACTCCCAATAAATTGAGTCTGGCCCCATTCGAACGAGCTAGGAGTCCTTTTCGCCAAATTGCCCCCCGTTTCCAGGATATTCGTCGTCAAAGTTGCGCTTTTGTATGGAGAATATGCCCACAAGCAAAATTACAGTATCCGGGGCTCATCATATCCATAATGTTGACTAAGTAGACAAAACGTTTTTTACTTCATACTTTATTTTTCTTCGTCTCGTCGCTTTACCCTCTTCCTAGAACACTGGTTCTCAAAGCCAGGGTGGTGATAACCTTTGGGGGTCGCAATTCTAGTATCGGGTTTTGAAAATGAAACGAAAATGACAAGATTTTGTTGAGAGAGAGAGAGTGGACAAACAAAAAAGACAGAAAAAGAAAAATTGCGGCCATTTAAGGAAATCTATTGAATTTGCCATCTGTCATGTTATTCAATTCGAGTCGAATTGCTTTGGAAAGATGAAAATGGTGCCATGTAACTCGAAAGGGAATTTTTCAATTTCAGTTATCATCGACTATTTGATAAGATATGTTTTATTCGAAACTAACGCTAGAAGATTTTTTGAAATGTTAAATTTGTTTTCGAATTACATGGAATGGTACCATTCATCCTTTCGAAAGAAATTCGATCTGAATCGGGTGTCCTAATTAAAAAGAAAGATATTTATCGATTTGAGTTAGATACGCAGACTCTTAAGATATTTTCTTACTTAATGACAGACATGGAAAGCATTTTGTCGTATTTTAGTAAAAATAGTAATCAGTAAATATAAATATTTCCCTAAGCTTTCTTTTTCTATTTTTAAAGTGTCCCCAACAATTGTGCAAAACCACAAAACTCCACGATTTTTTTAATCAAGCTTAATAATATAATATTACTTGAAAATTTTTTAAAATAAAATGAACCTGCTGAAAAAAAAAGTCACGTTCGGAGCAGGCTTCAGACTAATGATCCCTCGACGGATAGACCTGCTCTTTACTTATTGATTTACACTACTCGTTACATCGAGATGTGCGATAATTGGCAGAGATCAAGAGGCAGTAACAAATTAATTTTTACTTGACCAAAATTAAAATTAGATTATTCATTATGATCGTCATCAGCTCTATGTTCTTGGTCATTTTTTACTTTAGGAGATAAATATATATTCTCATTACATACAACCGAGTGTTGATATGGGGTCATCCCCCCAAATCTATCATCTAATTCGGTCGGCAAGAATACATGTTCCTTAATTCAAATTGAAAGAGGAAACATGCAGTCCCTCATATTCTCGATGCATGTATTACGAGTATAATCAACTATACAATTATATGATCCAAAGGACTGAGAGAGCCACAAACTAAAATCACAAGTTAAGAATTCACATGTATCCACAAACTCCACTCGGTGTTGTATAGAATAGTTGTAGTTTTCCAATTCAAGGGCCCATCTAGAAATTCTGGGGTTAACGTGCCTTTCGTTAAGGGTCTGGGTCAAAGAATTGCAGTCGGTGACAATTTTGAAAGCGATACCTTCCAAGTAGACGCGGAAACGTCGTAGCGCATAAATGATGGCAAGCGTTTCAAGTTCGAAACTATGATAACGGGTTTCAGCGGGGTTTGTAGCTTTAGAGAAGAAGAGTACTGGATGAAATTTACCATCTGCCTGCCGTTGTAATAGGATTGCTCCATAACCATATGAACTTGCATCACAGTGTAGTTCTGTTTCCTTTTTACTATCATATATTGCCAATAGTTAGGCTTCAGAAAGTTTTGAACGTAGTTCAATAAAAGCAGCGGTACATTCTTCAGTAAATTCAAAAATTATTCCTTCCCGGGTAAGGTGGTGCAGCGGTCTAGCGATTTTTGCAAAAGATGGGATAAATTTTCGGAAATAGGAGAACAATCCTAAGCAAGTTTTAAGTTCTTTCGTATCTCTCGGGATAGGGTACTGTTTAATAGCTTTAATATGGGCCTCGCCTCGCCTCGTATCCCTGAAGCACTGACAGAATATCCTAAGTATTCAATTTCGTTAAACGCAAATTTGCATTTTGCTAATTTGAGTTCAAGGTTCTTTTCTGTGATGCGTTTTAATACTTTAGCTAGCAGTTTCATATGATCGTCGAGGGAAGCAGTTGCAATCAGGATGTCGTCCATGTATATTACAATGGATCCGGACTCAAGCATGTCCCTGAATATCTCGCAAATGAAGCGTTGAAAGGTGGCAGGTGTATTTTTCAGTCCAAAAGGCATCCATAAGTACTCGTAATGGCCGTCAGGCGTGACAAGGGCCGTGTATTTAACGGATTCAGGAGACATACGAACTTGATGAAATCCGTTGCGCAAGTCCAGAACCGTAAAGAAGTTTTTCCCGGCCAGATAGTCGATACAATCTTCTATAAGTGGTAAGGGAAAATTATCCCGCACCGTCAGTTTATTTAGCGCTCTATAGTCGACACACATTCTTAGCTCACCACTTTTTTTTAACCAAAACTATGGCAGAGGCATACGGGGAATTACTAGGTTTGATTATTCCTTTACTCAAAAGTTCTTCGGTAATTTTTTTCACTTCGGTTCTTTCGTAGTAAGACAGCCGTCGGGGTGAGCAATGGAACGTAGTGTCATCGAGAAAATGTATTTTCATTTCATACTCGTGAGGTGTGATATCTAAGTTTTTCGGATTGAAATAATTTTCGGAGATTGTTGTATTTAGGGCTTCTCTATGATCTTTGTCTAGGTTTGGATTTGTTTCTGGGACGTCAGTGTCATTAAAGGGGAGTGCAGTACAGTCGGGCCAAGTCGTGGGATTACAATGCAATTGTCCGTCTGTTAAGATACCATCATCAGCGGCACCTTTATATGTTTCTTTGATTTAAGCTATTCCGCGGGTGGCTTCAATCGGATATCTTTCGTCATCGCATGGACCGGTGATTTTCATATTATTAGTCGGCTCGAAGGCACAGAAATAACTTTGGGTTTTAATAAACGATTTATTTAAGTAACCGTGTTTCAAATAATTATTTTTTTTTAATTCATGTAGCGGCTAGCTACAAGCTATTCAATATAAAACAATTTTTACAGTGGGCAAAAATACATTTACTTGTTGGCCGTATACGGATATATAGCTTATTAATCTAGGTTACAATAATACAATTTGCTTACAAGCTAATTTGTGCTGCAATATTGTTATGTAATGTAGGTAATTGTTATTGCTAAATAAGTCAGGCCTAATTTCTTAACCTACTGATTGCTTTATTTGCAACTAAAGTCGACATTCTCCCGAGCGAAAAAAAAATATTAACATATATTTCGTAATTCATTCATCTGGGTGAACACCAGTCTTCGGGGTCGAGCATAACTATCTGATTATTTATCTCATTTTCGATATCAGCTTCTTTTCTGGATTTTGTTAAAATGATTACAATTATAATTAATAGGATAATTATGATTACATTTGATGATATTGGCATTATGTTTTCATTTATAAAAGTCATAGCTGAATTTGCGAAAAAAGTTTCTGAAATTAATTCGACTTGTCCACTTTGCAATAATTGAAATTTGATTGGCATTAAATTTAAATGTTCCGCTAACGTAGAATTTATTTTGCTGGGAACTTTATATTTAACATGTTGGTTTATTACAGTACAATTTTCATCTAAAGTTAATATTCCAATATTGTAGGATACATTCATTTCTTTCCCTGCACAAAAGGCAGAAATATTTCCTTTGTAAATTATAACATTGGCTGTGAGCTTCTGAATAAAAAATTCTGTTTCATATTTCTTCTTTTTACAATCTTCAACAGTCTCTGAATTTAATAAGCTTCTAATACAATTGTTGTCTGCAACAGTCATAAAAATTGGATTTTTATAAATTGTTAATTCATTAACTCTCAATTTTTCGCTACCTTGTTCAAAAAAGTACGTCAGGTTTCTTTCGTCAACAATCAATTCTGAATTTAGATCAATTATTTCGCCAAAATCGTTAGAGAAATAAATTTGTATTTGTAATATTTTTCGTCTTTTACGATTGGAATAGTAAAATTTATCATCAAAATGTCCTTTTCTATGTAGAAAACAGGTTTGCATATATTTAACAGAGCGGATTCCTCTAATACAGGCAACTTTTCTTTGGATTTTTTCAACATCAATTTCTGAGCTTCTATTTCATCTTTGCTATAAGTGTCAAGGGTCACACTTTTTTCATATTTGTCCTTTAAATATGCCAAATGGCTCTGGATGGAACTTATAGTAAACAGAATGGAAGTTTGATTACTAATGCTATTTAATAACATTGTACCATTGTTCATGTGTTTAGAAAGTTCTATCTCTCTATTCAAGTTTTTGATTACTGTTGTGTGAAGTTTCCCGACGTTTTCGTTGATAGACTGAATCCTGTTTTCTAATTGTTTTATTTCAACTTGTCGATAGATCCCATATCCAAAACCCGACATAACACCTACTGCAGACAAGGCTGCTAACGCAATACTTCCGACACTTCCTTTTCCAAAAAATTTACGCCTTAGCCTATTTCCTTCTAGAGAAAACATTAAATGCATGTTCTCGCATTCTTCAAACTGAATCTCGCTACATTGTTCTTCTAGTGTCTTCATTTCCTCTTTCAAGGAAAAGAAATCTTCGGTGATATTCATGTTTGTGTTAACTTTTAAAACCCAAAGGTCACTTTGAACATTTACCTCAACCATTCGCTTCATATAGCATGAACTTGTGTTCAGAGGTACATTCTCGAAGCCTCTAACTTCTGGGATCGCTAAAGTAAGCAGAGCAAATAAGGTTACAGGACCAATCCCACTTCTTGATCTTGTAACTCGTTCCTTTGTATCTGTTTCCCTGACAATCTCCACTAACCTTGAAACAGGTCTTACTTTGAGTTTATCGCCGACCTTAACTTCGACTACTCTCACCGTATTTTTCTTGTCAGGAAATGTTTTAGTTACTCTAGCCAATGGCCAATGCGCTGTTGGAGTGTTCTCCTGTTTTAAAATTACAACATCTCCTGGTTTGAAATTAGGAACACCTTTAACCCACTTGTTGAATTTTTGCATTTGATTAAGACATTCCTCCTTCCATTGGTTCCAGAATTGCTGTTGTACCCATTGGACAAATGACCATCCCCTGGTTAGGGGAACATTTTTATCGTTAAGATTAGGTTCTGGTGGAAACATCAATTCACGCTGAACCAAAAAATGACCTGGAGTTAATACAAAGGAACTTTCAATATCATCAGGCCTACTGTTTAGAATCCCTTCAATAGTGCATACAACAGTATAAAATTCTTCATAAGTTAAACATTTTGGATTTGCAATTTTCTTTAAAATTTTCTTGAATGATTGAATACTTCTTTCCCACAATCCACCGAAGTTAGGACTTATGTAGAGGGGGGTTGAATTTCCAAACTATGCCCATGGATGATAGCGTGTCGTGGCAGCCACCCTTCCATTGCCTCAAATTATCGTACAATATACACTGTGCTCCTCCAAAGTTCGTGCCATTATCTGAAAATATCACTGAAGGTTTCCCTCTCCTGGCGCAGAACCTTCTCAAAGCGGCAATAAAGTTGTCTGAACTAAGTTCTGTACACAGTTCAAAGTGGACAGCTTTGGTGACCATGCAAACGAAGATGACCAGCCAACAATTGATAACTTTGGAAAATTTCAACCTTGACGTCTTTATTGTAAATGGGCCTGCCATGTCTACTCCTGTTGATCCAAAAGTGGGAGCAGGCGTAATCCTCTCCTTAGGTAATTGACCCATCTGAGGTGTGGTAACTTGAGCTCTGTGCCTTTTACATTTGACACAACCATAGATAACGGTTCCGGTATCCCTGTTATCCAGTATTGCGTTCTCAAAAACTTCAATGTTAGATTATGGCCTCCGTGTGCAGTTTGAGCATGTGCGTAGCGGACGAGCAACTCAACAATGTAGCAGTCTTTTTTCAAAATAACTGTAAATTTTTCCGAAAAACTCAAAAAAGCGGCATTCTCTAATCTACCACCCACTCGAATTACTCCATGTTCATCAATAAATGGATTTAACATAAAAAATGAGCTAGAGTTAGGTAACAATTTGTCCTCATTTAAAAATTTGAATTCGCTGGGGAAGCTCACTCCTTGCTGAATCCCAATAATACAACTCTCTGCCAACTTCAATTCGTCTAATGTTAGACGCCCCTGGGGGTTGTTGTTGCGTTTTTTGAACAAGAGAGCGGCACGTTTCAGATAAGCGACAACCCGTACTAACTTTGACCAAGATGAATATCGGTTGAATACATCGTTAACGAAATAGTTTCTAACTTCTGTGGCCATTTCAGTGCACATGGTCAACTGTTTAGTAACTGTCAACGCTTCGAAATTCGGAAATCCCTTGTTTTTCAACCAATCGAGACCATTAAACCGGAAATCCTGCTTGTCCTTCAATTTACTCAAAACACAACCCCTACTGCCCAAATCACTTGGGTTTTGGTCGGAGGGGACGTAGTGTATATCTGAGACGTTAAAGATCGCTAAAATTTTCTCCACTCGATGCTTAGCAAATCTTTTATTTCCTGAAGTCTCTTCTCTCCTAATCCAACCTAGACAAACTTGACTGTCGGTAAATGCAACAACTTTATCAATATTTACTTGAGGTAGAGCCCCCTTTATATCCTTTACTAAAGTTGCTACCAATGTTAATCCTTCCAGTTCTGAATTGGGGATAGTGATATTTTCAGAGGTGTTACCTTGCCCTTGGCAGCTACAAATCGTACAACGAAATCATCGCCAACTTCAGTTCGCATATATACAACAGCTGCAATGCAATTTTTACTGGCATCCGAGAATCCTATAAGCTGACTTGATCCCTCTTTACAGTTCCCCATATGCCTCTTGACACGAATGTCCTTTAACATATGACGCTCAGAGTACACTTCCTCTTTTCGTAAACTGAGTTATCTCAGATTTTGGAATTTTCACCCCGAAGTAGTCCATACTCGGATCCCATTCAACACCTACCAACGAAACGGAGTTTATCTCGCCCTCGATTAGATTACTCAATTTTTCTTCATCACCTAAATCAGCTAAAACTTCCCGGGGCTTGTTACTCCACCATTTAGTCAGACGAAGTTGAGCAGCCGACAATGTGTCGCGTATATCAACAACAAGTTTCTGGTCGTCTTCTACGGTGTACGCCCCCGACACCAAATCGTTCATATAAAAGTTTTCGGCAATTGCTTGTTGCGATTCCAAAGTAGGTGCTAAATTTGCAATCTTCTTCATAGTTTTGATCGCTTGAAATGGAGCATGGAGATTCCGTAAGTGACGGTCACCAAATTATATTCGCAGACCGGTTCATCAGATGTAGCCCTCCACAAAATTTTCAATATGTTTCGATGTTCTTCTATAATACCTATCTGTCGGTACATTTTAGTAACATCACTCGTAAATAAGATAGGATATTGCCGGGATTGCAAAATCATATCAAACACCTTTGGGAGCAGGTTAGGTCCAACATGAACCACATCATTGAAAGACAAACCACTACTGGAAGAAAACGATCCATTAAAAACAACACGGACTTTGGTGGTTAAGCTGTCATGCCGACAGGTAGCATGATATGGCACATAATAAACAGACCCGTCACTTACCTCAGTGTCAAACTTTTCTTTGACTAACTGCATATGTCCTAGCTTAACATATTCTTCCAAAAAGTTATTGACCGAACGCTTCCGTTCAGGACAAACAGAAAGTCTCCTTTCCTGAGCAAGAAATAAGCATTTTGCTCTGTCGTAAGAATTTCCCAAAAAAATTTTATTTTCCTTAAATAGATAGGGAGCACAAAATCTTCCCTGCTCATCTCTTCGATATTTTTCATCAAAAATGTTTGTTGATATATCATTGTTGTAGTCCTGACTAGCAACTTCTTCTGGAGTTGAAATTTCCCAGAATTTCCTTAAATTCTCCTCTACTTCTCTTACTTCCTCTGTGGTAGTTAGAAAAGATACCATTTCGTATCGTCTCTTGGCACATTCGCCAGAAACCAGCCAACCAAATGCCGAAGGCTGAAGTAACATATTCTGAATTTTTATGGGAGGAGTTAGCTTATCAATGATTTGTGCAAATAAGCTGCCTCCCAGCAACATCTGCACGTTAGTTGGCTTAAAATAATACTTGTCAGCCAAGTCATATGCAGCCACTTGTGCATAATTGCAGTCTATTGGTTTCAGTGTTAATAAATTTCTCGACACACGCTTCACCACATATGCACTCACGTTGAATACATTGAATCCAAATTTTTAGCTGAGCGAACTTTCAGAGTGACAACACTATGAATAGTATTAATGAGAGTACCTCTCATACCAAATACTTCTACATTGGTCGAGGGCTTTTTCAATCGAAGCTTCTGTACAAGCTCCTCAGAAATATAAGAGCTTTGAGAGCACTGATCTAAAAGTACTCTGCAGTTGTAACGCTTTCCATTATTAGTTATGGGTTTTCTCGGTCGCGAATATTTTCGAGAAAACAAAAACACTTTTAGAAAAAAAAAGAGAAATGAAAAATTCTGTTTTTCGATTTTAATTTTTTTATTTTCGATCTACTCCGGTTGACATTCGCTTATGAACTAACTTAACAACTATCCTTCGAAAAATCTTCTAATTCAGAAATTTTACAAATCTTCCTATATCGTGGGAAAGTATGTAATAAAATTTTATGAACGTCCACGATTTGAAATGGTCACGTAACGAAAAGTAATAAAGAATATGGATCCCACGTTAAACATACAAAATAAAGTGAATGAACAACTAAGAAAACTTTACAAAATGAAAATAATTGATATGAAAACCAAAAATAAGTTCCTTAATTACAGTGCAGTAGCCCCCAGAATAAGAGGTCAACCTAAGACACATAAAATAGGAATTCCTATGAGACCATTGGTTAGCTGTACTAATTCACCAATGACTAACCTATCTAAATTTATATTACCGACATTAAATACTTTAAAAAATAAATATGATTTCAACATAAAAAACTCATTTGACTTAGTGGAACAAATCAAAAATATTAATATTGATGATAGTTATATGATGATTTCTTTAGACATAAAAGACATGTTTACGAATATTAAAGTGGAAAAAGTGATCGATATAATTAAGAATGAATATCATAATTTAAATACTGAAATACCAATGACAATATTCAATGACATAATGACTATTTGCCTTAAAAATAGCTATTTTAACTATAACGACATAATATACAAAACTAATGGATTAGTAATGGGTGGTAATCTTAGTGTCATCATAGCGGACATATATATACAAGAATTACTGAAAAATATAAAAGATAAACATGGAGATGCAATAATTTATATGAAAGTTTTTGTTGATGATATCATAGCTATTGTCAAAAAAGATGAAGTTGACACAATACTTAATTCTTTTAATACAATTGATGATGCACTAACATTCACCATGGAAAAAGAAAATAATGGTTGTATTAATTATTTGGACACAACTTTAATTCGTAATGGTAATAAAATAATTACAAAATGGTACATCAAACCATTTGCCTCATATAATATTATAAATTATACTTCTGACCATCCGAATACTCTAAAAAACAATATTATAAATAATTATATTTATAGACGCTTAAAACTTAGTAATATCGTATTTTGGGATCAAGAAATATATGAAATTAAGAAACATCTATACAACAATAATTATCCTAAAAAATTAATATCAAAATATATCAATAAAAATAAATATTTAATTAAACAATGTCAAAATAATGATAACAATAATAGCATCAATAATGATAATAATAATAATAATTCTCGAAAAATATACACTAGTATTAGTTATATACCTAAATTAAGTGAAAGAATAAATAAAATATTACCAAAAAGTATGTTAACCAATAATAGTGAGATGGTCCATATAAAAACTTCATATAAACCAAATGATAAATTAAAGAACTTAATATAAACTAATATGAAACAAAAAACATAAAAGAACTACGATTGGGGTAAACCCCAATCATGCAATACTCTAGATGAATTTGAACCTGGTTAAAGCCAATAAATAATTTTGGTTGCAATCATTACTTTTTTTGAATCTAACTGATATTGTTAATTAAGTGTTAAGTACAAAATTTCAGCCCGATAAATTGTATAGGTAATGAGTAAATTGGCTTAACGTATTTCATGAAATAGTGCAGTTTGTATGGGAGGGGGTAGAAGGAGGGTGAGGATTACAATAAATTTTATAATGTAGGTTACAATTATCATAAAAGTGATATATTCAAAATTTCAAAGCAAGATGTTTTATAGTTTCTGAGAAAATCTGATTATTGTAAATTATCAAAAATATGTCATTTTGTATGGGAGGGGGTAGACGGAGTAAGGGTAATCGATTATTTTTTTTGAATCTAACTGATATTGTTAATTAAGTGTTAAGTACAAAATTTCAGCCCGATAAATTGTATACGTACTGAGTAAATTGGCTTAACGTATTTCATGAAATAGTGCAGTTTGCATGGGAGGGGGTAGAAGGAGGGTGAGGATTACAATAAGTTTTATAACATAGGTTACAATTATCATAAAAGTGATATATTAAAAATTTCAAAGCAATATGTTTTATAGTTTCTGAGAAAATCTGATTATTGTAAATTTTCAAAAATGTGTCATTTTGTATGGGAGGGGGTAGAAGGGGTGGAGCGATTTAGCCCGTTCACGAACTTAGCCTTCATTTTTTGTCAAAAATAACGTGTGCAAAATTTGAACTTCATAGCTCAACGCGTTCTCGAGCTAGAGAGGTCACGGACGGACGGACGGACAGACGGACATCCGGTTTTGAGATATTCGAGTGATAATATGAACTTCTGTATCATTCATTTTTTTCTGCGAGCCTTATTTCTTAGCGTTACAAACTTTGTGGCAAACTTATAATACTCTCAGATTTCATCTAGAGTATAAATACCATTAATGAAACAGAGTAATGTGGTTTACAAAATTGATTGTGAAACATGTACAAATAATAATATAAATAAATCATACATAGGTTCAACTACAAGACATTTAAAAATAAGACTGCAGGAACATCAAAATAAAAATAGAATGTATAATAACCAACATAACAAGCTGGTAAAACATCAATTACAACATAAACATGTTATGGGATTTTCCAACACAAGAATTATTGATAAAGATAATAATAAAGAAAAATTATTGACTAAAGAAGCGATATACATTAATAAATATTATGATAATACTTTAAACACAAAAACTGAACGTGAAATGATCACCAATAATTATAACAAGCTTTTTATTAGTTAGTTAGTTCACAATTTTAAATAAGAAGAAGAATTTCTTTTTAGAATGTCATAATAATACACCGCAATCGTAGTTTGATTCTAATTTTAGCACGAATAATACTTGTAAGATATTAACGCTTAATACGATAAATTAATTAGGAATTGATAATTTAATTACAAATTGTTTCAGTAACCTGAAGATGCCGTTATAGGCGAAACGTTGTTCTGTACATATTGTTACTCAATAAATTTCAACTAAAAGCTGGACAGTGAATATTTTTATACAAACAAAGAATATGGATCGTCTACACAAAGTGTTGCGATCTGATGTGCCAGACGATTTCAAGTGGTCAGATGGATAAAGGATAAATTATTGGTCGTATACAAAAAGTAATGCGATGCAATGTGAAACTGTTACGATGCCGTAATCCATCCACCCTTAGACTGAAGCACCTGATTCAGGGTTGTAATTGCAATCTGTGATTAAAATTTACGATTATCTTTTTATCTCTTCTCCACTTGCGCCTGATATTAATTTTTTTTTTCGTTTGGTACATTATTATTTTCTATATCCAAATTGGAATCATTCGTAGTATTGTGGAGTTCACAAAAATCTTTTCATAATTGATTGGTTACTTTAATATCTTACATAATAATCATAAAATATGGACACATTTCATACAATACATATGTATATATGTATACTTAATCATATTCTTCTTCAAATTTTCATTAATTCAAATTTGTTTTCAATTAAAACTATCCACTATACCAAATCAATGGGATTTATAATGCTATGAATTATAATTTTACTTTACATCATCAAAATTCAAGTTATTGTTTATTTTAGTGTTAGAAGTAGGAGGGCTTTCTGTCGGAGTTTCAGAATCAACTTGACTAACAAGACGTTTCGGGCGTTTTATACAGTGGCGGCCCGTCACAGTGGGCAAGGTGGGCACTGCCCACCCTATCAATTACTAAACATCATCTTATCAGTTACTAAACATCACCCTATAAATTACTAAACGTATTGTGTCAACACATATTGAAAATTTGCACAACATTATTGCTTTATTAAACTCCCATTGATAAGTACATACATATTAATCACCTGAAAATAGCTCATCACTGTATCGTGCGTACGTACAACGTAAAAAGCTCTGAAACACTACCATACAGTGCATTGCACACAACAACCCTTTGCGTGCTGAACTATCTTCCAACCAACAGATATTGTTTCGTCTTTTCCCCACCATCGTATCGCGTTCCATGTTCCAACAATCCTCCAACTCCCACGAAATTTGTATGTACTCGTATACAAAACGCATGGTGAGTTCAACCTGGGCAGAAGCGCTCTTTGCCCGGTTGAGATATGCAATTATGTCAATAATCGCTAACATGCGATCGTTCGTTTGTATGGGATTCACGCGTGCAATAGCATTGGAATAGAATCCTCATATTGGGCTAGTCCGACCCGTATCACGATATAATGGATAAAAGACTTAGTCTATGGCATGATACAATCAATAGCATGCGTTTTGTTGTATCATGACCTGTACACTACTGTTTGCAGTGCATGTGCATGCTTTCATGACACCATGTATGTGTTAATGACTTTCGCTTAATTCTAGTTAATGGTGGTGTAGTGCTGTAGATGCATATTTGCTTTTAACGGGTTTCTAGTTCAAATTTGGGTGTATCTTACGTACCAGTTGGTTTTGCATGCGTTTTTAAATTTTTTAGTAGTGTATTAATTCTCTTTTTTCCTCGTGAAGTGATCAATTGGGAAACGCATTTATTTAATTTGGTAAATACTTTTTTTTATATTATAATGGCCGAAACTCGGACGGATGATATTCGGCAAGCGGTAAGAAGTAATCAAGATATCGTCGCCTTTTTATTAAAAAATAATTTTTCGTCATTATCGTATGATGATAAAATGTTTGTTCGGGAATTGAAGCCCTGCCCGACAATGAAAAATCTTTCAGTTAGAAATCGTGATAATAATAGAAATTTTAAAATCGTTTGGTATGAAAAGTGTGAATGGCTTTGCGGTAGTGAACAAATTAATAAATTGTATTGTTGGAATTGTCTCCTTTTTAATGACAAATCCAATACGCCATGGAATTCAAGCGGTTACAATGATTTAAAACATATTGGCGAATCTATTAAAAAACACGGAAATTCTGAGCATCATATATATTCCTCGCTAAAAGCCAAACTTTTTGGAAAACAAGACATCAAAGCTTCCATCAGTTCAGGTTACCGTGAGAGTATTATGAGGCATAATAAACTTGTTGCAGACAACCGATCTATGATAACCCGGTTAATAGATATGGTTATTTATTTAGCGACTCAGGAGCAAGCTTTCAGGGGTCACGATGAATCACAAAATTCTTCTAACCAAGGCAATTTTCGAGAATTAACGAATCTTCTTTCCAAATATGATAGTAACTTCAAGGAATTTTTAGATGAGTCTTCAGTGTTCAGCGGGGTTTCAAAAACTATTCAAAACGATCTAATTCAAAGCATAACTACAATTTTAAGGAACTTTATATTTTCCGAAATTAAAAATGTCTCTTACTATTCATGGCAAATTGATGTTTGTTTGTCCCAGTTATCAGTTATTTTTCGTTACGTTACTGAAAAAGGTTATGCGGTTGAAAGGTTTATGGGTTTTTTCAATGTATCGGAGGGGAAGAAAGCTGAAGACCTTTATCAGTTATTGACTGAAACATTTAAGGATTTTGATATCGCTGCCAAACTAGTGGGACAGACTTATGATGGGGCTTCAGTGATGTCGGGAGACCTGAATGGCTTGCAAAAAAAAGTTAAGGACGTTGCCCCTCAGGCATTATTTATTCATTGCTATGCACATAGACTAAATTTAATTTTACAGGATGCCGCTTGTAAAATAAAAGAATGCCGAATTTTTTTCGCGAACGTATCTGGTTTAGCGGCATTTTTCTCCAATTCAACAAAACGGACTAGTATATTAGATAAAGTTTGTGGAAGACGGCTTCCCCGTTGTACTTAGTAACACTAGATGGAATTTTAAGTCGCGGTCAATAGAAATAATTCTGAGACATAAAAATGAACTGCTGGAAGCTTTCGACTTGTTTTTAGAAGATGAGGACTTCGCCCGTGATAAGGAGACAATTAGAGATTCAGTAGGGTTTAAAAATATTTTAACAGATTTCTCGTTTTTGTTTTTATTAAAGACTTTTAATCTTCTCTATCAACAAACAGATTTAATATTTACTATTATACAATCTCGTAGTTCAGATATCATTTATTGCAAAGACCGAATCAGCAACTTATTATCTACATTAAGAAAGTATAGGGAAGATAGCACGTTTTTTGATGAAATTTTCAACGAAACGTGTAATAATATTGGACAACCATCGAAAAAACGTAAAACAGACCATAATGGCATGTCGAATTCCGCGACATATTTTAAAAGGGTGTACTTTGAAATATTGGATTTAGTTATTTCTCAGATAAACAATAGATTTGCCGATTTTGAAAAATTAAACTTCGTCGAATTAATTAATTTGGACAACACCAAAAGTTTCCAAAATACTTTTCCCCAAGAACTACTGGAATCTTTAATACAGTCTTATCCAAACATGTTTGACAAAGGCAAATTAAAAAGCGAATTATCTGTATGGTACTCTGATCTTGACATATTTGGAAATGATAGAAAATGTTCGGACATTTTAAAATTTATGCAAAATAATAATTTAGAAAAGGATGTATCAGAAATATATAAATTGCTGTGTTTAATTGTTTCACTACCTGCTACTTCCACTTCGGTTGAACGGAGTTTCTCAACATTAAAGCGTATAAAAACTTACGTGAGAAATTCCATGAGTTAAACACGTTTAACGGATTTAAGTTCAATTTCAATTGAAAAAGATTTAATAAAAGCTCTACAAAGTGATAAAGATTTTAAATTTTATGATAAAGTCATTGATCACTTCGCAGTAATGAAGAGTAGGCGAATAGAGCTACTTTACAAGCATGTGGAATAATTTTTTTTTTTTGCTTATTTTCATTTTTGTGCAATTTAGTATTTAAATAACTCAAAATTTTATATTTATTAGCTAGTTTGTATTTATAAATATGAATTTATTTATTTTATTTGTTTTTAATTCCCGTGGTAGCCTGTATTCCTTCAACCTTTACTCCGTGCTCCCTAGTTCCCTTTCCCATGGCAAGAGAGCTCTAGACCTCCTCCGCCGGCTGTGAATAAATCGCGTTGGTTTGAGGGATGCATTAATTGGGAAATTCGTTTAGAGTACCATTTTCATCCATTCGAAAGCAATTCGACTCAAATCGAATTACATGATAGGACCACGAATTTCTGCCCACCCGGCCTCACAAGGCACGAGCCGCCACTGGTTTTATATTCATCGGGGCTACATTTCCCAAATTCTGTTTTTTGTATTTTTGTAAGTGCTTAGGGTTCCTGTCAGGTGCTTTTACGTAACCTATTGTTCTGGTTTCCTCATAATTCTCACGAGATTGATTTTGTTTATTGATTGATTTTTATACCCTAGACTTTTAGTATAGGGTATATTGTTTTTGTCACGACGGAAATATGTAACACCTTAAAGGAGGCTCCGGAGGTATAGCAATGTATATTCTTATCAAATTTTGGCAAACCTAGAAAGATTATCGCCGACAACGAATTCAATAATTTGTTTATAAAGGAGCTCTGCAACGATCATAATATTCAAATACATTTTACAACAGCTCATTCTCATTCAGGAAATAGTGATGTTAAAAGATTACATCAAACAATTGCTACAAAATATAGAGCAAAATCCCCCAATGAATCTCCTAAATCTCGATTATTTTCATCTGTATATTTTTATAATCGTCAAATACATTCATCTATTGATAAAGAACCCTTTACGGCCCACCACGGTTTGACTGATAAAAGAAAGATTTTAAATACAATGAAGCATAATAAAGAACCAGGCCGAAGCTTCGCTTCGGCCCGGAGTCCGAAGCGTATATACCCTAGACTTCTACAGACCTAGTGGAGATACCAAAAGTACCAATTGGCAACGACCATATGCATTAAGAATGGGTCTCCTATATGGCCAGTTCATAGGAGAGGTTGGCACTCATTCATTAGGATCTTGACCATTCTCAAAATCAATTAACTAACTAACCCATTCTACAATATTTGTCGAATTTTTCAAGTCGCTAGCTTCATTCTATCGGAAGGTATTGCTTATTTGAAGTTTCACTTGTCGAGGAGGTAAGGGTTCCTTAGGTCGGATCTTGCTCATCATTGTCACAAACCAATTAGATCACCCTACAACCATTTAAACAAAATTTCAAGTCTCTAACTTCACTCTATCGAAAGCTATCGCTTATTTAAAGTTTCGTTTGTAGGGGAAATAGGGGTTTCGTTGGTCGGATGTTACCCAGCTTTAATGCCAACTAACTCAATCTCACTTCGAACATTTGACCAAAATTTCAAGTCACTGGCTTCATTCCATCAAAAGTTATCGCTTATTTGAAGTTTCATATGTAGGGGAGGTGGGGGTTCCTTAGGTTGGATCTTGCCCATATTCAACACCAACTACGTAGGTCTTACTAGCAACATTCCACCAAATTTTTAACTCGGTAGTATCATTCTATCAAAAGTTATCGCTTATTTGAAGTTTCATTTGTAGGGGAGGTAGGGGTTACTTGAGTCGGATCTTACTTATTTTCAATACCAACCAAGTAGATCCTACTAACAACATTTTGTCAAATTTTCAACTCGCTAGTGTCATTCTATCGAAAGTTATCGTAATTAAAGGAATATTGAATTTTTTTAAATTTGTAGGGGAGGTAGGCGTTCCTTTGATCCGATTATGCCCAACTTACTAGAACTCAAGCATCTTCTCACCCCAGGGTTACATGCCAAAAATCAGGCGTCTACGTCAATTGGTTCAAGAGTTATAGACAAAAAACCCGAAAAGTAGGGTAGTACGGGGCTCTTTGTAAGAAAATTACCGTTAGTTTTCAACTGATCGATTTTATTTTCCCAGGAGTTTATAAAATTACCCTCACGAGTAATCTACCAAAGCTAGAGCTTTTCATATTTATTTAGTCGGGAGTTACATATACATTTAAGTATTTTACATATGTAGGGGAGGTAGGCGTTCTCTTGGCTTGATCATGCCCATTTTCAATACCATCCAACTAGATTACACTACCAACATTTGACCAAAATTTCAAGGCTCTAGCTTTATTCTATCGAAAGTTATCGTGCGAACGGACAGACAGACAGACAGACAGACAGACAGACAGACAGACAGACAGACAGACATGGCTTAATCGAATCAGGAGGTGACCCTGATCATTTATATATATACATTGCTATACCTCCGGAGCCTCCTTTAAGGTGTTACATATTTCCGTCGTGACAAAAACAATATACCCTATACTAAAAGTCTAGGGTATAAAAATAGTATTGCCTCTTTTAAAGTTGGCTTGGACCGGTCTGCTATAATGATAGCGTTTGCGTATTTTGAAAATTTGTCTATACATGTTGCAACTTTGATGCCGTTAATAAAAAATATGTCTATATGAAATATTTGATTTATTTCATCTGGAGCCTGTGTTACTTTAAATTTGGGTTTTATTGGATTAGTGGAGTGTTTAACTGTGTTACAGATTTCACAGTTGTTAATGTAGCGCGTTACTAGATTTTTAAGTTCGGGATAATAAAAGAATTTTAGAATGCCTTTGAGAGTTTTATCAACTCCACCGTGTCCTATTTCTTTAGTGTGATACATGCGAATTTGATAAATCGCTTCCTCTTCGGTTTGAATGTCTTTTGGCATTGGCATAACGAATTTGTAATTATTGTCAAATATTTCCTTAAGCTTTAGCTGTAGTTTATTATAAAAGTGGTCACTAAGTTCTGAGTAAATAGCTATATTTCTATTCGGAGGTTATTTATCAGTTAATTCAGATATATATTCATGATGGTGGAGATCGGACTGCTTTATTTGGAAACGGATTTTATTAACTGAAACTAGTTTAGGGTAAATTTTATCAGATAATATTATTTGGCATTTGTATTTATTAACATGGTCTTCTTTTATTGGTATTAATAGATTTTGGTTTTCAGGTTCCGAATGAATAGTTACAGATTCGCCGTGGACTTGTAATGACTCGGGAATATTTATTGTGTTGGGGAGTTGAATATTTTCCTCTCTACAGATTTCTCTTATTTCTTCGAGTATATGATCAGAATTATTTCTTATAATTTCAGCATTTTCGGAAAGTCTTATACTTAAATGAATTTCACTATTCTCAATTTTGTTATCCTTTAACCGAGACAAAAAATCTGCTACCTGATTATTTTTTCCTTTCACGTAATTTATATTAAAATCGTATTCATTCAATTTGAGTTTCCAACGTATTAATTTTTGATTTGGCTCTTTCAGTGAATCTAACCAAACTAAAGGGCGAAGGTCCGTTTCAAGTTCGAAACGTCGACCAAATAAATATGGCCTAAAGTTTTTCGTTGCCCAAAATATTGCAAGAAGTTCCTTTTCTATTGTACTGTAATTGATTTCATGAGAATTCAATGTACGTGA
Source organism: Chloromyia formosa (assembly GCA_964017055.1). Classification (NCBI taxonomy): domain Eukaryota; kingdom Metazoa; phylum Arthropoda; class Insecta; order Diptera; family Stratiomyidae; genus Chloromyia; species Chloromyia formosa. The sequence goes on along the minus strand of OZ024815.1, from coordinate 85,218,278 downwards.
GGCATATGCTATTGGGTGGTTTCCTTGAGACAAAACTGCACCTAAAGCATATTGAGAGGCATCGGTAGTTAAAGTAAATGTTTTTGTGAAATCTGGGTATTTTAATACTGGTGGGTTTGTGAGCAGAAGTTTTAATTTGGTAAAACATTCCAAATATGAGAAATCATTAATGTCAATTTTAGCATCTTTCTTTAGGTATTTAGTCATTGGGACTGCAAGAGCGGAATAGTCTCTAATAAATTTCCTATAATATCCCGTCAAACCCAGGAAAGACCTAAGTTGTTTAACGGTTTTTGGAATAACTAAGTTTTGAATTTTTTGTAGTTTTTCTGGGTTTGGTTTTATTCCGTCACTTGTTAGAATATGACCCAGAAATTCTGTTTGATGTGTGAAGAAATTACACTTATCTGGTTGCATCTTTAAATTATGCTCTCTTAGTTTATTAAAATTTTTACATATTGAGTCAATATGTTCCTCAATTGAAGTGCTAAATATTAACACATCGTCTAAGTAGACAACGCAAATTTTATTAATATATTCTTTTAAAACTGTGTTTATCATTCGTTGGAAGGTAGCTGGGGCATTTTTAAGCCCAAAAGGCGTTCTCACATATTCATAGTGTCCATTATGTGTCGAAAATGCAGTTTTTGCGCGATCACTCGGTTTCACTAGAATTTGATAAAAACCTTTTGCCAAATCAATTGTTGAAAAGTAATTGGCTTTGCCTAATTTATCGAATAAATCTTCAATATTCGAGATTGGATATTTATCATTAACAGTTATATCATTCAACTTGCGATAATCTGTTACGATTCCCCATTTATATTAGTTTGCCCGGAATTGTCTACCTTTTTGGGTACAATCCACGATGGTGCATTATAAGAAGAGTCTGATGGCCGAATTATATTATTATGAAACATTTCTGCAATTTGCTTTTCCACTTCTTTTTGGTGGATTTGCGGGAACCTATATATTTTAGTAAATATGGGTTTCTCCGAAGTCAGCTTTATTTGATGTGTGACAACATCGGTAGAGGTAAGTGCATCTCCTTCTTTAAAGAATAAATCATTATATTCGTTTAATATTTTGGTCAATTCTATCTTTTCTTCTGGGTTAAGATGATTAGTTTTTATATTGCTAATACAATCATTCTCAGTTGGGGACAATTGATACAAATCAAGATGAAGGCTTCTGGATATAATTTCCGGATCTTGATCCTCTGTGATAAATGGTATCTTAATTTTATTCATTATTATGGAACCATCTTGGTTATTTATTATGGAACCAGTAGGAGCTAAAACATTCTGTCCAAGAATTGCATCAAATTTTGTATTTGCCAACCTCGTTACTTTCCACTCAATATTGGATTTCATAAAGTTGAATTCTGTGGGAAAATTGGTCCATAGGCTTTTTTGTATTATTTCTTCGGAATGAAGACTGGTCAATTTGATAGGATGTTCAAGGCTATGGTATTCAGATTCTGAGAATATATTGTTACTGATTAGGGATGTATTACATCCTGTGTCTATGAGACAACGAATTGTTTTGTTTTTTTATTGTTATAGGAATTATTGGAAGTTCCCTGCCCCTTGGTCCTCTTGAAATTGATCCGAGGCTGATACTGGAAAATTTTCAGCTTCATTAGTGTGAACTGTGCGCATGCTTGCGTCACTAATAGGTAATGATCTATTAGTACGCATACTTTGATCTAATATAGAATTCTGTTGATTCTGATTGAATTGTTGCCCTCTATATTGGTTATTTTGGGTTTTATAATTTGAATTTCTTTGATTTTGATTAATATTTAATTTTTGTTGACTTTGATTTGTCTGATTTGAAGTTGTTTGGTTCTGATAATTTCTGTTACTATAATTTGAATTACGAGCATCTTGATTTTTTGGGTAGTTACTGTCACGTAGTTGCTCTCCACGAATTTTTGTTTGTATTATTTGTTCAACATACTGTCTCTGGGCTTCTGTTGAGCAGTATGCCAGAATCTGATCTACACGATTACAAAAACTTTGTAACGAAATTCCATTCTTAGAATTTGAGAAGTTGGCTAACCTATCGACTTCTCTTAAAATATCCTCAAACTTTAAATTAAGCGGAGCCTCTGTTTGTATGGTTTGAGCTTCTACTTCTTCGGGAGTTGTCATTTTGTTATTTCGCTTTTACTTTACTCACGTCAACAGGAACTGGTTGCAAATATTGGAACTGAAACGGTTGATGATGATTGTGGGTTCCCTGACTTTTTGTTGTTGGCACTTAATCCTTGCTCTGTTGATAAGTCTGAGATCCTCGACTCGTTGATGTAGCTAGATCCTTGCCCGGTTGTTGATAATATTGATGTTGTTGCCTTTTATTTGAATTCTCGACTCGAGAATCTGCCAAGATTGTTGGACAGGGCCTTTGTTTCAATAACACTGATTGTTTTCCGAAAATCGCACTTGTTACATTAAACACAAACTTGTTATATGAAAACAAAGTTGATTTATTAACCACAGGTTTTTACGTGAAAGCAAAAGCACTTTTTTTTTGAGTTCGTTGCCGACTGCGCCAGTTATGCGTTTTCTCGGTCGCGAATATTTTCGAGGAAACAAAAACACTTTTAGAAAAAAAAGAGAAATGAAAAATTCTATTTTTCGATTTTATTTTTTTTTTATTTTCGATCTACTTCGGTTGACATTCGCTTATGAACTAACTTAACAACTATCCTTCGAAAAATCTTCAAATTCAGAAATTTTACAAATCTTCCTATATCGTGGGAAAGTATGTAATAGAATTTTATGAACGTCCACGATTTGAAATGGTCACGTAACGAAAAGTAATAAAGAATATGGATCGTCTACACAAAGTGTTGCGATCTGATGTGCCAGACGATTTCAAGTGGTCAGATGGATAAAGGATAAATTATTGGTCGTATACAAAAAGTAATGCGATGCAATGTGAAACTGTTACGATGCCGTAACCTATTTTCAGCATAAACAACTGCAGTTGGCAAAATCACCTGACTAAATTCAGTATTTGGGTTGTGTGTCACAAACCATGTCGACGGATTGTAACACGACGCATTTGAATCTAGAGCATTCATCTCGCTTGCTGGCCTAGAATCTATGGCCTTGTCTTGATTGTTTTGTTTACTGTTCACCTTCGAATTACTGCCTTCAACGTGCAATTCGGTCATATGATTGGCCGAGCATATTTTGCATTTTATTTTATCGCCTACGTAGCAAGGTAGCACTTTCTCATTCTTCCCCTTGTATGGGTGCTTAGTGCACCTGACACAGATATTAAAACTTTTTAAGAACGCTGCTCTATTTTTTGAATTTAAAAACTTGCCACAGGTTAAAATATTGTGACCTGCTGACTTAAAAGCAGCACAAGCCCCCTTTGTTTTGTTGTTAGTTTGACTAACATTAGCCACCACTTTCCCAGGTTTTGTGCATTTATTGGTTGAACCAGTATTGCAATTGGCCAACTTGTAGCTCTGGAATTTCAAGATTCGTGATTCCATAAAATTTTCGACTTCAACGATTGTTGGCAGCTTCTTCTTATCACTGAGGGAATCCTCAAAGTCAAGTTTGGAAGGTGTGTCAAGCTTACGGTATATTATGGGAAATAATTTAGGATCCCATCCTGAGATATCAACCTTGGCAATTCGCAAGTTTTGTAAAACTTCTCGTATACCATCTAGAAGTTTCTTTATAGTGCTGACTTCCCTTGGAACACAAGAGGGCAAGTCCAACAGTTGGAACACATAGGTTTCCACCAATAATCGATGGTTATCATATCTCTCATCCAAAAGCTTCCAAGAAGCAGTGTAATTGTCTGCTTCTAGGGCCAGATGAGACACTAACTCTAATGGCTCACCTTCCAAGTAGGATTTAAGGTGAACCAATTTTTGCAGGTCGGAAATGTTCTGATCCTCCAAAACTTGTTTTACTAAATTTTTGAAACAGACTTATCGTCCAACATCCCCCTTTTTCCATTTCAATAGGCTTAATACGTACTTTATTTTCACTAGTGGTTTTTGCGCCAGCCATGGCTTGTATTAAATTAGTTATGGCCTCCTCAAAGGTAGCCACCGCACTAGATCCTGCAGGTTTCGAAGTTTCATCTTCATTATCGACCATCTCGGAGGCGACAACGAAATTTTCATCAACAAACTCAATTTTCTTTTGATAAATTTCTAACGCCCCACCAAATTTATTATCTACAAAGTATGCAATTTGCTTGTTTTCTAACTTTTGTAGCTCTCTATCGTTCGTAAGAAAAGTTACCCACAGAGCTTGAATTTCGCTTCTAATTTTTTCTAATTTGGATTTGGTTCGACTAGAAACCTTCAATTTTGTGGCGTTGATATATACGTACTTTAGTTTATCGAAAATATCCTTTTAGGCTTGAATTTCATTTTCAGCCATTTTAAATTTTTAGTTAATAATATAATAATTTAATTTATAATACCAATAAAAGAAGAACGGCAATTCAGAAACCAGGCACGAATACAGGAACCAAGCACGATGCAACAGGAAGAACGACAATACAGGAATCAGGCACGACACACCATAAACCAGGCCCGATGCAACAGGAACGACAATACAGGAACCAGGCACGAATACAGGAACCAAGCACGTTTACTGGAAGAACGACAATACAGGAACCAGGCACGACACACCGTAAACCAGGCACGAATACAGGGACGACAATACAGGAACCAGGCACGACACACCGTAAACCAGGCACGAATACAGGGACGACAATACAGGAACCAGGCAAGACACACCATAAACGATGCCTTGGAATTTAACGAAAAATATAATTCGGATTCGATGTCTCGACAGGAACCAGGCGCGACACAACAAGATCGATGCCTTGGGCTTCAACGAAAAATACAATTCGGGCTCGATATCACGACAATACAAGAACCAGTCACGACACAACAGTAACGTTTAAACTTTTAACAACAGCACAATTCGGACTGGACGACCAACGTATAATTGTTAAATAACGGCTCGACGGACCAAACTTTGTAGCGGCTAGCTACAAGCTATTCAATATAAAACAATTTTTACAGTGGGCAAAAATACATTTATTTGTTGGCCGTATATATAGCTTATTAATCTAGGTTACAATAATACAATTTGCTTACAAGCTAATTTGTGCTTCAATATTGGAATGTAATGTAGGTAATTGTTATTGCTAAATAAGTCAGACCTAATTTCTTAACCTACTGATTGCTTTATTTGCAACTAAAGTCGACAATTCATGTAAGTGTATGTTAAATACGTCCAGGAAATCCCGTCCCAGAATTAAGGGCACTTGTACAGTTTCGTCTGGAATTATCAGAAGAGATATTTTCCTACATTTTTTGCGGAATTTTATATAACAATCTATATTACCATAAGTTTGTATTGAAACATTTCCTAAGCCACGCAGTTTCGTTTTTGTGATTTTATTATTAATTATTATTAGTGGGACAAATGACCGAGTCACAAAGCTAACCGGACTGCCGGTGTCAAAAAGGGATAAGGTTTTTGTTATTTCTGTGCATTCATTTCGACCATAGGCAAAAGCAACACTCACCTGGTTAATTGCGCTGATGGCGCCCTCGATATCGTCTTCGGTTGTTTCTGCTTTGGTGTTTGATTCGAACGCATACTGATTGCTTTATTTGCAACTAAAGTCGACAATTCATGTAAGTGTATGTTGAATACGTCCAGGAAATCCCGTCCCAGAATTAAGGGCACTTGTACAGTTTCGTCTGGAATTATCAGAAGAGATATTTTCCTACATTTTTTGCGGAATTTTAATATAACAATCTATATTACCATAAGTTTGTATTGAAGCGTTTCCTAAGCCACGCAGTTTCGTTTTTGTGATTTTATTATTAATTTGTAGTGGGACAAATGACTGAGTCACAAAGCTAACCGGACTGCATGCCGGTGTCAAAATGAGATAAAGTTTTTGTTATTTCTGTGCATTCATTTCGACCGTAGGCAAAAGCAACACTCACCTGGTTAATTGCGCTGATGGCGCCCTCGAAATCGTCTTCGGTTGTTTCTGCTTTGGTGTTTGATTCGAACGCATACTGATTGCTTTATTTGCAACTAAAGTCGACAATTCATGTAAGTGTATGTTGAATACGTCCAGGAAATCCCGTCCCAGAATTAAGGGCACTTGTACAGTTTCGTCTGGAATTATCAGAAGAGATATTTTCCTACATTTTTTGCGGAATTTTATATAACAATCTATATTACCATAAGTTTGTATTGAAGCGTTTCCTAAGCCACGCAGTTTCGTTTTTGTGATTTTATTATTAATTTGTAGTGGGACAAATGACTGAGTCACAAAGCTAACCGGACTGCATGCCGGTGTCAAAATGAGATAAAGTTTTTGTTATTTCTGTGCATTTTTTCGACCGTAGTCAAAAGCAACACTCACCTGGTTAATTGCGCTGATGGCGCCCTCGAAATCGTCTTCGGTTGTTTCTGCTTTGGTGTTTGATTCGAACGCTTAGGCAGCGGTGTTGATATTGTGGATTACTGGGATCATCTTCTTCGGGTTTGGGCATTCTTTATAGTGATGTCCAAGCTTCCAACATTTAAAGCATGAGCCAGCTGGACGCTTTTCGTATGAACATGAACTCTGATAGTGCCATCGCCGAGTACAGTTGTAGCAGCGCGGTGCTTCTTCGATGGTGGCTGAAGTCGTTGGTTTTGCGTTAGCGTATTTGCGACAGGTTGTCGCGCTCGGTGGCCGTGATCGTTCGGGCACCGCTCTGCGATAGTAGAGCTCGGAGATCAAATCTCGGCGCGATCAGAAACTGCCTGTGAGTACTAATAGAACTCTCACAGTGCTCCGAGCTTGTCAAAATAAAGACGGCGTGGATAGGAGGTGCATGCTAGCAACTGCACTTCTGAAAAGTAGATATGCTATTGAAACGTCAACAAGGCATAGAAATGCTAGAGATGTTGACGCGCCCATGCCCCTGGAGGGGTCAAGGCAATTAGAGAGAGAGAGCGACATGTTCACGGGCGGTGACGACAGGTTGACGATTCGTTCCAGTAGCTTCTCGGGTCGTCGTAACGGTCTTGAGTCCGAGTATGATGCGACGTTCGTGGCGTTCCAGTAATTCTTTTAGCTGCTTTACCGTTCGGGCTCCTAAGAGGAGATATGCTTCAGTATTGCGTGCGGACTCTTAGACCGTCAACTATAAAATTGACCAGTTCGATTTCAGTGAGACTGGCGTTCCTGGCGATAGCTTGCATCTCCAAAACGTGTCTTTGCACGACTCGGTCTTCGGGTTCCAATTACGGGCCTCTTACTGACGGTAAATGTCTTGTAGAGTCAAAGTACGGCCAAATTCGCCAAGTAGCTCGGTTTTTAGGGTCTCATAATCAGTCGCTCGAGTCGTCTTCAAAAATGCCTTGGCGGTGCCGTCGAGCAGGCGTCGTAAACATAGCAGCTTAAAGTGATCATCGGAGTTAGGAGTTGCAAAAAAACGATCAAGGTCGGCGACGAAGCTCTGGGCGTCGTATTGGTCGTCGCCATTGAATCTGTTAACAGCATGTTCGACGTCGGCGAACTCGATGCGACGTAAGCCGGCGGTCGGGACTTGTTGGCCGCCTGTTTCCAGCAAGCTCATTGATTGCCTAAGTTCCTCCCGTTTCTTCAGGAGTGAAAGCTCACGGTCCATAGCATCCTCTTCGGTGGTGTAATTACTCCCGTGGTCGCTTGAATGCAAGGCGGCAGCCATGCGGCGCGACAAATGATTCGACATAACCTCTGTTGTATTTGGCATAATCGGATATGCACCCGTTCCTGCGGTTGCGGTGGTCGCAGTCGTAAGAGTTGCGTAGGGGGCTTCGGGAGGAACAGCGAGGGCGTTTCTGGCAGCGGGAGCATTCACGGCGACAGTGACAGCTGTGGTCGGGACATCAGTTGGGGCGTCTGAGGCAGCGGTTATGGTGACTGGGATTACGTCTGTGACTATCGGGGCAGCGGCGGGGGCATCGGTTGTAGCAGCGAGGACGTCAGTTGTAATAACAGCGGTGGAAATTATAGCAGCCGAGGATTTTGTGGGGACGTCTGTTGAGGTTATGGCGACTGAGTCTCGGACACGCACAGTTGCTTCGGTTTCGAGGTTGGAAACGTAATCGGCCGGCATCATCTCAATCGCTTCGGAATCATCGCTATCTTGTGAGTCCGCAGGCTCGTGTTGTTCCAAAGCGTCGTATAGAATCCTCAGTTGGCCAATTGTGGCCGTTGGAGGCGTTTCTACGCCAGCAGCCAACCATGCCGCTATTAGCTGGCTTTTGTTCAGACGCGTCATCCATTCCTGTTAAATTTTTATTTATACCTTTTTGTTGTGGTTACCCCACACCTGACTTTTAGTGTCAGGCTTGTCCGTTTCTTCTTTTCTAATTATTCACTTGATAGGGTGCACGAGCAAAGAAAACACGTTTACTCCCGTTCACGGCTCTATTCAAAGTGCCTTCCTGTCATTCTCATTCTTTACTCCCTCGTTCACAACACTGACAGTCGTTAGGTTCGTGTACTGTCTAGGTTCTTACTTAGACTAATTTTCATTACAAATGTTCAAATTGGTCATGCGCATGCATACAATTAAAAAATACTAGATACGTTTTTTCTGCAAGAGAGCTCAGCAGAGTAAAAATCGGCAAACGAAAACCGATCCAGAGAAAAAAGTCTCAAAGTGGCGCGAAGTTTGAAATGTGCCAGGCGGTAGAAAAGAGCCGGGATTGGGATGTTTGCTGAAAACATTTGTTGACGACATTAAGGTTGAGATACATTTGAAGCAGTAAGCAGCGGAAATGAAGGAAACAGCGAATGTCGAAGTTAGCACGGATAAGGCTAGCTATAATTGGGTGCGTTTTCAAAGCAAAACAGTGCCGACACTGTTGTGCACCAATGAGTGAGTGAGTTTTGCTTTAAAAACTCACCCATTGGCGCAGTGCAGTGGCAGTGCAGAAAATGACCGTCATTTTTATTAGAACTACTGAAATGCAACTAATGTCTCGGTGAATGTTTAGATTTGATGTCAAGGATGCAAGAAAGTTTTCATGCTTTGCATTTTATTTTTGTTTTGACATGTATGTGTCATTTGGCAGTGGGTCTGAATAAATTTTGTGTAATCCTAGTACCTTTTCTTCTCGTACGAAATTTTATAAAAATACTGTCAAAACTTTCGTCCAGTTGGCATGAAGCGAAATCCAGGCAATCTGCTGCACAGGAGTATCTAGTTAAAAAGGCATGATGAGTTATTTGGGAATGTAGGGAATACGTGTCTTGTTTGTATCAGGGTGATGAAGCCAATGCACTGGAGTGTCGTTGAATGCGTTTTTAGCACTTTGGTGTTGGCTTAAGCACAATCTTGGACATGAAGTGAAATCTAGGAAATACGTCGTTTGTATCGGGGCGATGGCGCCAATGCACTGGAGTGTCGTTGAAGGCGTTTTTAACCCTTTGGTGTTGATATAAGCATAATCATGGACATAAAATGAAATCTAGAAAATGCGGGTTTCGTTTGTATCGAGGTGATAGGAAAAATGCACTAGAGTGTCGCTGAAAGTGTTTTTAACCCTTTGGTGTTGACATGAGCACAATCCTGGACAAGAAGTAAAATCTAGGGAATAGGGGTGTCGTCTGGACGAATACTGATGGGTAGGTGATGATGGCTGGGTATTATGACACAACAAGGGGCAACTTTAACAGTGTAATTGCAGTATAGTACCAGTACGTTAACAGTAGGCAAGCAATGCATAAAGTGTGTTAACAGTGAAATTAACAGTAGGTTACAGTGCACTAACTTTGCAACCGTATATTAAAAGTGCAATAACATTATGATAACAATATATTAGCAGCGTGTTAGAGTGCACTAACAGTCCATCAGAATCTTAACAGTCTGATAAAAGTGTGTTAACTTTTATATTCGGAGAGTATTGATAGTACAGTAGCAGTGCATAGCGTATCGCAGGAAATTTATAATAAAACAGTCGGTAATGCCCACTTGAAACTGTCGGACTTTTTCATGAAAAAAAAGACAATATAAATACACTACATAATTCAGCGAAATTACAGTATCCGGGGCCCGTGTTTCTGATACTCCCAATAAATTGAGGCTGGCCCCATACGAACGAGCTAGAAGTCCTTTTCGCCAAATTGCCCCCCGTTTCCAGGATATTCGTCGTCAAAGTTACGCTTTTGTATGGAGAATATGCCCACAAGCAAAATTTCAGTATCCGGGGCTCATCATATCCATAATGTTGACTAAGCAGACAAAACGTTTTTTACTTCATACTTTATTTTTCTTCGTCTCGTCGCTTTACCCTCTTCCTAGAACACTGGTTCTCAAAGCCAGGGTGGTGATAACCTTTGGGGGTCGCAATCCTAGTATCGGGTTTTGAAAATGAAACGAAAATAACAAGATTTTGTTGAGAGAGAGAGAGTGGACAAACAAAAAAGACAGAAAAAGAAAAATTGCGGCCATTTAAGGAAATCTATTGAATTTGCCATCTGTCATGTTATTCAATTCGAGTCGAATTGCTTTCGAAAGGATGAAAGTGGTGCCATGTAACTCGAAAGGGAATTTTTCAATTTCAGTTATCATCGACTATTTGGTAAGACATGTTTTATTCGAAACTAACGCTAGAAGATTTTTTGAAATGTTAAATTTGTTTTCGAATTACATGGAATGGTACCATTCATCCTTCCGAAAGAAATTCGATCTGAATCGGGTGTCCTAATTAAAAAGAAAGATATTTATCGATTTGAGTTAGATACGCAGACTCTTAAGATATTTTCTTACTTAATGACAGACATGGAAAGCATTTTGTCGTATTTTAGTAAAAATAGTAATCAGTAAATATAAATATTTCCCTTAGCTTTCTTTTTCTATTTTTAAAGTGTCCCCAACAATTGTGCAAAACCACAAAACTCCACGATTTTTTTAATCAAGCTTAATAATATAATATTACTTGATAAATATTTAAAATAAAATGAACCTGCTGAAAAAAAGTCACGTTTGGAGCAAGCTTCAGACTAATGATCCCTTGACGGATAGACCTGCTCTTTACTTATTGATTTACACTACTCGTTACATCGAGATGTGCGATAATTAGCAGAGATCAAGAGGCAGTAACAAATTAATTTTTACTTGACCAAAATTAAAATTAGATTATTCATTATGATCGTCATCAGCTCTATGTTCTTGGTCATTTTTGACTTTAGGAGATAAATATATATTCTCATTACATACAGGGTGGCGCAAAACTTCCGTTATGGTTTGAATGTTTAATAACTTTTTTATTTAATGGTTAATTATTATAATTTTTTTTTTGTTATACAGTATATTAATGGGGAATAATTTTGGCTTAAGTATGAAAAATTATATCCCGCAAGTGGTGGCTATTTTCGGCTTCGCACATTCGTGCTCTTTCCAGTACATTTTCCATAACTTTTTGTAAAATTTCGGGTGTTATGGCTCGAATTTCATTGCGAATGTTTTGTTTTAGCTCTGGTATGGTCGCTGGCTTATTTACGTATACCCTTTCTTTCAAATAACCCCAATGAAAACAGTCTGGCGCTGTTAAATCCGGTGAACGTGGGGGCCAATTGAAATCGCTTCTGCGAGAAATAATGAGTTCGCCAAAGAGGTCCCGTAACAGAGCCATTGTATCCCTTGCAGTGTGGGCTGTGGCTCCATCTTGTTGGAACCACAACTGTGGATGGTTTTCTACAGCTGGCCTCAAAAAACTGTCCAGCATCGTTAGATATTCAGCACCATTAACCGTAACTGCGGCGCCATGTGCATTTTCAAAGAAATATGGACCAATGATCCTTTCAGACGATACGCGGCGCCAAACAGTACACTTAAGTGGGTGTAATTATTGCTGATGAACTGTTCTTGGATTTTCCGTAGCCCATATCCTGCAATTTTGCTTGTTTACGAAACCATTCAATTGGAAATGGGCTTCATCGCTCATTATCAAATTGTGAATGAAATAGCGATTTTCTTCTGCTTTTTGTTTCAAAATAAAATTCAACAATTTTTGATCGCTGCTGTGTTGTGTACTGTTCCATTTCAAATTCCCGAAGTTTTCTTCACAAAATTCTGAAATAAAAATAAAAATTAAATTAAAAAGTTATTAAGCATTTGAACCATAACGGTAGTTTTGCGCCACCCTGTACAACCGAGTGTTGATATGGGGTCATTCCCCCACATCTATCACCTAATTCGGTCGGCAAGAATTCATGTTCCTTAATTCAAATTGAAAGAGGAAACATGCAGTCCCTCATATTCTCGATACAAGTATTACGAGTATAATCAACTAAACAATTATATGATCCAAAGGACTGAGAGAGCCACAAACTAAAATCACAAGTTAAGAATTCACATGTATCCAGAAACTTATGAATTCTAGCACTCATATCATACATGAATTCATTTGTGGTATACTTGTAATTTAAAGTCAAGGACATTCAAGGACAATTTACCAATTTTGCAGCCATATTAACCACTCTTGAATAATATTGCTGACAAAGACAAAATACTCAGCGGTGCCCGCTACTATGTTTTTAAAAATATTAAATTTAAGGTTCCCATTGACAACATTCGCTACAAAACTCTTTTGTTGCGATTTCATTTTTTTCGGTTTGGCGCAATATCCCTTAACTCTCAACAACTCACAACAACCACTCAATAACAAATTTTTTTTTTGTATCAGATTCCTTCAGCGTTACCCAGAATGCACCACGTGGAGGTAGAATCTGTTGGCATTCCGCTCCAGAAGCGGACCCTTCGATTCGTCACTCTCGAAGTATTTTATGACTCCAAACCCCTTCTGGATAAAAAAAAAATCAATAAGGATTTCCCTTGACAATTTCTTCGATACGCGATCCTCATCCAGATAACATGGTAACGGGATCATCTTTTGGAGGCTACTGATCCTTAGAAAAATTTTAACGGTTGGATGTCCCCCACACTACTTGTTCGAGATTTCGGAGTTCCAGGGGGGGCATCAGTTCGCCATTGACGTGACCTGGGTACACTTTTTCAGGTCACATAGAAACTGCATGATCTGTGACCCTACATCATGCTTGTAGCACTTCTCCAACACCTGTTGGCGATAAAAATGCTCCAAAATGTACTTCTGAAGGCGATCTTCAGATGAGCTGTTTCTTATCACCTGTTTGAGCAAACGATTTTGGTTTTCTAAATCGTTGATGGTGTTGCGTGGATCCTCAACGTCCACGTATTGGCCAATACTGTGGTTTGTTCGCAGATGCACAGTCTCCGAAGAAAAAAGGCTCTTCAGATTGTAATAGTGTCTAGCCGAATCCGTGCAAATGATATTTTCCCCATAAAGCTTTTCCACCCAAGACACAATATGAAGCTGTTGGGTTTGAAAAGATTTTATACGGAGTTTTTTTAAAATTCTGACAATATAAAATAAGTTCAGGTATCGTGAACCGATTTTCACGAAATTTGTATGATACTTGTTGCATGCGCAAAGTGAGGTAAATTTTAAAAAACTCTATAACTCTATAAAATCTTTTCAAACCCGACATTTATGGATTAACACTCAACTGCATCACACGATTTCTGGTACCCGACCGCAATGGGTTAATACTCGCCTGCATCGCAACAGCTTCAAATTGTGTCTTGGGTGGAAAAGCTTTATAGGGAAATTTTGAAATAAATTGTGCGTTTTTTCCATTCGAACAAATATTAAAAGTGAAAGCAACGACACGGATCATGCGACGGACGAAGCTGTACACCCACCACGTGCGCGTGATCTTACGAGATCTGGATTAACGACGGTCGATAGTTTTGATCCAGCAAAAAGAACGCGGCTATCGACACTCAGTCATTTTGTATGGGAATGTGCTTTTGATCCAGCGAAAAGAACGCGATTAATGTGTACGAATTTTGGAAAAGCTCTTCGATATTTACGAAAGGCCTTAAATTCGAATAGTCGAAAGTCTTTGCATGCATGTATATATATATACATATGTACCATAAAGAAAAGCTTAAGGCTGATTAACGGTCTTTTAACGGATATTGTTATTGATTGCGAGAAATTTACTCAATAAGGATCGTGTGCGTTTTTTGTTTGATAAATTGTGTTTTTGTTTGTGTTTTCTTTAATTTGCCTTAATATTTGCTTGCCTTTTTCTAAATTTTGTGTTTTTAGTGATTTTCATTTATTAATAAAGTAATATGGAATCGCATCCAGACTTAAATGGAAAGCTTAGACAATTTTCTCTTTACACATCTTTTGGGCCTCCAAATCCAAAACCAAAATCGTTTGCTCAAACAGGCGATAAGAAACAGCTCATCTGAAGATCGCCTTCAGAAGTACATTTTGGAGCATTTTTATCGCCAACAGGTGTTGGAGAAATGCTACACGCATGATGTAGGGTCACAAATCATGCAGTTTCTATGTGACCTGAAAAAAGTGTACCCAGGTCACGTCAATGGCGAACTGATGCCACCCCTGGAACTCTGAAATCTCGAACAAGTAGTGTGGGGGACATCCAACCGTTAAAATTTTTCTAAGGATCAGTGGCCTCCAAAAGATGATCCCGTTACCATGTTATCTGGATGAGGATCGCGTATCGAAGAAATTGTCAAGGGAAATCCTTATTGATTTTTTTTTTATCCAGAAGGGGTTTGGAGTCATAAAATACTTCGAGAGTGACGAATCGAAGGGTCCGCTTCTGGAGCGGAGTGCCAACAGATTCTACCTCCTCGTGGTGCATTCTGGATAACGCTGAAGGAATCTGATACAAAAAAAATTTGTTATTGAGTTGTTGTTTTGAGTTGTTGAGAGTTAAGGGATATTGCGCCAAACCGGAAAGAAATTAAATCGCAACAAGAGGGTTTGTAGCGAATGTTGTCAATGGGAACCTTAAATTTAATATTTTTAAAAACATAGTAGCGGGTACCGCTGAGTATTTTGTCTTTGTCAGCAATATTATTCAAGAGTGGTTAATATGGCTGCAAAATTGGTAAATTGTCCTTAACAAAGGACTTTGAATTACAAGTATACCACAAATGAATTCATGTATGACATGAGTGTTAGAATTCATAAGTTTGTGGGTACATTTGATTTCTTAAATTGTGATTTTAGTTTGTGGCTCTCTCAGTCCTTTGGATCATATAATTGTATAGTTGATTATAATACATGCATCGAGAATATGAGGGACTGCATGTTTCCTCTTTCAATTTGAATTAAGGAACATGTATTCTTGCCGACCGAATTAGATGATAGATGTGGGGGGATGACCCTATATCAACACTCGGTTGTATGTAATGAAAATATACATTTATCTCCTAGAGTCAAAAATGACCAAGAACATAGAGCTGATGACGATCATAATGAATAATCTAATTTTAATTATGGTCAAGTAAAAATTAATTTGTTACTGCCTTTTGATTAGTAGAGATCATCGCCCATCTCGATGTACCGAGCAGTGGCGTGGCGTGATAATTCAACTAGGGGAAGCAATTGGTATTAAAAATTTACTATTATTATGCTTTCCACAAATTTACTGCGTATTAATTGAACCCCTCTCGTTAGCTACTTTTAACATTTCTAATATAAAAGCACCCAGGAATCACGAACGGGGACGTGAGAGTAGGTATACTGTATTTTATCAGCATTTTAATTCCCATGCTACCAATATATAATAATTTATTTTACTTTTAAATAAATAATTGTAAAAATTATATGTTGGTAGACTTATCAAAAAAGCAAAGCTGTAACTATAAGTATATAAATAAAGCATATTCGAATTATTAGAACTACTATAACAATAACAACAATAGCAAAAAAATTTCAAAATAAATATCCATACACTCATAAAGAAAGTAATCATGTTCAGCGAATCAAAATTTGAATAATAAAAACAATAACAATACAATAAAAATTAAAAATAATTCAACTATTTACTATTTAAAAAATCACAGTTAGTGAGTAAAATAAAATAATAATAATTGGGCAATAAATATATTACAAGTCAAAATAAATAAAATAATAAGATCCGTACATACTATTATTTGTAATTTAATTCTATTCGTCTTTCTTTTTTTGCGAATTCATCTATAATATCTGTATAAAAACTTTGCTCACACAAACATGATTTAAGGAAAACCTTTTCAATTGACATTATTGCCAAGTCGCTAAGCCGTTGTTCGCCTGTACAATTTCTAAGATACGTTTTAATCCTTTTTAAGCAAGAAAAACTGCGCTCTGCGGACGCACTGGTTACTGGTAATGTTAAAACTAAACATATTAATTTATAAAATTGTGTGAAGCTATCTTTTAATTTGTTATTAATGAAATAGTTAAAAATACCTTGAAAAGATTTTCCCTGCAAATCAGAATCAGAATAAAGCACATTGAGTTCAGTCTTTAATGAAATATGGTCAAATATATCAGCATAAGTTTTAGTTAAATTTAGTAAAAGATTGTCCGGAAATGTTTTCAAATATTGGTTAAATTTAGAAGAATCTAATAGGTTTAAAAATGTGAAACTTGCTAAGGATGAAAATCTTGAATTTATTTCTGCGGTAATATTATCTATAATTTCGACATAAATACGTGTAAAGAATAGTTCAACATTTTCATTACTGTCAACAAGGCACCTGGCTTTTTTCCGGCGTTGTGGAGTTTCGCAAATAGATGTGGTTTGGGTCCAAATTTCCGTGAAACTATTTCTTAACGATTGAAGTTGATTTTCAAAATCTGTAATTTTTTGAATGCAGTACATTATATCAGTTTGTTTACTTTGAAATATATCGAAAAGTACGTCGATTTGTGGAAAAATTTTAGAAAAAACATTGAGCAGGAAAACAAACTGAAAATCTGTAAGTAAAACAAGAAGTCCCCTTGCGCTATTAACGGTCTCGCCATCCCACTTTCCACTCTCATTTTCAATGATATATTCAAAGAGTTCTTTTAATTGATCTAAATTATCAAAAATGGTTAAAACTAATCGACCATTAAAAGTCCAACGTGTTGGAGCTAATTTTGGAAGCCTTTTTTTGAGGAATAAATCTAGTGCAACTGTTCTCTTTGTTGAATGATTAAAAAATGTTGAAAAACAAGTAATAGATTGAAAAAAAATTCGACATTCGCGTATTTTATCGCATGATTTAGATAAAACTAAATTTAACCGATGAGCGAAGCAATGAATATATATTGCGTTTTTATACACATCCTTTACACGTGTTTGTAATCCAGTTATTTTACCAGACATTACCGAAGCCCCGTCATAGCTTTGACAAATAAGTTTGTTACCGCAATTGAATTTTTGAACAACATCTAAAACATGGTCAAATAAACGCGACGCAGTCTGATCATCAGAAATATCTGTAAAAGTTATGAAAGTTTCTTTAACCTCACCGGAAGGAGTAATGTAACGAAAGGTTGTTGAGAGTTGAGAACGACATGAAACATCGGTTGTTTCATCTAATATTATTGCTATAAATTTAGTTTGCTGAATTTCATTATAAATCTGTTTTAATAAAATTTTAGAAATGCTACTAATGAGATCGTTTTGAATATAATTTGATATTCCGGAAAAAACAGTCGCTTGCTCCAAGTGAGCTCGCAAGTCCGGATTATATTTAGCTAAAAGATTTAAAAGTTCAACGTAATTTCCCCTATTGCAAGAATTCACATTTTCATTGTGACCACGAAATGCCTGTTCTTGACATCCTAAATGGCACACAACGTCAATTAGCATTTTTAGTATATCTTGATTTTTCGAAACTTTCTCATTGTGCAATATTATTGAAGATCTATGTTGGCTACTTAATAATTCTTCAATTCTAGGACCGGAACCGAACTTGGAAAGAAGAAGTACTGACTTTAAATGATCAACGCTTTTCGTACCATGCCTGTCCACAGCTTTATGTAAATTATTTAAGTCACAAAACCCGGTAGTTCGCCAAACATTTGAATCATTTGAAAATAACAAGCATGGCCAACAAAATAATTTTTGCTGGGTCTTACAACCGGTAATCCATTCCGTATCTTCATAAATCTTAGCAGTAAAATGCCTAGTACATCTTTTTGTTTTAGAAACAATTTCCAAAATCGGTTTCGGTCGACCCTTTTCGATAATGTCTTTTTTTTTCTGCGAAAGATCGAGATCCAAAAGACAATCGAAAAAGATCATCAACAACACAATATTGATCCATGCTACTTTAAAAACAAATCAAAACACTATAAGCAATTATAAGCACCTAGACCGATTAAAAAACCCCTTCACCTTTTCACCAACAAAAAGCACACAAATCGCACTACACTAAAGCACTACACTAGAGCAAATGAGTTTTAAATTTAACGGCTCATTCAATTCCTTGTGACGTCAATGACTTGAGGCAGTATTACCATCTCCCACTTATTTTTTCTTGGAATTTTCCGTTAAATGGTTTTCGATTAGATATAAGTTATTGAAATATGCATAAATATCCCTATAATTGAGTTCGTCTCTTACTAATACTCGTATACACTAATAATTCTATGCGAAATCACTTCTTCTCGAATTTACCAATAATAATTTTTAACCATGAAGCCATTATATTTCAAATCGAAACTTTTTCCACAATTCAATTCCTATCCTACTCTGGTAACCCTTGTGAAACTCATATAGCACATCACATACGCATTGCAACACAGCAAATATTTTCAGTCCACAAGAAAATACGAACAAAGAGGAAATGGGAAGAAAAGTTCCCCAGCGTCCATGCGCCAGCAGCTCCGCTGCAGGCAAGAATTTCCTCTACTACATGTGAGGGGAACTTGGAAGCAAATTCCTGAGTGCTTCCAACCTACCGTGTACGTGAATTTTTTTTTATCGCGACACAGTAGGTTTACTGGGGAAAAAAATAAACGCTCATAGATGCAAATTTTGATATGCTTCCATGTGTCTTCTTCTTGGTGTGGTGTGGTGGTTTTCGCGGTGTTACCAATTCGGCTGTGTAAGATATTCGCGATTAGTTTCTTTGGAACTTTTATTTACATAGACTGTGCCGAAGAGTTTTTTTCGCGACTTTTTTGCGCGACTCAGAAAAAATTATTTAGAAAATTTTCCACCAATCGCCAAATATAAGGGAAGCGATGCTTCCCTTGCTTCCATGGACGCCACGCCACTGGTACCGAGTAGTGTAAATCAAAAAGTAGAGAGCAGGTCTATCGGTCGAGGCATCTTTAGTTTGAAGCCTGCTCCGAACGTGACTTTTTTTCAGCAGGTTCATTTTATTTTAAATATTTATCAAGTAATACTATATTATAAAACTTGATTAAAAAAAGTTTTAAAAGAAAGCTTAGGGAAATATTTATATTTACTGATTACAATTTTTACTAAAATGCGACAAAATCCTTTCTATGTCTGTCATCAAGTAAGAAAATATCTAAAGAGTCTACGTATCTAACTCAAATCGATAAGTATCTTTCTTTTTAATTAGGACACCCGATTCAGATCGAATTGCTTTCGAAAGGATGAAAATGGTACCATGTAATTCGAAAACAAATTTAACATTTTAAAAAATCTTCTAGCGTTAGTTTCGAGTAAAACATTTCGTATCAAATAGTCGATGGTAACTGAAATTGAAAAATCCCTTTCGAGTTACATGGTACCACTTTCATCCTTTCGAAAGCAATTCGACTCGAATTGAATAACATGACAGACAGCAAATTCAATAGATTTCCTTAAATGGCCGCAAATTTTCTTTTTCTGTCCATTTTGTTTGTCCACTCTCTCGAATGGAACAAAATCTTGTCATTTTGGTTTCATTTTCAAAACAGATTACTAGAATTGCGACCCCCAAAGGTCATCACGGCTTTGAGAACCAGTGTTCTAGGAAGAGGGTAAAGCGACGAGACGAAGAAAAATAAAGTATGAAGTAAAAAACGTTTTGTCTGCTTAGTCAACATTATGGATATGATGAGCCCCGGATACTGTAATTTTGTTTGTGGGTCATATTCTCCATAAAAAAGCGTAACTTTTACCACGAATATCCTGGAAACGAGAGGGAATTTGGCGAAAAGGACTTCTAACTCGTTCGTTTGGGACCGGCCTCACTTTATTGGGAGTATCAGAAACCCGGGCCCCGGATACCGTAATTTTGCTTGTGGGGCATATTCTCTATACAAAAGCGCAACTTTGACCACGAATATCCTGGAAACGGGAGGCAATTTGGCGAAAAGGACTTCTAACTCGTTCGTTTGGGGCCAGCCTTAATTCATTGGGAGTATCAGAAACCCGGGCTCCGGATACTGTAATTTTGCTTGTGGGGCATATTCTCCATACAAAAGCGCAACTTTGACCACGAATATCCTGGAAACGGGAGGCGATTTGGCGAAAAGGACTTTTAACTCGTTCGTTTGGGGCCAGCCTAAATTCATTAGGAGTATCAGAAACCCGGGCCCCGGATACTGTAATTTTGCTTGTGAGGCATATTCTCTATACAAAAGCGCAACTTTGGCCACGAATATCCTGCAAACGGGAGGCGATTTGGCGAAAAGGACTTCTAAATTGTTCGTTTGGGACCGGCCTCACTTTATTGGGAGTATCAGAAACCCGGGCCCCGGATACTGTAATTTTGTTTGTTTGTCATATTCTCCATACAAAAGCGTAACTTTGACCACGAATATCCTGGAAACGAGAGGGAATTTGGCGAAAAGGACTTCTAACTCGTTCGTTTGGGACCGGCCTCACCTTATTGGGAGTATCAGAAACCCAGGCCCCGGATACTGTAATTTTGCTTGTGGGGCATATTGGAAACGGGAGGCAATTTGGCAAAAAGGACTTCTAACTCGTTCGTTTGGTGCCAGCCTCAATTCATTGGGAGTACCAGAAACCCGGGCTCCGGATACTGTAATTTAGCTTGTGGGGCATATTCTCCATACAAAAGCGCAACTAACTCATTCGTTTGGGACCGGAAGGGCCGGATTAAAGGCGGGGCCACTGGGGTCCGTGGCCCCGGGCCCCCACCATTTCGGGGTTCCCAAAGCACTTACTTATGGTTATAAAGAGAAAGAAGAAGCGTTAACTGAAATCAGCACTGACGAAGAACAGAAGGCCGTCGTGAAAAATGAAACTTCTTCGTATCGTGGCTCATCTGGAAACTGCCAGGTAGATTTGACGCTACTAGCAAAAATTTACAAAGTTCTACAATGGTACTCAGTACTGCTGTGAAGTCACAAAAATCTTTCGTCACATCAAGTAGAGATTATTTCGAAGAGTACAAAGCTAAGGGAAAGAAATTGGCTATAACTGACGAGTATGACTCCAAATCTAGAAGTAAAAAACCAAACGTAATTCTGCAGCCTCTTGATTATGGAAAAAACAAATTCGGTCCAAATGTCACCGAGGGTCAAGTTCCGCATTGAATCCTTTTTACCAGTAGTAGACTCACTCATCTTGGCATTATCACAACGGCTTTCAGCTTACGAAGTTCTCTACGACAGATTTGGATTTTTTAGTGATCTCATGACAATTACACCTGAAGAATTAAATATCAAAGCGGAAAATCTTGTTAACTGCTACCCAGAAGATGTGGAAGACTCTTTATGTGCCGAATTATTGCAACTTTCTGCATTATCAAAGCTCTACACACAGCTGAATGAAGAGTCAATAGAACTATTTCTTTATCGTATTATCATAGAAAACAATATTCGCTCAACTTTTGTGAATGTGGAAATAGTGCTTCGTATGTACTTATCAATGATGATATCCAATTGTAGTGGAGAAGGATCATTTTCAAAAAGGAAACTCATCAAAAACAGATTACGCACAAGTATGGGAGAAGATCGTCTTAATTGTTTGATGATTTTGAGTATTGAAAGTGACATTCTTTGGAATTTATCATCTGATGATTTAATCGACGTCTTTGCTACGAAAAAATCACGCAAATCACGTATCTTAAACATCATTTGACTTTGTAAGTAATGAATTAATAAATACAGTACAATCTTGATAGTCCGGCAGTTCGTTAGTCCGGCACGTTTGGTAATCCGGCGTCTTCGGGAAAATGATCACGTGTTCACCGCGAGATGTAAACAACAAAAATTCTCGATACTAAAATGTTCACCCGACCATTCCCTTCTCTATCTATTCATTCAGTACGTCGCTTGCCTTTGCCTTGCGTTAATCATTCATTTGTTTTGTAACTGTGTAGTGCATTGTTAAGTGTATGTAATTGTGGAATAAAAATGTTGACGAAACGAAAGCACGTTACTCTAACTTTGAACCAAAAAAAGGAAATAATAATTCAACTAGACAAAAGAGAAACCACGGCAAACTTGGCACGAACTTACGGCGTTGGAAGATCCACCATCTACGACATCAAAGTCAACCGTGATAAAATCCTGGAATACGTTAAGACTGCTGATGGTGACTTGAACAGAAGAAAGACAGGTAAAACCGGTGAGTGTCCAGAAATGGAAAATGCTTTTTTCATATGGTTTATGCAAGAACGTGCCAGGCACACACTGCTATCGGGTGACATTCTTCGTGAAAAAGCAAAATATTTTTACGAAAAAATAACGTAAAAGAACGATTTTAGAGCTAGCAATGGCTGGCTTGATAATTTAAAAAAAAGGTTTGGAATTCGTATTTTAACTTTAACGGGCGAAAAATTATCTAGTGATGCGTCAGCTGTGGACCCTTTTCTGGAGAAATTTGAGTCGAAAATTCAAGAATTAGATCTTCTGCCAGAGCAAGTTTACAACGCGGATGAAAGTGAATTGTTCTCGAGGATGTTACCGCATAAGACCTTTGTGCACTCATCCGAACAAAGTGCTCCTGGGAGAAAAATGTCAAAAGACAGACTGACATTCATGCCATGTGCGAATTCCACTGGCGCACACAAACCTCCGTTGCTGGTTGTAGGAAAAGCCAAGCGTCCGAGGGCATTTAAAAACGTATGTTTCTTACCCGTTACCTATAAAAACCAAACCAAAGGATGGGTTACCCGAGAGTTTTTGCTGAGTGGTTCAAGCATGATTTTATACCGGCTGTAAGAAAATTTTCAAAAGACTATAACTTGCCTGCTAAAGCGTTGCTACTTCTGGATAACGCACCTGGACATCCTAAAGCAGAGGATCTACACTCCGAAGATAAGCAAATTCAAGTCCTCTACATGCCTCCAAACACGACACCGCTCTTGCAACCCATGGACCAAAATGTAATCCAGCAGATAAAAATGAATTACAAAAAGTCGCTCCTTTCTGATATAATAAAACAAACTGATGGAATAAATATTTTTTTGAAGAAAACCAACATTAAAAACGTCGTTTTCAATCTAGCTCACAGCTGGAATATAATTAAAAGTGGCACTATCCAGTGTTCGTGGAAAAAGGTTTGGCCAACGCACCCTACTTTCAATTCTGAAGTCATGGTTGACCATTCTGAAGAAGCTAACTCGAATTTGGAATTAACTTCCCAATTTGTGCAAGAGCTTTCCGAGAAATGTGAGGCAGGTGTTACCCTGACAAACGAGGATATCACATATTGGCTTCAAGGAACAAACGAGGAAAATTTTCAGTCACTATCTGACGAAGAAATTCTCAACCAAATTCGATCCCCGGAAGACGAATCTGATGATGACTTCGTGGTTTCGACTCGGCGAACTGTCTCCAACAGCGAAGCTTTCAACGCTCTCAATGTGTGCAACAAATGGGCTGAAGAGAATGGCGTCCGAAGTGATGATGTCCTGGTGCTAAAACGACTACAAGAGGGCATTTTTGATAAAATGTATACAGCAAAGAAACAAAAAACAATTGATGATTACTTTTCCTAGTATGTAAAATTACATATTTGTGTATAACTTAAATTTCTTTGTACAATATGTAAGCATTTTCAATATATGTATACATATGTACATTCATAGTAAAATTGGTCTTTTTTTTTTTGTATTACTTTTGATAATCCGGATTCTTCGATAATCCGGCGGTTGCGTGGTCCCATATATGTCGGATTACCAAGATTGTACTGTACATTGCTATACCTTTGTTTGATAGTCATTCGCATTTTACCATTAAAAAAAGGGCCCCCACCATTGTGTGGCCCCGAGCACCTACAATCTTAATCTGGCCCTGGGGACCGGCCTCACCTTATTGGGAGCATCAGAAACCCGGGCCCCGGATACTGTAATTTTGCTTGTGGGGCATATTGGAAACGGGAGGCAATTTGGCAAAAAGGACTTCTAACTCGTTCGTTTGGGGCCAGCCTCAATTCAATGGGAGTATCAGAAACCCGGGCCCCGGATACTGTAATTTTTCTTGTGGGGCATATTCTCCAAAGCGCAACTTTGACGACGAATATCCTGGAAACGGGGGGCAGAAAATTGATCCGAGCAAACAATGGAGCAGGTATATCCAAAAGAGCCTTTTAAAGCAATCGCGAAAATCTATGTGAATTCTCTCTTTTGAATTTTTTGTTGCGCAACCGCTCTGTGACTCTTTCTTAATTATTCATTTACAGATTTTTGCCTGTATGCTTTAAAAATCCAACTTGTTCTTCTAGTCATGAGAATTTTGCCACAACGTTGCGCGGCGGTGGTAATACCCAGATTACTTTATCTGCTACTTAATCTGGGTGTGGTGAGTTTAAAATTGTATGTATGTGACAGTTGCAGATTAAGTCAGCCGGCGCAAATGAAGTAATCTTTATATAGTATAAACGTAATATAATAAAATCCACTCAATGCCTCAATCACCGCCATCCCATGTACTCGCTGCTTCCCTTTAGCATTCCCGCATAATGTGGAAATTTCATTACCAGCAGCAGCAATCGCAGCGGTAGCAGCGGCATCGGTTGTGTTTTGACTATTCTACTTTCCAAGTCTCATTGAAAGCAGCAAATATGGCAGCACGAAGTGCCATGTCGTCTTCCGCCAATACGTTGAATAAGTTTTTTTCATTGTTTTGATTAAAAAGCTTCCGTTCGACACCTTAATGTATAAAATCTCGTTTTTTTCTTTCTGACATTTCAAAAGTTTCCCAGCATACCGATAAATCCCGCCACTAAAGCAGCATTTTAGTGATTTGGTTAAAAAAGCAGCGCTGCCGATGCTGCTGCCGCTACTGCTGCTACAATGTAATTCGCTCAAGGCGAATGCGTGCATTCTAATTAGCCAAGACACAGGCGATGCCGCTGCTGCTGCCGCCACAAGTCCAGACTTTATAAAGCTCCTCACAGACGCTCGAACCAAGCCGTTCGTGACCACCACCGATCGCGATCGATTCGGTAATTACTAGACGTAAACGCTTGCACATTATTTTAATTTCATTATTTTGTCCACAAGTCCACACTTTACGAAGCTCGTCACAGACGATCGAACCGAGCCGCTCTTGACCACCTCCGAACACGAACATTTTTGGTTCGATCGTCTATTACTGCTTTAGTAAAAAAGCAAGTACACTCATCTGCCGGTTAGTGTCTTCACTGTTGTTTAATTCCATAGAGAATACCTATGGAGGAGCAATCTGCATCTTTGAAGAGAGAGTATATGAGGAAGTGAAAAAGAGCGAGAGAAACGAAGCAATTCGGCACAAGTGAGGAAGTAGGAAGGGGGATGGAAATTTGACATCTCTTTTGCTTTATATGGACCGGGCGGGTGTTCCGCGGCAGAGAGACAGACTGGAATGTTATTGTTCCAACTGGAAAAGTAGGAGAGGGGATGACATCTTACGTGCTTCCTGTGCTTTTATATAGACTGCGCGGGTGCTGCGCAGTGGAGGGCATGTGTCTCTCTCTTTACTTTTTACAACTGGAATTGCTTCAAATAGTTTAGTGTTGAGTATATGTGGATTGCTCCTCCATAGGTATTCTCTATGAATTCAGCGCATTCAGTTAAGCTTTCGGAGTGATGTCTTGTTAAGACCAACGAACATGGATTCACATAGAAGGGGCACTTAGTACATTAATTTTTGTGAAGCGGGATGCAAATAGTCAGCCACACACATACTTACCCATTTTTGACAGAAATCTAAACGGGAAATTGCATTGGATAGATAAGGACAGCATCACTTCATAGTCAGCTGTTCAAATGACAGCTTCCCATGTTTTGAATGTATTGGTAGTTTTTTCCCACAATTGCAATGGTGTGTGTGCTATCTCCCTATCGCGATCTCTTTCCGATTTACGAGATCATATGAATAGACATATTTCTGTCTATTTTTCGCAATCCTCTCGCAAAGCGATTGTGTATGGATAGTGGAATTTAACACATAGATAATTACGGGAATAGGAAACAACCTTTGGGCAACTTGTACTGAGTGCTCCTTCTATGTGATCCATGTTCGTTGTTAATATTACATTTACACCATCCCCAGATTACTTCATCTGCGGCGTAATCTGGGTGTGGTGAGTTTAAAATTGTATGTATTTGACATTTGCAGATTAAATCAGCTGGCGCAGATGAAGTAATCAGGGTATAGTGTAAACGTAATATAATATTAAGTTTACACTATCCGCAGATTACTTCATCTGCGCCAGCTGAGATAATCTGCGACTGTCAAATACATACAATTTTGAACTCACCACACCCAAATTACGCTGCAGATGAAGTAATCTGGGGATAGTGTAAACGTAATATTAGACTGCCACCTGAAGGAAGTGGGACGATTTTCGGTTAATATTTGGCGGTTATGGCCGTTATTTTCTGAGATCTTTTAGAATGAATATCTCCTAAACTAAAGCGAATTCGCTAAAAAAAATTTCACATTCGATTTATATTACGTTTACACTATCCCCAGATTACTTCATCTGCTGCGTAATCTGGGTGTGGTGAGTTCAAAATTGTATGTATTTGACAGTCGCAGATTATCTCAGCCGGCGCAGATGAAGTAATCTGCGGATAGTGTAAACGTAATTTTACTCAGGCCTATGTTAACACACAAAAGGTGTTCAAACATGGGGCCCCGGATACTAAAAATAAACCCCTACTTCAAGCGAGAGCATTCTTTATGATCCGACGAACATCTATCAACATTTCATCGAATTATATTACATTTACACTATCCCCAGATTACTTCATCTGCGGCTTAATCTAGGTGTGGTGAGTTTAAAATTGTATGTATTTGACAGTTGCAGATTAAATCAGCCGGCGCAGATGAAGTAATCTGCGGATAGTGTAAACGTAATATTACCGGGAAACCGGGAGCAGCTTTCAACATCGGCAATGAAAATAACATTAGTTTAAAAGAACAACCGAATGAACAGCGTACAGAAGTAGAGCAACATGCAGTTCGAAGATCACAACGTGCTAAACATCAACCAGCATACTTAAAAGATTATATTACGTTTACACTATCCCCAGATTACTTAATCTGCGGCTTATATTACGTTTACACTATACCCAGATTACTTCATCTGCAGCTTAATCTGAGTGTGGTGAGTTCAAAATTGTATGTATTTGACAGTCTCACATTAAGGCGGCTATTACACTATAAAAGTTCTTTTACAAATATCTTTGACTCACGATATTTTAAAAGAACTTTTATGAATGATATTAGCCGCCTCAAATTACGTTTACACTATCCCCAGATTACTTCATCTGCTGCTTAATCTGGGTGTGGTGAGTTTAAAATTGTATGTATTTGACAGTTCCAGATTAAATCAGCCGGCGCAGATGAAGTAATCTGCGGATAGTGTAAACAGAGCAGTGTGTAAACCACTAAGCTCGGAGAAATTAATTCAGAGGGAATTTGAGAATAAAAAATAGTTGGTCCCGTTGCGGGGCGCGAACCGCAGAGACCGTGTTTCGAGTAGCAAAAAATGCCCGGTGCGTTACCGAGCTAAGCTACAGACGCATACTAAGTTAGTGTGCAGAATGAAACCAAGTGTCATAAATCATAAAGTAAAATTCAAATTTTAAGTTCTTAGTTCAAGTTAAATGAATTCGATTATTTTCCTATTAAGCGTGGGAGACTGTTATGTCCCATTTGGCAACACTAGACGACTGACGTTTTGCTTAAAAAGAGATCATTCAAGATGGCGACATCGTTGTGTCCATTGTAATTCAATCGCGTCGAGTTTTCAATACTTGTGTTCAATTTATCTATGTAAAATATACATATCGTTATGAAAGTATTCCTACAGTGTTCTTAATCCGGAATTCCCGATATAACACAGACGGACAAACGATCGCCTCGTCTCAACATACTGACCAACTATATATATAGTTTACATGGTCTAAGATGCTTCTTTCTTTGCGTTGCAAACTTCATGACAAAGTTAATATACCCTATCACATCCGTGAAGGGTATAATAATATTGTAAATACAACCTAAAACTATTATTTAATGTGCTTTATCTTCTTCCACATCGCACCTATCACAAAGCGGACTTCGCCATTCGATTCAGCAGGAAAAAATACTTTAAAATGCATCCATATTGCAGTTTTTATAGCAAAGGATCTGGGCGAAAAAGCCATGTCCAGAAAATCATCGATTTCATCCCACTGTGCGCCGTCCCGAATGGCAATCATAGACCCTTTCGTTTCGGCATAAAGATGCCCTGCACGAATCGAACTGTTCGACAGGTGTAAATCGACAGATGGCTGCCATAGGCAACACACGTGTTTACCATTCATTGCCTTTGCTATCCATTCCATAACGGAGCAAATGACTGATCCTTCAAGCTAAGCGGAGTAAAACCGTCGCGCGAAGTGAGACGATCTGCCAATTGTGTTGACCAGCAATGTCGACTAAACCTCTACCTCCGCTGTCTCGAGGTAAACACATTCGCTCCACTGCCGACTTTGGGTGTAACATTTGGAATTTGGTCATTGTTAGACCATGGCACTATCCCGAATGAATAGATCAGCGAAGGAGTGACATAGATATCTATCGCGCTTATTTTGTTTCTTCCTGACAAGTTCCTTTTGAGAACCAGTTTCAACCTGCGCATTAACTAAACCAGCAGTCCGTCTTTCAAATCAACCACGCGGGCATGCGGGCCTGTAGAATTCCTAGGTACTTACAAAAATCTGCCTCCGATATTGCACCTATGTGGATGTCGTCCAAGGTGAAGCCGGGATGCGATCAGTGAATGCCTTTACGAATGGCACGGATTTGGCATTTGTCCAATCTGAAATCCATTCGCATATCACTACTAAAGTTTTCTGTGATCCGCAGCAGACTTTTAAGATCTTTATTGCTACCCGAGTATAGTTTGATGTCATCAAGATACAGCACGTGAGTGAGCTGAAACTTTGACAACAAATCGTTCTTGATGGAAAAGCCGCACCGCTTAGCCGAATTCAAAAGTGACGAAGGCGCTTTCAGCGCCACACAGAGCCAGAGAGGACTCAAAGATTCCCCTTGGAATATGCCTCTGCGAATATGTATTGGTTGTGAGAGCATATTGCCTTCGGTTGATAGCACCGAAAGGGTTGGTTGCTATCCTTACATCACTTTTGTCAAGAAATTTATTAGTGCAGGGACCACTTGATATATGCGAAGGACCTCGATTAGCCAAGTGTGAGGGATGCCGCCAAAAAGCTTTTGCGTAGTCGATGTGACAGGAAAACAGATTTCTCCGCTTGCGCGTAGCTTGTCCTACTATAACCGAGTCGATCGCGTGTTGCTCTTTACATCCCCTAGATCCGACTCGGCAGCCGTTCTGCTCCTCAGCAAAGATGTTGTTTTCATCGAAGTGTGTGTAGATCCTGCGACTAATAACGACTGTTATATATTTGTATAGGGTCGGAAAACACGTTATCGGCCTTGTTCCAGCAGGATTTTCTACTCTTTCTCGTTTGGGTAGTAAGTTATTCCTGCTGTGCGAAAAAGCGGAAATACTCAGGCTGGTTGGTTAGCCGATTTATTTGACATGCAAGTTGACCACATATACTCGGGAAACGTTTGTACCAGAAATTCTACACCTTATCAAGTCCAGGCCCCTTCCAATATCGCACCGCTTTATGACCTTGCGAGCATTTGCTTCGGTGACGTCAGCGAAATTCATACCAGACAAGCTGGCTTGGCTGGTGGTTCCGGTTGCGATCCACCCTGCTTGCTGTGTGTGCTGAGTGGGAATCTGCCAAAGTCCACCCCAGTACTGTTCCGCGTCAGTCACTGAGAAGTTGATAGCGGGTGTCATTTTTTATTACATGGGATTATCTAAGGTTATTTTGACCGGTCCGACTGCCTTTCCGCGTTTCATCTGCATCATTGCCTTCATCACTACCAAATCAGCGCCAAAGTACTCACGCATTCTGCTACCGACTGCAGCGTCTTCAACCAGTAGAACTCCTTGTGAGTCTTCAACGTACTTTGGCGCCTAAATCTCACGAGCGTTTCTTCTTCTTTGGGCTACGACCTTATAAATCCTGGCATTGTCTTTAAGTTTAAGTTCAACCTTCTTGGCTTCACTGCTCGTCTTGCATGTTATCTAAGCCTTGAATGCGTTCGATTTGGCCTGCACTACTTCTTTAGTTTCGTTATTCCACCACCACGTCTCCTCGTCCGTGTGGAGTGGGCCTTTCGAAACTCCCAGTGTCTTTCCAGCCTCACCTACTAACAATAAAATAAAATAAATAACTGGCGCAACAGTCCAATTTGAACCATGGCCTCGAGATGAGTTAGCATCAGCTCATTTTCTAAATCGTGACGGTCTTATCCTGAGGTGTATGATCAGAAACACGCTCAAGCGAGTTATTTAACCCATAAATGGGTACTCATTTAACAGCTGAATAGGCTCATAGTCCGACACGTAAATCCCCTTTTTTATCGAAAACTACCGCACTCAGTAGGAATCGAACTAGGGCCCAGTACGTAGAAGGCAAACGTGCTAACCGTTGCGCCATCCGGACTACAAACATTTCCTACTAACACTTCCTCCAAAGCATTCCACATTTGTGTTGAACATTGCTCGTCGCAGTTGGTGTTGTATTGAAGCCACTCCTCCATTTTTACAATGAATGGAGTTACAACAGATTCAAAGCTTTCGCTGATGAGATTATGCCACTTGATTTTCTCGACTGGCTTGGACATTGCTTGAGGTCTTCTTCCTCCTTTCAAAATAAATTCTGTCAGGAGCACCCGTTGCTGGGTGACCGCAGATTCACCCAAAATAACCTTGCAGTCTTTCACCCAACGTCTCATCAAATTTACACAGATGATAGTATATCTGCGTCGCAAGAGCTCCACTGCTGTATGTAATCAAGTGCCTTAATGGACCATGTGGGTAGGGTAGCCTCACTTTCATCATTTCTGGCTGTAGATTGGCTACCCTTCCCACCATGGCAATCCTCGTAGTTCGATTCTCCCACATGCCCCCCCCCCCCCCCCCCCCCCGAAACAGCTGGGTATCTAGTATACTTTGAAGCAGTGTGTCAACGTCGCTCCAAAATGCCTTTTTCTCTTTACTGCAAACCCACTTGTGGAGCGTAGACACTTATGACGTTCCACACTCTTCCGCAAGTAACCATTTTGATACTCGTCAAGCGGTCGCTTATCTTCGAGATACTCACGATACTGCTAAGTAAAGCCGATGACAGAATAACGCCTATCCCATTTCTATCATTCGAGTTTCCATAATAGCAAAACGAGCTCGGTCGACTTGGTAATTTCGCCACTTGGTCTCCTGCAAGCACATGTCTATCCTTCTCGGTTTCATGACGTCCTCGAGTTCTTCGCTCTTTCCCCGTCATGGATCTAACATTCCATTTGTAATAATGGAAGTCGGAGGACGAGGGTTGGTATGGCCGTGAAGGCCTATATGACACCAAGTGTCAACGAACCACTCTCCGGAGGACTACCTGTGACGTGCGCTGGCAGACCAGCTCAGCTGTCGGGAGTAGTGGGGTGGGATATGCACGGCAGTCACCGGCCTCCTCCATCATTAACAAAAAAAAGGTATCGCACGTCTGCCCGTTACTCACAAAAGAAAACGCAAAATAAACTACCAAGATGGAAAAAAAAAATGTACAAAAAAAGAGAAAACCTAATAGCGACGACGAACGTCAAACTCCCAAAAAAAATATAAAGAAACAAAAGACGCAAAGTCCCGTGCAGGGACACAGGGCTGCAACAGCCAAACTACACACAGGCACAAGGCCGAAAATACAATAAAGACGGGAATACTGTCCTATCAGGACAGATTCTTCACTTCTACAGGCCCGTTGAGCCTTATGGTATTAATCGGCTCTATATGAGCCCCAGATGTTGTGGGCTCCGGCGCGTCCATGCCCTCCCAGCCATGGGTTTCGGGCGCCTAAAAAGTTAGAAACCCCCTAAATTATATGAATATTCACGTCGCGATATAGAGAGAGAAGAAGAGAAGGAAGACTTTCCATCCCATAAAAATAAAACAAAAAAAATTCAATTCTTCAATGTAGGAATATTTTCCTTTTACCAAATGAAGTTCAACGATGACTCGCTCGCGGTGTAATTTAATTCATTCGTGCGAGAATCGATGTCATCACAAAAATTAATTCAATTCAAGTTAGAGAAGATTCCGGTAGCGCAAGGCGAAGCCAATCGGCCCGTAGATCAGTCCATAAAGTCCTCCTGTCCGTAGGGAGTGTGTTCTGTCTGGCACGAGTTAACTTTGTAACTACCTCTTCACATAAAAAAAATCAAAAATTTAATTTTTGTTCACAAGCCGATTTATTCCTTGGTCTTAATTGTAACAATGATAATAACAGAATGTATTTGAATTTAGCTTTTCTTAGGTTTTCACCTTTACAAAAATGCTTCTGCTTATTCAGCAGCAGACAGAATATGAGAATATGAATAGGAATTTTCCAGATAATAGAAATACAAAGTCTAGCGAAAAATGTAACATGAACTTTAGCAAAAATGAAAAATGAAATGGAATTTGAACATATGGATAAAAATGAATTTGATGATGTCGGCGATGCGTGGAGGTATCGTAGCTTGGTGTCAGGGCTGCGTGGAGGTATCGTAACTCCTCCCCCCTTAGTGTAGCGAGGACCACAAGGATTTGGGTTCCGAAGCTGACGAAGATGGACAGGGTGTGTTGCATGTTGAGATGTTAATTGAGGTTGGTTCGTTCGCTCGATATTCTTGCGAGTACCGGTATGCATGAATGAATTTCCAAATAATCGTGATTATGACAAGGGTAAGTATTCCTGGGCCGAAGATGAACAGTGGTTGTCTTTTGATTTCTGCCTGTATTAGCCTGATGGAATTTAGATTCTCTAGATGAAAATAATGTAATTTTTTAAGGTTTAATTTGTTTATGATTCGTGTTGAGTTCAAAGGCGTTAGATTTGCGGGGATGATGGTAAGTTTGTTCCAGAATACTTGCGGTTCCTCTTCGTAACTGATTCCGTTAATTTCGACTTTACAATTTTGAAAATGTATTAGCGTGGGGACTGAAATTCTTTTTTCCAAGATTCCGCAGTTTGATGACATGTTGACTTCTGTTAAACTTCTTATGAGGATGTAATTCCGCTCGGGTTGGATAACGCTTGGTTCTTCGATGATGTCAGTAAGTTCACAGGATGCGGCACTATTTCGTATTAGTTTGTTGATACAGGTTTCGGTTGACGTGTTCAAAAGTTTTCGTATTTTGCAGAATGAAATGTTCCCGATTTTTGCACAAGGTTCGGTCTCGAATTGTAAATGTTCCTCGTTTAGGAGTACATAAGGTTTAGGGATGTTTAGGTTATAGGTTTCGTTTATTGGAAGATTTAGGAGGTGATAGGATGAGAAATTTTCTTTTAAGAATGTAGGGATTTGGATGATGAATATAAGGTTTGACGAATTGTAGTATGCTTGTAAGGTCAAGTGTTCGTAAATTTCCTCATCGGATACAGTTGTTACGTTTTGTGCAGTAAGTAATTCGCGAATAATTTCTGTTTCGTTTCGACTTAGAATTTGTTTTGATATAATATTTAATTTTGCTAGATTAATGGCTTCCGAAATATCCTCTATGTGTTGGGTTAAAAGTTCGATATTGAAATTAGTTTGGTGTACATACTGCATGTAAATGAGGGTCTCTTTTTGGGTATGGATTTTGTTTCCGATTTCTTCTGAATAGCGGTTCAAGTAGTTTTCTAATGATTTTTGTTGCGAATTTATGTGAGTTGTAATGTTGTTAAATCGCTCAAGCATTTGGGTGTTTATAAGTATTTGTCTAGTCAGTCCTGTTTTGAGTTCCTGTTCGTTATGTTTGATCGCTGCCAATTCGGCGTTGATTCGAGTTGCGTCGTTGTTGTCCATGTTACCTGTAATTGTTTTTATTATAGTTCCAAGTCCGTCGATGAGTCCTCGTCTCGTCCTTGGTCGTGGTGTTAGTGCCTGGAGCTTCTGTTGGAGTTGTTTGTATTTGATGTTTGTTATTTCTTTTATAGAACCAATGTTTGGGTTTTTATTTATCAAATCTATGGATTGTTTTAGTACGAGGCAGTTTTCCTGATATTGCGTAAGGTTGACTATGTGAACTAAGCTTGTTTGTGATTCAATTATCCTGGCTTGGCCTAACTTCATCGTGAGAAGGCCCTGGTTAGATCCAGAATTTCGATCTTCTGGCATTGTGCCAGTTTCGTGATTACTAACCTGAAATTTACGTTTGCGTTTAATTTTATTTTTGTGGCTTTTTCTGTTATTAGGCGTTGTTACTGTTATTTTATTGTTAGTATTGACTTTTAGTTTTTTAGCTCTAGGTGTTAATTTATTTCTTCTATTATTAAATTCGTAGATTGTTTCATTCTCTTTAAAATTAGGTGGGGGTTCCCTGTTATCGTTAAGTTTATCTATTATATGCTTATTGTGTTTTTCTATCACGTGTTTAATTTTTTCGTTTAGTTGGTTTCGGTAATTACGTAATTTGTTTAGGTATTCGTGTTCGGAAACGTGTTCGTTATTTTTATTAAAGATAGGGGTGCGACCAGTAAGTAACTCGAAAGGGGTTAATTTGGTAACAGAATGAACGGATTGATTGTAGGTAGTTAATGCTTCGTTCAAAATGTTTTTAGGGATTGCTTTCTTATCTTTGTCGTAAATTATTCTGTAAATTTCTGTTAATGTTGAGTGGAATCGCTCAACTGGGGAGTTTCCCGTTGAGTTTTGTGGACAGGTAATGTGAAGTTGGATGTCATTTTCTTCGCAAAATTCTTTGAATAGACTTGAGGTGAATTCTGTTCCTGAGTCGCATACGATTTTGTCTGGTTTTCCATGGTGAGAGAAGAACTGATTTAATGAAGTAATAATGTTAAGACTGTTACGTGCTCCTAGAATACTTGCAGAGGCGAATTTGGAAAATTTGTCCACGATTGTTAGTATTTGCTGATTATGAATGCTGTATACATCGATATGTAGGATTTCTAGTGGCTTAGAAGGGGTTTCAGTATACTCGTATTGGATTTTTGGTGGATGTCTATCGTATTTGAGCATTTGACAAACTTGGCAGTTGTTAATGATCTTTGTTATTTTTTCTTTCATTCTGGGAAAGTAATGGGTTCTCTGGAGGTGGATGCAAGTTTCGGATATCCCTCTATGGTTGCTTTTCTTATGATAGTTATTGATTAGTACGTCCTGGTCGTCGTCGTTAACGACGTCTATCAGAAGGTCTGTACATCGGACTAGTTTGAATGTTTTCGAACGTGAAAAGTGTTGAGAGTATACCTCTTGAATAATTTGGAAGGTTTCGTCGTCGGTATAAACCGCACTTAGACGATTAGGGGGTAAAAACTTTTTTATTATTTCCAATATGCTTTCTTGTGTGAAATTTGGCATTCGAATGATTCTGCGTTTTTTGTTCCTAAATATCATATCAATGGAATTGGGTGGTCTTCCATCTGATTTTTCGAAAATGATTTGGCTTGAAAATTCGTTAAGTGGACGTTCTGAAATGTGGATGAAATCTGAATTGTCTTCTTGGGCAGAATGTACCGTTGAGGCGGACTCGTCTTGTATTTCGTTGTTATGGATTTCGACGCGGCTTAAAGCGTCAGCGTTTGTGTTTGCTTTACCTTTCTTGTAGACAATTTTATAGTCAAATTCTTCCAATTTGAGCCTCCATCTTATTAGTTTACAATTTGGGTCTTTGAGTGAAAATAGCCAGGTTAGGGGCTTATGGTCGGTGATTATTCTGAATGGTCTGCCGAATAAATATGGGCGAAAATATTTTGTTGCCCACACAATTGCAAGTAACTCCTTCTCAATTGTGCTGTAATTTTGCTCAGTTTTTGTTAGAGTTCTCGAGGCATATGAAACCGGTCTGTCCGAACCTATTTCGCCCTGGCTTAAGACTGCTCCTACGGCTACATTACTAGCATCTGTGGTAAGATTAAATGTTTTTGTGAAATCGGGATATTGTATGATTGGCTCATTTGAAAGGAGGTCTTTGCAGTGTTCGAAGCACTCAATATATTGTTCGTTTAGAATTACTCTATTCCCTTTCCTCAGACATTCCGTTAAAGGCTTGGTAATTTTAGCAAAGTCCCTTATGAAACGTCTGTAATATCCTAGGAGTCCCAGGAATGATTTAATTTGTTTAGGGGTGCGGGGAATGGGAAAATTTTTTATCGCATGAATTTTATCCGGATTTGGTTTTACGCCGTGTGGTGTCACAATGTGACCAAGAAATGCTGCTTCCTTGTGAAGAAATTCACACTTGTCAATTTGTAATTTAAGGTTGGCTTCTCTGAGTCTAGAAAAAATTTTCTGCAGATTTTCGATGTGTTCTTGCAGAGATGTCGAATAAACGATTATGTCGTCCATATAGACGAGGCATATCCGTCCAATATAGTCCCTTAAAACGTTGTCAATAACCCTTTGGAATGTCGAGGGCGCTTTTTTTAACCCAAAGGGCATACGAATGAATTCGTAATGCCCGTGTTCGACGGAAAAGGCTGTTTTGGGTATGTCCCTAGGATCAACTTCGATCTGGTGGAAGCCAGAAGCTAGATCGAGTGTAGTGAAGTATGAACTTTTCCCTAATTTGTCCAAAATTTCGGTAATATTAGGGATAGGATAGCGATCGTTTATGGTTTTTTCATTAACTTTTCTGTAATCAACGACCAGCCGCCATTTGCGTTTCCCTGAAGCATCTAACTTCTTCGGTACAATCCATATTGGACTGATCCAGGGAGAATAACTGGGTCGAATGATACCTTGGTTTAAAAGCTTGTTAATTTGGTCTTGAACTTCGAGTTTTTGAGCTTCCGGATATGGGTATGACTTAGCATACACCGGATTATCGTCATTCGTAACGATTCTATGCTTTACTTGGTTGGAAAAGGTTAGGGTTTGTCCCTCTTTAAAGAATATGTCGTCAAACTGTCTAATTAATTTGCTTAATTTCTTTTTCTCTTCATCATTAAGATGATCTACTGTAATGAGTTTTGTGACGTCGTTAAATTCCACTGGATGAGTTCCATCATACCCACTATGGGTTTGACTGTGGTTTATCTCTACATAGTTTACGAACGGTTCTGTTTTTAGAGGCTGTTCTACAAATAGCGTCTGATGTTGTGTGGAAGTGTTAATAACTTCGACGTAACAATACCAGTCCTTCGCCTTGTAGATTCCTTCTGAAACAGTTAGATGTTCGTTAATTCTTGTTTCTTTTATGAGGACATTATCCTCCTTGGTATCTACGGGTAGTTTAGCTAATATTTTTGTCTGTGGTGGTACTTGGTATACTTTTGACATTATATTTGGTTTAAATAATAAGGGAATTCTTGCGTTGTCTGTTTCTAAGACTTTGTCTTTTAGGTTAACTTTCGCGTTTAATTTTTCCAACTCATTTACTCCGATTAAGCCGTCGAAGTAGTTGTGGAATCGAAAAACAAGGAAATCCATTGTTCCTCTTTTCTTAAATTCGCGAAATGTATCGAAAGTTACTTTTCTATCAACAGAGTGTCGTGTGAAAACGGTTTTTATTTGAACGGGGTTGATTTTTTCCAGATACTGAGGTTTTGTAAATTCCGGATTGATAAAGCTTATAGAAGCTCCCGTATCTATTAGTAATTTCAAGGGTCTACCGAAAGGGGATGAAATATGTACGTATGAGAGTTGGTTTAGATCGTGTATATTAATGTCTAGGAATCCGATTTGTTGGTCGAGGCAGGTAGACAAAAATTTGAATCATCAATTTCGTCATTGGGGGAAAATCTGTCTAGACTGGGAACATAGTTTTCAAAATTGATAGAATTTTGTGGGGATGTTTGCACATTGTGCATTTCCCTCGAATTATTCCCATTGTATTGCTGTTGCTGATTTTGTTTGATATGTGTGTTACCGCTAAAGACGTCCATTGGTACTGGAGCTGTTTTGCGTGAATGGCCGCTAAGGGTGTCCATAGGAATAGGTGCTTGTTGCTGTCCCTCACGAGTGTTATTGTTTCTATTATAGTTTTGGTTATTAGAAAAATTTTTAGGAGAGTTATTGGGACGATAGTTGTTACTTTGGTTATTTTGGTTGAAGTTATTATGATTTTGGGCAAAATTTTGGGAGTTACTATTAGGATTATTGTTATTGTTTTGATTGTTATGTGGGTTGCTTTGATTATTACGTTGTTGATTAGTCGGGTTATTATTTTGCCACCGTTGATTGTTATAGCTTTGTTGGGTCTGACTTTGCGTATTTTGTTGTGTGTTACGAGGTTTACTAGAAAATTTTGGGGCTGTTGTATATTGAGCATAGTATGTATTCTGCTCCCTAATACAAAAGTTAAGCGCTTCTGCGAGGGTTTTGGGTCTCATAGATCTAATGCTTCTTCCTAATGGTTCTCGTAACCCTATGAGAAATGTGTCTAAGCACATCTGTGTATGTAGCTCACGTTTCGATTTTATTATATTTTCGTCCTTGTCATGAATTTTGAAGTGGTTCGTGATAGTCGAATAGATTTCAATAATTTTTGAATAATACTGTTGTACTGTCTCGTTAGTCTGTCTCATGTTGTGTAAGTCTCTTATCAATGAAGTCTCGTTTCGTTTGTCTGAGTAGTGTAGTATTAGGTTCTCGCGAATTGATTCCCAAGTGAGGGGTGTTGCGTACATGTTAAGTACTTCATTTGCTTCACCCGTTATTTTGTTTCTCACTGCTCTAAGGATAACTTGAGCGTATGGAGTCCCATCTATTTCTTTAATAAGCTTAAGGATTTCCTCAACATTAGCAATAAATTCATACAAAAGCCGTGCATTTCCATCGAAATGAGGCAAATCTTGAATAGCATCTGGTATGCGTAATTGGGAAAATACCCGATTTATATCGAAACCACTTGAAGCACTATTCATTTGAAAACTGTTAGCACTGTTAGTATGAGCGGTTTCGGAATTTGGATTTTGAGTTAGATTTAAATCACTAAGTCCTACCGAAACGAATCCAGAATTCTCGGTCATGACTAAAAACTTTCTTGACTTTACCTTACAATAGGGGCTGGACATACAACAATTTAATTTAGGATAGGTTAAGGATACACAGGAGGTACTCACAAAATTTGTAAGATTCGTAGCATTCCGCAGAAACTTTTTAGTTCTCGTTCAATGTCACTATGTGTCCACTATCCTTTATGAGTTGTCTTTCACTTTCACAGGATTGGCGGAACAACCGATATTCTCTCGATTTCACAAACTAGACTTTAAACGGACGGAACGACTACCGACTGCGCCAGTTAACTTTGTAACTACCTCTTCACATAAAAAAAAATCAAAAATTTAATTTTTGTTCACAAGCCGATTTATTCCTTGGTCTTAATTGTAACAATGATAATAACAGAATGTATTTGAATTTAGCTTTTCTTAGGTTTTCACCTTTACAAAAATGCTTCTGCTTATTCAGCAGCAGACAGAATATGAGAATATGAATAGGAATTTTCCAGATAATAGAAATACAAAGTCTAGCGAAAAATGTAACATGAACTTTAGCAAAAATGAAAAATGAAATGGAATTTGAACATATGGATAAAAATGAATTTGATGATGTCGGCGATGCGTGGAGGTATCGTAGCTTGGTGTCAGGGCTGCGTGGAGGTATCGTAACTCACGCGTGGGTCCGCAGGTCTTAAAAAGAAACCGTCCTCTGTCCACGGTCCGTCAAGCCTGTCATTGTCGCATGTCGCTGTGTCTTGGCCTGGCTAAGTGGGCGGAACTTAGCCAGTTAGCCAAAGCGGTGACCACCAGGTAGTCGGAGCGTCAAGGTGGTGATGCGTTTCCGCCAGCGTTGGTCCGCATGCAAAGGGGGGGAAAAGGCCTCGTCCGTCCGGGTGGCCATTTACCCACATCATAAGTCCTGGTGTCGCCTGCCGCGTACAATTCGCCAAGAGCGAGGTGTCTGTCCCAAGTCCGTTAGTCAGGCGTCCTTAAGTCGAGTCAGTCCGCGTCCTGGGCTTCGTTTTGGCCGCTTCGCTTTGGGATCTCTCTCCTCTTTTTTTTTTTTTTTATATTAATCATTTTTTTTTTATGTGACTAGCAAAAATTATTGTAAATACAGAGTGAACGTGTAGTTTTATAAAATTTTGTCAGCCTCCATGGAAGCATTTTCCTTCCTCAGCTGTTTGCAGTCGTCTATCGCAAAACCGTATATAATAAAAGCCAATGGTACACTTGATAAATGCCATAGCGAATGTGCATCAAACGTCCACAAAAACGGTGGGAAGTCCAGATATTCCAAAAT
The DNA here is from genome assembly GCA_964017055.1 of Chloromyia formosa. Taxonomy (NCBI): domain Eukaryota; kingdom Metazoa; phylum Arthropoda; class Insecta; order Diptera; family Stratiomyidae; genus Chloromyia; species Chloromyia formosa. The sequence continues at coordinate 85,177,641 of OZ024815.1, read as the reverse complement.
GAACGCTGGCCCCAATAATAGATAAAAGTACAGGATTTTTTTTCGAGAGTATGGACGACGTTTCCAAACTATCAGAGACCAGATAATCCAACCAACTGCCGAGAAGGCTCCGGTCATTATATTTGCTTTCATGTTAAACGAATAATCAAATTGTCCTTCATGCAAATACATGAAGTAGTTAATGTAGTAGGAGAGAAATGAAATTGTAACAAGAACCCGTAAACGTTTCGATTTGTCGAATAAAAACCTCATAACCATACAGTAAAGTGTAGCTAAAACTATGGAATATGCAAAAACATAATCAAAAAAACTCGGTGAGAATAGTATCACGTGCATGGAAGATTGTTGACCAGAACCAACCGTTTAAACATATTATTGCAAAAACATGCCACAGTTTAGGTTTAGTAGCCATAATTCAGTCAGGGTAATCATAATCATCAATATAGTCGTTACTTTCGCTCTCGCCACGGTAATTCTCTTCATCGCTGTTAGCACTAGCACTTTCCTCCAAATCATTACAACCTCATTTCTTACGTATCAAATCACCCCATCAACCTGGCCATGGCAAATTTGCATATGCAATGGCGGTAACTTATCCGGCATAAAATCGCATACATAATCCGCGGCCAACCATCGCACGACCAACGGCAAACGATTCCACGGACCCACCCGTAACATTTCACTTAAGATTCGAAAATTATATTGAAAATGAGTCTCGTTTCGCTTACGATTTAAACCGGAAATCCGTTTGAGGCGTGACGATTCTTTCGGCTTTTGCCAAGCCCATTCGAACTGCAATGCCGAAATATTATTCGGAAACCCATGAATACTCATCACCATTTTCCATGGACCCTTATTACTGGTTTTCTTGGCGCCACCAAAATCTTTGCCGCGATTATGTTGATTAATACGACGATTTGGATTGACAGTGAAAACGATATAAACTCGATTGCGATATTTCGGTTCCGGATTTTGACTACACAGCATATAGACGCCGTAGAAGTCTTCAATTTTTGCGGCTACTGCTTCCATGATGGAATTCAGTCGGCCCCATCAGCAAAGCGGAACACTAAATTGCTTTAAAACGTCTTATTAATAATACAAAATCCCTAGAAATCAATATTTTTCAGGAACTTTTCGAATACAGCTCACTGCTCACTGCATTTGACACAAATACAATCCACCGTTGTGGCGACCGAACAGCTGTTTTGTTGTCTTCAACTTTCATTCCATTTCAACAACGCATGTTTATTTGAAAGAGGAGAAATGTATTTTATCTGCAACAATTTGCGGTACTTTTCTCATCTGTCAAGTTTACATGTAATCCGCCTTGAAATTGAATGGAAGTTGAAAACAACAAGACAGCGATCAGTTGGCGTGACGTATAATGGCAATTGGAGGATGGAGTTGCCAGCCATTTCTTTAGTACACTACGACATCGGTGTGTGGGAGAGTTGTACTGGTGTTGGAGAAATGTCGAAACTTGGAGTTTGGAAAGATGGGCACGTTGACACTTCCATCCCTGGCACCGATGACCCATGTCATCACTACCAAGCACGGAAGTGGGAACGCAAATCATCCTTCGTTTCCCTCCTTGGCACGGATGACCCATGTCATCGATGGCAAGGACGGAAACGGGGATGCCGCCCATTTTTGTTCGATTTTTATAAATATGTGTGAACTGGGAGTGGAAAGATGGGCACGTTGACACTTCCATCCCTGGCACCGATGACCCATGTCATCACTACCAAGCACGGAAGTGGGAACGCAAATCATCCTTCGTTTCCCTCCTTGGCACGGATGACCCATGTCATCGATGGCAAGGACGGAAACGGGGATGCCGCTGATCTTTGCGCCGCTGTTGCACACCACTTCACTCACTGTACCCGACCATGTTACCGTTCCCCTCCGGTTTATTTCCTCACCATTTCAAATACTAAATTTAGAAATAACTAAGTTACCACGGTGCCCCACGCTCGTGGAGGAGCACCCTCTGCTGCTCCCTCGACGATGGGCCTAATGATTCGGCGCCCCGTGGTTGTTCCGCCCTGTCTAGGTGAAACTCCATATGGATGAGCGCAGTCGTTCCAACGAAATAGCCATACACCTCGGAATACGAATAGTCAGCGGAATGCCTTTTCCCATATACCAGATTGTGACGTCGTATGTCTTACGAGCAACAGCTGCCTGTCAACTCGCGCCTTCTATGTGACCCACTAATCCAATTGGGAAATTCCAAGACGAAAACAGCAACACCTCAGCACCAAATGATAAAGGAAAACACTTCACGTGAAGACTTCCGCAAAATACGCAAGGAAAACCTCACTTTCCGAAGGGAGCGAACACTGAAGATGGCACTTGCGCAAGCGGGAGAGGCACTACAGTGACTTTTACCTCAAAACAATACATTAACTTTTAATAGGGGCAAAACTAAGACAATAATTGTGGATTCCGCGCGTCGCAATCAATTTCCCGAACTGTGAATCAAGCGCAAATTACATATACCGAAACTTCCGCAAAGTGACCCAAGCAGACCACACGACACTTGAAATATGGGAAAAGTTATGACCAACCGCCTTCGTGGTCAGATCCAGAATGACTCCATGACCGGTTCCGTTGTTCCGCTCTCGTGCTTGGCTTTGTTGTCAGCCTGACAAATGGACGCTTTTCATTGGCCAGACCGACGACATCATCCGATAATTCCGTTATTCGAAATTATCGGATGACGTCTTCGTTCAAGTCGAAAATGGCGCTCATTTGCTTAGCGTGGACAACCACCAAGTGAGCTTATTATGGACCAATTACATTGCCGGCAGAAGCAGTCGCAGCCGTTTTTGTGCAAATGTGCATAAGGACCGCGAGTGCTTCCGTCGGCAATATCATCAGCCCATTTCAACACAGGTGATTCTTCGATGCCCCAGTGGCAGCGAAGAATAAGCTGCATGTTTTGAAGTTACACGAAATATAGGTTGCTCATGTTAGGATCGCAGGTCCTTGGCATGAAACACTCCCAGGTGCTTCCCCGACATGTCGGTTAATTTGTAGCATGAGGCACCTATCGCCTCTTTCACCAGGCACTTTACGAATTTCGGTCCTAGCTTCGCGTTATAGTGGGCAATAGCACTACTGGGGGTAAAGTTCCTGCAGTACACCGTTTCCCCAACCTTAAATCTTACAGGCCGGGCCCGCAGGTTATAAGTACGGGCATTAATTTCACCGGCTGCCTGTACCTGAACCTGTTGCCGTATCAGGTCCAATTTTGGATCGGGTGCCACTCCAGCAGTAGGATCTTCCAATTGGTTAACCCTTCGAAGGACGTCGTATGAGCTTCCGTGAAGGAGCATGGTCTGGCCGAACAAGGTAAAGTAAGGCGAAAAGCCGATTGAGCTATGGTACGCGGAACGAAGAGCACAAGTAATTTTCAATAAGTTGCAATCCCAGTCGGACTGATCTGGTTTGACGTAAGCGCGTATAGCTGCGATCAACGAACGATTCACTCGTTCGGACGCGTTTGCTTGTGGTGAATAAAGCGCGGTGTAATAATGCTTTACCCCGTAGCGATCAAGCAGATTATTGAATGTCAACGACTTGAATTGGGTGCCGTTGTCCGATACCACAACTTCAGGTACCCCTAAGGTATGAAACACCCTCTGCTCCAGGAATTCTACGATGACGTGTGAGGTGAACTTTTTTATCGGCTCGACAAAAGGGAATTTTGATAGGCTGTCCAGAACAACAATGGCACCAATGTTGCCTGCCTTTGACCGCGGGTAAGGTCCTATCAAATCTATGTATAGGCGCTGGAACACGCGCTCGGGAACAGGAGGTGAACTCATCGGTGGACGAAGCGGTTGATTTGGGGCCTTAGTTGCCTTGCAAACTGCACAAGCTGACACGTAATCCTTTATTTGGCGACTCATTTTAGGCCAATAAAATAGAGTCCTTAGCCTATAGAGGGTCTTACCATAACCGCCATGAGAACATAAAGGATTATCGTGTGCTTTGCGGATCAGCTCGTGAGTTAGCTCGCTCGGCACCCACAATTTCCACGATGATTCTTCCTGAATTTTGTCCCCGCTCGCGTGGTCCGTACGCCTATACACAAATTGGTCAATGACCTTTAGATCTGGAAGAAGGTGTTGTTCTTCCAAAATTCTCTTTATCAGAGCCGTGTACTCTACCGAGCTAAAATGGAGAGAGTCAAGGTCTACGTCTAGTGAAATATCCTGCGAGGCTTGCAGTTCCGATATTTCACCTTCGAGCACCCTGGACAGAGCGTCAGGAACCACGTTGAGACTGCCTTTACGATGGCGAATCTCAAAACGAAACCCTTGCAGATTTAGGGCCCAACGGGCCAACCGACCGTGCAGGTCTCTCAAGCTCATGAGCCATTTCAGGGAGGCGTGGTCTGTCACAACTTCAAACTCCTGCCCTTCCACATAAGGTCGGAATTTCTTGATTGCTGTGACAGCCGCCAAGCACTCCTGCTCCGTTACGGTGTAGTTACGCTGCGCGGTTGTCAGTTTTTGCGACATGAAGGCGATAGGTACTTCCTCGCCAGTGTCTTGTCTTGGGGGGCAAAACTCCTCTTCCATAGTCCTCCGCGTGGGCGCCTCCTGGAACGGCAGTGGTCACTGACCATTGCCAACCAACGTCAAGCCGCCAGTGATGGCGGTGCGATGATTTGGTTGAGGTACCCCTGTGGTGTGGGGTGTGAAAAAAAATACCACGGCCTTTCCCTTTGAGGGCCTGTCGTTAAAACCGACAATCAAAGGACAGGATGTGTATGCCAGCAACTTGCACTATCCGAAATCTTTATATGCTAACGAAACGTCAACTATGCCTCGGATAAGGACTGACTCAACGGTTACGACTTTTAGCTATCGTACAATGACAAAGATTGGATTCTGGAATGTGCGTACTCTCCTGGACAATGGATCAGAAGGTCCCCAGAACGCACGATTTCTTCAATTAGAGAGTGAATTTCTGAGGTACAAATTAAATATCTTAGGAGTTAGTGAGATAAGATGGTGGAACAGCGGAGAATTCATCTCTCCAACGGGCAGCACTGTAATGTTGTACTCCGGTAAAGCTACCGGTAGTCGTCGTGAGTCAGGTGTGGGGCTCCTTTTAACCAGAGCCGCGCGAAACTGTCTCTTATCCTGGGAACCGGTCTCTGACAGGGTCTTGACCGCCAGGTTCCGGACCAAAATGAGAAACATCTCAATAATACAATGTTATGCCCCTACTGAACCCGACAATGTCTTGGCAAAAGACTCCTTCTACGAAGAACTAAACGCCGTTCAGAGCAGAACACCTAAAGGTGACATTATAATGGTTATGGGTGATTTGAATGCGAAAGTTGGCGCTGATAACTATGGGCTCAGACATGTGATGGGGAGACACGGTCTTGGTGATCGTAATGACAACGGTGAAAGATTTGTAGAGTTCTGCAACTTTCACAGTCTCTTCATCGGTGGTACTATGTTTGAGCATAAGGACCACCACAAAATCAGTTGGTCCTCTGTTGATCGGCGCAGAACACAAAATCAGATCGACCATTTTGCCATTAGTAAAAGATTCAAGAGTTGCCTCCTGGACGTGCGAAACAAGAAGGGTGCCGATATTGGGATGGGAAGAGACCATTATCTTATGATCGCTAATGTTCGATTGCGTATTGCAGCCGTGCGCCGCCCCAGCGACGAAAGATCCAGGCCCCGCAAATTCAACACCGCTCGATTAAAAAATCCAGCTGTCTTACAACAATATAATGACCATCTTGCGCAAAAAGCGGCTGAGATAACTAGTCACCCAGATAGTGACATAAACGAAAACTGGGATGCCATAAAAAATGCGTACATTGATAGCGCAAATACCATCCTTGGCCCAAACCCGGATTGCCGGAATAAGCCCTGGATGTCCGACGCTTCATGGCAGCGGATTGTTGAAAGAAAGGAGCTGAAAGTTCGTTTGGCTGCAGCATCAGACGACAATCGAAGCAGCATCGAACTCCTTTACCGTCAGAAAGCTCGAGAAGTTCAGCGTAGTGTGCGACGCGATAAAAGAGTTTATGCCAATTCTCTTTTAGCGTCAGCAGAAGAAGCCGCTAGAAGTAACAACTTAAACGCCGTATACGGTGTCATCAAGGAGTTTACAGGTGGTCGTAACTCCTGCCAACATCCGGTGAAAGATAGTGATGGAAAGCTACTTATCTTGGAAGAAGATCAAATGAGGCGGTGGAAAGAACACTTCGCCGCGGTCTTGAACCGTGTAACCTCTGGTGAAGTTCCCCCTCATATAGATAATTTAGCTAACCATCAAAATGTGCGTATACGGTCCACTGCCCCGACTAAAGAGGAAATAGTCACTGCAATTATTGCACTAAAACGAGGAAAGGCCGCCGGACTTGACGGCATCCCTGCCGAACTTTATCAAGCAGCGCCAAGCGTAACTGCCGATTTGCTGCACCCACTTGTTGATAAAGCGTGGAATACAGAGACCTTTCCCACTGAGTGGAAGGAAGGTTTGATCATCAAACTTCCAAAGAAGGGTAGCCTCACAGACTGTAATAATTGGAGGGGCATTTGTGTGCTTCCTGCCGTTGCCAAGATAATAGCTAAAATCGTCCTGGAAAGACTAAAGGCCCACTTAGAAAGCACAATTGATGAAGAGCAGGCTGGCTTTCGATCCGGATTCTCCTGTGTCGATCACATTAACACCTTGCGAATCATCATCGAGCAATGCGCTGAATACGATTCTCCGCTTCACTTGCTTTTCATCGATTTCGAAAAGGCTTTCGATAGTGTGAACCGGGATTCTATATGGGCGGCCTTGCGCAGGAGAGGCATCCCTGAGAAGCTTGTGGCTATTATTAAGGCAACCTATGACGGCGCGAAATGTCGCGTTCTGCATAAAGGTAAGGTGTCGGGGGACTTTGAGATTCGCAGTGGAGTTCGGCAGGGGTGCATCCTCTCACCGATCCTATTCCTCATTGTGATCGGCGATGTGTTGCATGCAGCCCTATCCGGACTCGACAGAGGAATTCAATGGACTTTGACATCTTATCTACAACATCTTGACTACGCTGACGACATATGCCTACTCTCCCACAAAATCATGGATCTGTCCGCAATGGCGTTAGATCTCGAGAGGGAGGCAAGCAAGGTTGGGCTAAAGATTAATACCAACAAGACCAAGGTTCTTAGCCCGCCGTTGCGAAAAAGAAATCCGACACCTATTGCCATCAATATTAATGGGCAGCCTGTGGAGAAGGTGGACAACTTCGTCTACCTGGGTAGCATTGTTGCCGAAAATGGTGGTACGGAGCAGGACATCGCTCGTCGTATCAACCAGGCTAAACGCGCATACGGCATGCTGTCCAAAATCTGGCAGAGCAGTTATCTCAGCATCAAGACCAAGCTGGGCCTGTTTCGCTCCCTGGTACTATCAGTGCTTTTGTATGGGAGCAGTACATGGAAAGTTTCCGTAGGAGTTACCAGAAAGCTGCAAGTTTTCGTCAACTCATGTCTTCGTCGAATTTTAAGAATTTTCTGGCCCGAAACAATATCAAATGGAGAGCTAAGTCGGCGTACGGGTCAGATGCCAATCGACGAATTGATACGCAGGCGAAAATGGCAGTGGATAGGTCACACATTGCGGAAGAGTGATAACTGCATTGCTTTGCATGCCATGAAGTGGAACCCCATTTCCAACCAAGGCCGACCAAGAGGGGGTCCTCGAATCACATGGCGTCGATCTGTGGCAAAGGAGTGTCAGGTACTGGGTAAGTCTTTTGGGGAGTTGCGCCCCATTGCCCAGAACAGAGTACGATGGCGTGCAGGAGTAGTTGACGCGCTATGCCCCGCTAGGGGTTAAGGCAAAGTAGTAGTATACCTTCCAGGCTCGCATCACAATGGATGGAAAAGGGGCGTGAGAAATCGGGGCTGTGTAGGACAGGCGCTGAAGTAAGGCTTGCCTTTAGGGCTTGGAAAGCACCTAGCGCCTCAGTAGTCCACAAAACTTACAACCTTTGCGCAGCATATCTGTGAGCGGAGCAGTCACGGCTGAGAAATTCGGCACAAATCGGCGGTACCACCCGCAGACTCCCAGAAAGCGGCGTAGCTGTCGTACCGTCTTGGGTAGTGGAAAATTCTCAATAGCTTCCACTTTGTCCGGGTCCGTTCGGACAGTTCCGTCACCGATCACATGTCCGAGATACTTGACTTCCTTCACCAGGAAGTGGCTCTTTTCGGCATTCAGCGTTAGGCCTGCTTCACGCATACAATTGGCAACCCTGCGCAGGAGATCGTCTAGGTACACGAACACCTGATGACGGATATCGGCCGGGATGACCTTATCCATTAGTCTCTGCATCGTTTGGGGAGCATTGCACAACCCAAACGGCATAGTGACGAATTCATAGAGGGGTCGTCCTGGCACAGTGAAAGCGGTTTTATCCCTTGATTCCTCATCGAGCGGAATTTGCCAGAAGGCGTCCTTTAAGTCAAGGCTGCTGATATACTCAGCCTTAGGCAGCCGACTTAATATTCCGTCGATGAGGGGTAGGGGATAAACGTCTGTTGTGGTGACGCTATTCACCTTTCGTGCATCTAGGCATAAACGCACTTTGCCTGGCTTTACAACCACTGTCACTGGGGATGCCCAACTGCTTTGGGACTCCTCGATAACTCCCATCTCCAGCATCCGATCTAACTCCGCGAACATGAACTTTTCTACCGCCGGTGACACAGCGAAGTGGCGTTGCTTAATCGGTTTATTTAAGCCAACGTCGATTGTGTGCTTAATGAGGGTAGTACGGCCCAGTCCTTGCTTGGCGTAGGATGGGAAGCTGGAGATGATAGTATCGAGGGTTGCCCTCTGTTCAGGCGATAACGGATGTCGATTGTCAATGGCAGAAAGTTCACTTACGTCAGGTGTTAAAGACGGATTAGCAAAGGCAAAAATATCACGCGCAAGATTGAAGGTACGAACAAAGTCAGCTCCAAGGTATAACTCCTGGCTCAAAGTAGGTATTATTAGTAACGTCATGGTTTTAGTTGTTCCTCGAAAGGTAACTGCACCAGTCGTTCGTCCCAGCGTTGTATGGGGTGTGGCATCGGCGTGAGGGTTAAGCGGTACGGCTTCCAAGGGTGTAGATTGTCTGCAACAAATCTTTTGGCAAAGTTTGCCGATATGCAGGACACGGAGGCGCCTGTATCCACTAAACCCACGATCTCCTCACCGAACGTGGACACCTTGAGATAGGGACGGATGTCTCCGGCAGGCTGATCGACCAGCACCGCTGAACAATGGTGACGCCGGGATTGTTTGACGTTTCGCCAGAATTCGCGAAGCCGCAGGGTGGAGCTTTTGGGCTTTGGCTTGGGAGTTTCGTCGCCTTCGAAAATCCGTTGACGTGCGAGTTGGTATTCGGCCAACCGAACATGATAGGGTCGGGTTGGTCCTAACGGTGCTGATTTGAGCCTTGGAGCATGTTCTCGTTCATTATTCGGGTCGCCTGTCTGAGTGCCATGCGACACCATCAATCGTATAGACGGAGTATCAGAGGCAGGTGGTGGTAATACTGAGAGACTGGGTGTAGAACCTAGAGCAGAGGTGTTCAGAGGGATCTCCGTATCGAGATAGTTGGCTGATGACAGAGGAGTTGCTGATGACAGAGGAGAGGCAGAATGTATGTCAGGGGCAGATGATATAGCTGGTTGTGCGAGTATGGAAGAAGCGGCAGGTACAAGCGTATTGGCTGTGAGCGAGGATGCAGCATCTGGCAGAGCAGCAGAGTCATCTAGTCGCATTGTGTCCCCCGCGAAGATGTCTGGATGGAACGCATCTTCGCTGGCAAGTTTTTTGGACCGCTACATTTATGACATTGTGGCTTAATAACGTTGGCTGCTCCGCAACCATAGCAAAAGATCTTGCGCTCTGCAGCACACGTATCGTACCGGTGTCCCTTCTGTCGGCAGTTCCAGCACATCAAGGATGTTGCCAGTTCTGCTACATCAGGGCCACGTCGGTGTTCCAAAAGCTGTTCATTAGCCTCTTCTTCAAAGTCAGAACTGGGGTGTTGTAATTCGGACACATAAGGGCGCGGGAATTGTCGAGGTGGGCGGCTGTGGTGGGTTTCAGCATCATCGTTCTCCATTCGGAGCACATAGGTACGGAGCTCACGAATGGATCGAATGTCCTCATGCAAAATCTCGCGTCGGTAATCCGGTCGTAGATTACTTCTTAACACTTCAAGTAAGTCTGCCTCTTACATTGCGTGGTTCAAGCGGTCTGTCAATTTCAACACACTGTCATAAAAGACATCAAACGATTCATTATGGCGTTGCGTTCTGTGTCGGATCAACTTCAGGATGTCGAGATCGGTTAACCGATCTCGGAATTGATCCCGAAGTGACTCCTGAATTGCAACCCACTCTAAGGAACCGTATGAGCGGTGGTAGCGCCAATACCATTCGCTTGCTTTGCCGATCAGCAACACGTGGAAGCAATTCACTAGCGCCGTGAAGTCTCCTCCTAATGTTTGTTGTGTGAGGACTTCAACCTTGTAGAGGAAAGAATCCACCGTGACGTTGGAATCTTCCCCACTAAACTTAAGGTTCCATGACGCTAGGATTTGCGCCACCTTTTCCGGTGAACGGAATGACGCTTGCTGATCGACGGCAGGGTGACGAGGTTGCCATTGCTGGTGGTGGTTTGGCGGGTGATTAGCACGCATCGGACGAGTTCTGGGAGGCGCTCTACCTGACAGTTCTTGCTGCTGATGACGAGACTCCGCTTGCCGGGTGTTAATTCGAGGAACGGGTTGATCCGGATACAAGAAATTATTCCGCGGGGGATTAGTCCTTCGGCTGTCTCCAGCTCCCTGTGGATGACTACGGAGCGCTACTCCCGAAGGGTTTGGGTTCGCGCTCGCCGTGACGACTTGATCTCGTACCGCCGAGATGACCAGAGCCTGTAATCGTGGTAAGAGCTGGCTAATGAGGTCGCTTTCAGCAGGTGGCTGAGCTTCAGCTTGGGAGTCCGCGGTGGTGTCATGGCTTGGCTGATGGTCTGCCAAATCGCCATGAATACTCGGTGGCTGGTTACGAGTTTGTGACCGCGTCATTGGCCTATTGCCCCGAGGGATAGCGCCTCTCAATGTAGGTGGTGAGAGAGGACGCATGTAGGGTTCATCCCTTGAGGGCCCAGCACCTACCGCCGATAGGGGTGGAAATCGGGGAACTAACTGTTCTGGGATCACTGGCTGTCGACAATTTGGGCAGGTGTCTTGGGTTTTAATCCAGCCCATGATGCACACTTGGTGGAAGTAGTGCTGAGAAGGCGTGCTCACCAGCTCCTCATTGGCCCTCATGTCTGCTCGACAGATGGTGCAGTGATTGCCATTCTCCTCTGCCAACCGATTACCCCGACTGGGACCTTCGGTGTCATATTCCATACTATGCTCCAATGGCATGCTGATAGGGGTTCCCAAAGAGAATTTCCCAATAGGAGAATAGGATCCAAGAAGCAATAGATTTGTATCCGTCTATTAAGACCGGATACGAGTACGATGTTATAAGACAAATCGAGAAAAAAAAAATGCCAGCGGTAATAATTCGACAGTCGAACCCACGAGAGTTGGCCGACCCCAAAAAAAATAACACGTATGGTATCGATAAGCAGAGGCGTATCGAGGATAAGATTTGAAAGAGCGGTATATGGCCCGACAACGTACGGGGTATAAGAAATTCAAGGTATAACCCGCAATAATTGGCCGAACCCCAAAAAAATTGTGCAGGATATAATAATACCCAAATAAGTATGATATCGATACGTGAGTGAGTATCGATAATATGAATTGAAAAAAAACGGTATATGGCCCGACAACGTACGGGGTATAAGAAATTCAAGGTATAACCCGCAATAATTGGCCGAACCCCAAAAAAAATTGTGCAGGATATAATAATACCCAAATAAGTATGATATCGATACGTGAGTGAGTATCGATAATATGAATTGAAAAAAAACGGTATATGGCCCGACAACGTACGGGGTATAAGATTATATAATATAGGTATAATATATATAATAGGATAATAATATACAATGTAAATATAGGTATAATATATATAATAGAATAATATAATGCAATATAATAGAAAGTCATATAATGTAATGTAATATAGGGTGATATAGTAATATAATATAATATACGCATAGAAAAATGAGGGAGGTAACCAGTTGAATAAGATATTTTTTTCTTGACAATGCAACTAGTATATGGTATACATGGTCTAAAACCATCAGAATAGCCTACGATAAACGATATACGTAATAATCAAATGACGATGTAGCGATATATAGTATCTATGGTCTAAACCCATAAAAATAAAATAAGATAAATGATATATGTAATAATCAAACGACAATGTAGCGATATATCGTATATGTGGTCTAAAAACCATAGAAATAGAATACGATAAGCAATATATGTAATAATCAAGACGACAATTTAGCGGTATATAGCATACATGGTCTAAAACCATAAAAATAGAATAAGATAAGCAATATATGTAATAATAAATCGACAAAGTAGAGAATATATTGTATACATGGTCTAACACCATAAAATAAGATAAGCGATATATGTTATTATAGTATATATGGTCTAACACCAAAAAAAGGAAGTGGAATAAGATAAGCGATATAAGTAATTATCATGTATGGTCTAACACCAAAAAGGAAATGGAATAAGATAAGCGATATAAGTAATTATCATGTATAGTCTAACACCATTCTTCTTCCTCTTCTTCCCTCTACACCATCGCGATTTGATGATTAAAAAAAAAAAAATAAATATGTAACTGGCCTGCATAAGCAAAAGGGGATTCAAAAAAAAAAAAAAAAAGAATTAGCCGAATCGCTTCCCTCACCCAACTTGTCCCTACCGACAGCAGGAAACACGTCGTATAGCTGGCACCATTGCCTACTCACGCAATTCGGAATTTCAATTTGCCGGACTTCGAAGTTGGATGGGTTGACGACTCGGGCTAAGAAATACAAGAAATTATTTTTTTAAGGACCACTGATCTGTCACACATAGGTGAGGAAGTGTCCTCCTGACTTCACGGTCGAAATATCGAAAAAATCAACATCAACATTCCGCGATTCTCGTGAAGTAAGGAGAGCATCCTTCACAGAGTACATTATGTACCCTACACACGACACAAGACAGATCAGGGCCTGTTTAGGGAGGGGAAATACTACTTTAAAAGGATGTGGAGGGGGAAGGAACACCAGTCCTAGGGTCTGCCTGGGCAAAGATCAGCGTGAAGCCGTAATCACGAGGATTGGGGGTGCCAAAGCACTCCTAAACTTTAAGAACCGGTGCAGTCGGACATATAAAATGTGAGGACCCGAGATGGAGTTGGGTCCTCTTCGTCCAAGGACAAAAGCTACATGATTTTTGGCCCCACGTTGGGCGCCATTTGTAATAATGGAAATCGGAGGACGAGGGTTGGCATGGCCGTGAAGGCCTATAGGACACCAAGTGTCAACGAACCACTCTCCGGAGGACTACCTGTGACGTGCGCTGGCAGACCAGCTCAGCTGTCGGGAGTAGTGGGGTGGGATATGCACGGCAGTCACCGGCCTCCTCCATCATTAACAAAAAAAAGGTATCGCACGTCTGCCCGTTACTCACAAAAGAAAACGCAAAATAAACTACCAAGATCGAAAAAAAAAATGTACAAAAAAAGAGAAAACCTAATAGCGACGACGAACGTCAAACTCCCAAAAAAATATAAAGAAACAAAAGACGCAAAGTCCCGTGCAGGGACACAGGGCTGCAACAGCCAAACTACACACAGGCACAAGGCCGAAAATACAATAAAGACGGGAATACCGTCCTATCAGGACAGATTCTTCACTTCTACAGGCCCGTTGAGCCTTATGGTATTAATCGGCTCTATATGAGCCCCAGATGTTGTGGGCTCCGGCGCGTCCATGCCCTCCCAGCCATGGGTTTCGGGCGCCTAAAAAGTTAGAAACCCCCTAAATTATATGAATATTTACGGCGCGATATAGAGAGAGAGGAAGAGAAGGAAGGCTTTCCGTCCCATAAAAATAAAACAAAAAAAAAATTCAATTCTTCAATGTAGGAATATTTTCCTTTTACCAAATGAAGTTCAACGATGACTCGCTCGCGGTGTAATTTAATTCATTCGTGCGAGAATCGATGTCATCACAAAAATTAATTCAATTCAAGTTAGAGAAGATTCCGGTAGCGCAAGGCGAAGCCAATCGGCCCGTAGATCAGTCCATAAAGTCCTCCTGTCCGTAGGGAGTGTGTTCTGTCTGGCACGCGTGGGTCCGCAGGTCTTAAAAAGAAACCGTCCTCTGTCCACGGTCCGTCAAGCCCGTCATTGTCGCATGCCGCTGTGTCTTGGCCTGGCTAAGTGGGCGGAACTTAGCCAGTTAGCCAAAGCGGTGACCACCAGGTAGTCGGAGCGTCAAGGTGGTGATGCGTTTCCGCCAGCGTTGGTCCGCATGCAAAGGGGGGGAAAAGGCCTCGTCCGTCCGGGTGGCCATTTACCCACATCATAAGTCCTGGTGTCGCCTGCCGCGTACAATTCGCCAAGAGCGAGGTGTCTGTCCCAAGTCCGTTAGTCAGGCGTCCTTAAGTCGAGTCAGTCCGCGTCCTGGGCTTCGTTTTGGCCGCTTCGCTTTGGGATCTCTCTCCTCTTTTTTTTTTTTTTTATATTAATCATTTTTTTTTTTTTTATGTGACTAGCAAAAATTATTGTAAATACAGAGCGAACGTGTAGTTTTATAAAATTTTGTCAGCCTCCATGCAAGCATTTTCCTTCCTCAGCTGTTTGCAGTCGTCTATCGCAAAACCGTATATAATAAAAGCCAATGGTACACTTGATAAATGCCATAGCGAATGTGCATCAAACATCCACAAAAACGGTGGGAAGTCCAGATATTCCAAAATGAACGCTGGCCCCAATAATAGATAAAAGTACAGGATTTTTTTCGAGAGTATGGACGACGTTTCCAAACTATCAGAGACCAGATAATCCAACCAACTGCCGAGAAGGCTCCGGTCATTATATTTGCTTTCATGTTAAACGAATAATCAAATTGTCCTTCATGCAAATACATGAAGTAGTTAATGTAGTAGGAGAGAAATGAAATTGTAACAAGAACCCGTAAACGTTTCGATTTGTCGAATAAAAACCTCATAACCATACAGTAAAGTGTAGCTAAAACTATGGAATATGCAAAAACATAATCAAAAAAACTCGGTGAGAATAGTATCACGTGCATGGAAGATTGTTGACCAGAACCAACCGTTTAAACATATTATTGCAAAAACATGCCACAGTTTATTTGGCCTACAACTTAATAATGAGACTTTTTTTAGAGATGGCAACACCGATAAACCAATGGTAGTCCATCTTTGACATACATACCATTTGAAGTTTGTATTCATAAGCTGTCAATGTCAGTATAAACATTTCGTGTTGATTGTTGACAACGTATTTTACCGGACCATGGAAAGTTTCGAAAATTCACGAAAAAAACAACATTTGCGGGAAGTTTTACTTGGACATTATTTTGCTAAGAAGACTGCAGCTCAGAGTCATAAATTGCTCGTGGAAGTTTACGGTGACGATGCTTTTTCGCGTGCACAGTGTTTTCGGTGGTTTCATCGGTTCAAAAATGATAATTTCGACATTACCGACGAAGAGCGACCTGGCCAGCCAAAAAAGTTTGAAGACGAAGAATTGACGAAATTACTCGAAGAAGATTCGTGCCAAACTCAAAAAGAGTTGGCAATTTCGTTGGAAGTGGCTCAGCAAGCCATATCGAAGCGGTTAAAATCACTGGGAATGATCCAAAAGCAAGGCCACTGGGTTCCGTACGAGTTGAAGCCAAGAGATGTTGAGAGGCGCTTTTGCATGTGCGAACAACTGCTTCAAAGGCAAAGACGGAAGGGTTTTTTGCATCGTATTGTGACCGGCGATGAAAAGTGGATTCATTATGATAACCCAAAGCGAAAGAAATCATGGGGACCGCCCGGGCACCAATCAACATCGACCGCGAAGCCAAATATTCATGGTTCCAAGCTTATGCTCTGCATTTGGTGGGACCAGATCGGTGTTCTTTATTATGAGCTGCTAAAACCGAATGAAACCATTGACGGGCAGCGCTATCGACTGCAATTGATGCGTTTGAGTCGAGCATTGCGTGAAAAACGGCAACAATTTGCTGAAAGGCACGACAAAATAATTCTTCAGCATGACAATGCTCGCCCTCATGTTGCGCAAGTCGTGAAAACGTACCTGGAAACAACCAAATGGGAAGTGCTACCCCACCCGCCGTATAGCCCTGACATTGCTCCATCCGATTACTATTTGTTCGCTTCGATGACTCATGCGTTGGCTGATCAGCACTTCACTTCATATGAGGATACTAAGAACTGGCTCGATTCATGGATAGCCTCGAAACCCCAAGATTTTTTTCGCGACGGAATTCGTAGACTTCCCGAAAGATGGGAGAAAGTTATCGCTGCTGATGGCCAATATTTTGAATAATTTAGTTATATGAATAAATCTATGAATAAATGCCCAAAATTCCAAAAAAAAGTCTCATTATTAAGTTGTAGACCATATAGGTTTAGTAGCCATAATTCAGTCAGGGTAATCATAATCATCAATATAGTCGTTACTTTCGCTCTCGCCACGGTAATTCTCTTCATCGCTGTTAGCACTAGCACTTTCCTCCAAATCATTACAACCTCATTTCTTACGTATCAAATCACCCCATCAACCTGGCCATGGCAAATTTGCATATGCAATGGCGGTAACTTATCCGGCATAAAATCGCATACATAATCCGCGGCCAACCATCGCACGACCAACGGCAAACGATTCCACGGACCCACCCGTAACATTTCACTTAAGATTCGAAAATTGTATTGAAAATGAGTCTCGTTTCGCTTACGATTTAAATCGGAAATCCGTTTGAGGCGTGACGATTCTTACGGCTTTTGCCAAGCCCATTCGAACTGCAATGCCGAAATATTATTCGGAAACCCATGAATACTCATCACCATTTTCCATGGACCCTTATTACTGGTTTTCTTGGCGCCACCAAAATCTTTGCCGCGATTATGTTGATTAATACGACGATTTGGATTGACAGTGAAAACGATATAAACTCGATTGCGATATTTCGGTTCCGGATTTTGACTACACAGCATATAGACGCCGTAGAAGTCTTCAATTTTTGCGGCTACTTCCATGATGGAATTCAGTCGGCCCCATCAGCAAAGCGGAACACTAAATTGCTTTAAAACGTCTTATTAATAATACAAAATCCCTAGAAATCAATATTTTTCAGGAACTTTTCGAATACAGCTCACTGCTCACTCCATTTGACACAAATACAATCCACCGTTGTGGCGACCGAACAGCTGTTTTGTTGTCTTCAACTTTCATTCCATTTCAACAACGCATGTTTATTTGAAAGAGGAGAAATGTATCTGCAACAATTTGCGGTACTTTTCTCATCTGTCAAGTTTACATGTAATCCGCCTTGAAATTGAATGGAAGTTGAAAACAACAAGACAGCGATCAGTTGGCGTGACGTATAATGGCAATTGGAGGATGGAGTTGCCAGCCATTTCTTTAGTACACTACGACATCGGTGTGTGGGAAAGTTGTACTGGTGTTGGAGAAATGTCGAAACTTGGAGTTTGGAAAGATGGGCACGTTGACACTTCCATCCCTGGCACCGATGACCCATGTCATCACTACCAAGCACGGAAGTGGGAACGCAAATCATCCTTCGTTTCCCTCCTTGGCACGGATGACCCATGACATCGATGGCAAGGACGGAAACGGGGATGCCGCCCATTTTTGTTCGATTTTTATAAATATGTATGAACTGGGAGTGGAAAGATGGGCACGTTGACACTTCCATCCCTGGCACCGATGACCCATGTCATCACTACCAAGCACGGAAGTGGGAACGCAAATCATCCTTCGTTTCCCTCCTTGGCACGGATGACCCATGTCATCGATGGCAAGGACGAAAATGGGGATGCCGCCCATCTTTGCGCCGCTGTTGCACACCACTTCACTCACTGTACCCGACCATGTTACCGTTCCCCTCCGGCTTATTTCCTCACCATTTCAAACACTAAATTTAGAAATAACTAAGTTACCACGGTGCCCCACGCTCGTGGAGGAGCACCCTCTGCTGCTCCCTCGACGATGGGCCTAATGATTCGGCGCCCCGTGGTTGTTCCGCCCTGTCTAGGTGAAACTCCATATGGATGAGCGCAGTCGTTCCAGCGAAATAGCCATACACCTCGGAATACGAATAGTCAGCGGAATGCCTTTTCCCATATACCAGATTGTGACGTCGTATGTCTTACGAGCAACAGCTGCCTGTCAACTCGCGCCTTCTATGTGACCCACTAATCCAATTGGGAAATTCCAAGACGAAAACAGCAACACCTCAGCACCAAATGATAAAGGAAAACACTTCACGTGAAGACCCGCAAAATACGCAAGGAAAACCTCACTTTCCGAAGGGAGCGAACACCGAAGATGGCACTTGCGCAAGCGGGAGAGGCACTACAGTGACTTTTACCTCAAAACAATACATTAACTTTTAATAGGGGCAAAACTAAGACAATAATTGTGGATTCCGCGCGTCGCAATCAATTTCCCGAACTGTGAATCAAGCGCAAATTACATATACCGAAACTTCCGCAAAGTGACCCAAGCAGACCACACGACACTTGAAATATGGGAAAAGTTATGACCAACCGCCTTCGTGGTCAGATCCAGAATGACTCCATGACCGGTTCCGTTGTTCCGCTCTCGTGCTTGGCTTTGTTGTCAGCCTGACAAATGGACGCTTTTCATTGGCCAGACCGACGACATCATCGGATAATTCCGTTATTCGAAATTATCAGATGACGTCTTCGTTCAAGTCGAAAATGGCGCTCATTTGCTTAGCGTGGACAACCACCAAGTGAGCTTATTATGGACCAATTACATTGCCGGCAGAAGCAGTCGCAGCCGTTTTTGTGCAAATGTGCATAAGGACCGCGAGTGCTTCCGTCGGCAATATCATCAGCCCATTTCACATTCCATGCTAATACTGAGAGAAGGAACATTTTTCGTGCGAACGTAACTTTTGACAGCTTTTGTATGAAATTTCGCACAAAAAATTGATCTTAGTACCTAGCTTTAGCCCGAAAAACTGGTGTTAGTACTAAACTTCCAAGTCTTAAGCTGGCAGACACAACCGTAACTTTTGAAAAACAAAGTGTGATAATATTTTTTTTCAACTAATAAATTAGCACTTAAAAATACTCATATTTAGTACACTTCTTTCAATGATGTCTGCTACTTTTGTTCTGCAAGCTTAAAGAGAGGTCTAAAATCTGACTAAAATTGCTGGCAAATTGGAAGATTTCGACATTACACACGGTCAAATATTAGATAAACTATGATCAAACTAATTTAACATCATATAACACATACATATATTAGCAAATACTTTATTTCTTACAATGTTTGCGAAAATGTTCATCAACATAAAATACAAGTCGCCCGCCAATGTAACACAATAATTTAAAAATGGACATAAGTCCCTGTTTCTCCAAAGTATGATAATTTGAGCAAAATTATTGAATACATTTCGCTCAAATCGATATTATTTATACTCCAATAATTACTTCCTTTTCTTTTTATTTTTTTCGTTATTCATAATTTCAGATTTTCGCTTTTGACCTGCCTTTCCAGATTGTCCAGTGTTTGTAAGGACACCGCTTCCACTTTTAGCTGCTTTCTTTTTTTTCTCCTGACGTTCTTTCTCTTCCAGTTCTTGATTTTCACGTTCAATAAGAGTGATGAGAGTATTACAGCGACGCTGAAGTTCTAACGCTGTTCGAGACTTTAAGAACCAATCGAAACGAAACTGAGCCGACGCCCTGCAATCAAATGTCAGTTACTATGTATTACGAGCATGATAAATTATTATTTGCTACCTAATTGCCGCCCGCAATTCTTCGTAGACATTTTCTTTATCGAAACCGAGCTTGTGAAGCATACAAACAAGGAATCTATCCTCAACTTCGGTATAATTTTTCCCCTTGTTGTTTCCATACTGCAATCTAAGCTGATGGAATGGGGCTCGATAACGCGACATCTGTTTAATAATGTAATAATTGAAGTAATTTATGGTGACAATTTTCCACAGCTAATGGCTGAGTTTTGGCCAACACTAACAGTAAATAACAGAAGTAAAGTGTTGTGTATCCGTAAGTGGAAGAGACGTGCTCGGTAGCCATAAAGTCTGCATCACCACTTTACAATGTTGCATCTGGGGAACATGGGTTCGCTCCCCGTCGCGTTAATAAAATCTGCCTGTGGATATTATTAGAATTCCCACGGCGCTTTTCATTCGAATCAAATACCCGATAGTTTTTGAAATTTGGGAAATTCCGAGTTACATGGTACCATTTTCATACTTTCAAGAGCAATTCAGTTCGGATCGAATTACATGATTCGTTTCTACATCATTTCTAAACAAATACATCATCATCATCATCGTGGCGCGACAGCCCGACGTCGGACCTTGGCCGCCTGGATCATTGTCCTCCAATTATCTCGGTCCCGTGACCGCGTCCTCCAATTTTGGAAGCCCAGCAGCTGCGCGGCGTCCACACCTACTGAGCTCTCCCAACGAGATCTCGGTCGTCTTCGCAGTCTCGCTCCGTCGACTCGTTCTGCATTCATTACTCTCTTAGGCATACGATCATCGTCCATTCTTTGTACATGTCCTGCCCGTTGAAGTCGTTGTAGTTTGACGATTTTCGAAACTTGCAGCTCATCGTACATTTCATACAACTCATGGTTGTACCGGATGCGCCATCCATCCATGTTTTCGGAGGCTTGAGTTAGGGTCCATGCTTCGCAGCCATAGCATAGCACTGGTCGTACAATGGTTTTGTACACGCGGAGCTTCGTGTTTCTGTGCACATGCTTCGATTTCATTATGGGGAGAACCGAGAAGAAAGTCTTATTAGCTAACTGTATCCGTCGCTTGATTTCGTCAGTTTCGTTGGCGTCCCTTGACAAGTTGCAACCCAGGTAAATGAAGTTGTTCACGAACTCGATGTTGAGGTCCCCCACATTGATGCTCGGTTGTGCAGGTGTTCTTGTCGCCGACTGCATCATTATTTTAGTTTTACCCTCGTTAATACGTAATCCAACTTCCTTTGCAGCGGTATCGAGCGTATGCAGAAGTTCTTCTGCGTCGGCCAATCTTCGGGACATGACATGACATGACAGCGTACGCTGCTAATTGTGTCGACTTGATGAGTAGCGTCTTGCTGTTGTCCATATTCATGGCCCGAATAACGTATTCCAGTGCTACGTTGAAGATCGTCGGTGCCAGTCCATCGCCCTGTTTCAAACCAGTGCGTATTTCAAATAGATCAGTGAGTCTATTATGTATCCTGACTTGTGACACGGAGTTGGTCATCGTCATCTTTGTCAGTCACACTAATTTGGCCGGTATACCAAATTGCAGCATGATGTTGTACAGTACTCCACGATCGATACTGTCATATGCCTGCTTGAAGTCGACAAAGATTTGGTATACGTTTACGTTGTATTCCCAGCACCTCTGGAGTATCAGTTTGACTGAGAAGAGCTGATCGGTTGTGGAGCGACCAGGTCTGAAACCGCTTTGATATTCGCCAATGACTCGTTCTGCGTACGGTTTTATTCTATTTTCCAGAATTTTCGCCAAAATTTTATAGGACGTACAAACTAGTGAGATGCCCCTGTAATTCTCACACCGCAGTTTATCTCCCTTTTTGTGAATTGGACAGATGATGCTTCTGCGCCAATCGTCTGGGATCACCTCGTCCTCCCATACTCGCAGGAGTAATTGATGTATGACATTAGCTAGACCCATTCCACCGAATGTTATCAGTTCAGCTGAATTCTCGTCAGCGCCCGGCGCTTTATTTCGTTTTAGTGACCGCAACGCGAGATCAACTTCCTCTACTGTCGGGGGTGGAATGGGTGGGCCTAGATCAACAATATCGTCGAGAGCTTCTTGTGTGGGGATGTTAGATTGTCGATTCAGAAGCTCTTCAAAAAAAGAGGCCCATCGTTTATTAATGCCATCGGTGTCGCTGATGATGTTTCCATCCTTGTCCTTACAAAGGCTAGTCCTGGGTTGGTAGCCGTTCTTATTTGTATTTACTAGTTGGTACGCTTGTCTGGTGTTCCTATTAGCTAAGTTTTCGTTTATGTTCAGCAACTGCTCGTCAAAGTATTTACGTTTCTTACGTCTAATTATTCTATTCGATATTCGCCGTAGCTCGTCATATTTCTCTCTTCTGGCTCTGGTTCCTCGTTGAATCCATTGTCTGTAGGCTTCGTTTTTCGCGTCAAGTGAATTTTTGCATTCTTCGTCGAACCAGTCGTTTCGCGCTCGCCGGGCGCTATATCCCACGACTTTCTCTGTGACATCCTTGATGGTACCATTGAGTTCTTCCCAGAACCGATGGACGCCTGTGTTGCTGATGTTGTGTAGCATAGGTGATAGTCTTTCCTCAAGGGCGGTTGTATACGCCACAGCTGTTGCATCACTCAGAAGCTTATCAACCGCAAAGATTTTGGGAGGGCTGATTCTCGATTGGTGCACTGAGGAAATTCTACATCTGTAGGTCGTCTTTACCAAGTGATGATCTGAGTCGCAGTTTGCTCCTCGATAGGAGCGGACATCTATCACACTAGACGCCCATCTGCTGCAAATGAGGACGTGGTCAATTTGGTTGACGGTATGTGCGTCTGGAGACTTCCAGGTCTGCTTATGAATGCGTCGATGCGGGAAACACGTAGAGCTTACGATTAGTTTCCTGTTGCAGGCGAAGTCGATAAGTCGCTGGCCGTTGTCGTTACATTCTTCATGGAGACTGTGGCCTCCAGTGGTCCCCCGGCGCCGCGTTAAAGTCTCCCAGCAGCAATTTAACGTCGTTTGTTGGAAGTGAGTCGAAGAGAGTCAAGGCGGGCGTAGAACTCGTCTTTTACTGCGTCTTCTTTAACTTCAGTGGGGGCGTGCACATTGACGAGCCAGAGATTCAAGAATCGAGTCTTGATGCGAATCGCACACAGCCGTTCATTTATGGGTTTGAAGTCAGTAATGTGCGGCTTGAGGTGATTGTTTACTATAAATGCCTATCCAAACTCCTTGCGGCCCGATGGTTTGCCACTTGTAAAAATGGTGTGCGATTTCTTGTCATTGATCTCGCTGCCAAGCCAATTTGTTTCCTGGACTGCAGTAATGCTCAGTTCGTACTTTTCGACCTGTTGAAGGAAGGCCTTCTCGGCCCCCGGTTTGTTCAGGGAGCGTACATTCCAGGATCCGAAAGAATAATCCTTTAGTCGTTTGTGTGGTCGTCGTTGTTGATCCGTCCAATCCGAGGCTTTTGTTCCAGGTTTCTTGACATGGAGTGGTTTTTGCAAGGACGAGTTGTCAGCACGTCGCTTAACCCCATTCAGGGGATGGCCTCGGAAAGACAGCTGCTTCAGATGGTTTAATAAACGTGCTGGAGTTCACACAACTACGAGGGCGTTTCAATAAGTACCCGTGTTAGAAATGAAGACACAATTTTTTCAAAAAAATGTTTTTTATTTCTCAATGTAGTCCCCTTTTAGAAGGATACACTTCTCCCAACGTTCCGGCCATTTTTTAACCCCTCCAAAAAATAGGATTTGTCGAACTCTCCAAAATACGCCACTGTCTCGGCGATGACTTCCTCGTTTGAGCTAAATTTTTTTCCCGCGAGCCATTTCTTCAGGTTAGGGAACAAGAAAAAGTCGCAGGGAGTCAGATCGGGTGAATACGGGGGGTGCGGCAGCGATTCATAACGCAATTCATGCAGTTTGGCGGCGACAACACCAGATGAATGCGCTGGTGCGTTATCGTGATGAAACAACACCTTTTTCTTCGCCAAATGCGGCCGTGTCTCCTTTAATTTTTTGTCGAAGCGGTTCAATAACTCACTGTAGTATTGTCCAGTGATCGTTCTTCCTTTTTCTAAAAAATCCATGAGGATGACGCCCTTCGCATCCCAAAAAATCGTCGACATGACTTTACCTGCCGATGGGACCGTCTTCGCCTTCTTGGGTGCAGATTCACCGGGAGAAATCCATTGTTTTGATTGTTGCTTAGTTTCTGGTGTGTAATGAATCCAGGTTTCATCAACGGTGACAACTCGACGCAAAAAGTCCTTCGGATCTCGCTTAAATTGCCCCAAACACTGCTTCGAAGTTAACAGCCGTATCCGCTTGTTCTCCAGCGTGAGCAATCGCGGCACCCATCGAGCCGACATTTTTTTCATCGCCAACTTATCATGTAAAATATTAATTGCCGTTCCGGTCGACACACCTACGGCCTCTGCTACTTCGCGCACTTTCGTTCGTCGATCAGCGAGAATCATGTCGTGGACTTTTTCAATAATTTCTTCGGTAACCACGTCTGCCGGGCGTCCTGGTCGCTCCTCATCAAAAACGGATGTTCGCCCACGTTTAAATTCGTTGAACCAATATCTAACTGTGGTCATAGATGGCGACGTGTCCCCATAAACAGCATCCAACTTTGCTTTTATTTCCTCGCATTCCTTTCCATCCAAAAACAAAAAGCGAATTACCGAACGATACTGCTCTTTTTCCATCTTAGCGAAAATCACGAAACACGTCTCACTCGGATGGCTGCCAAATCGAAACTAACCTATCAATCAGTCTGAAATTTGTATTAGCGTCGTCTAATAGATGGCAGTACACGATGATAACACTAACTTCACTCAGGAACGTCCTCTGTCTTCAAACGCGGGTACTTAATGAACCGCCCTCGTATGTTGTAGGTCCAATTACGCAAGTCATTACATCCTACTAAACCTGAGATGCTTAAGGTGTTCGTCAGCCATTCAGGCTACAGCTATCTGCCTTTTCCAAACTGTCTTATCGCTAAGACATTGGCCGTCAGCGATTTGATACACTGCCGTTACCAGGGGGCGCCCACGCGGAGGACTATGGAAAAGGTCTTTACATCTACATCTCTTCATAAAATGAGAGCCTCTCTGTCTCTTTCGATATAATCAATTAGTAAGGGACAGTTATAACGATTTTCGATCGGTTGTTATTCTGCTCTCGAGATTCGTATGTAGATACTTCGGCATGAGTCGGGTTCACTTACGGATACACAAAGCTTTACATCTCATTTACTAGAACAGTGATTAAAAAAACAGTCTCGCCAAAATGTGACGAATGTTAAAACACAATATAATACCTTTTGATCCAATGCTTTTTTAATTGAAAGTCGTCTTTGAATCTTAACTTCGCCTCTAGCAATTTGAGCCATTATTCTCTCAATATCTTGTAATTCGTGACATCGTTCCCAAAATACGGTACTGTATTCGATCACCTCCTCTGGGGTCTTTCCTTCCACATCCTTTGCTATGTTTTCGATGTCATCTCGGCCGTATTTCTCGTTAGCTTTTATAAATTGATTAAAATCGCGCTTCGTCCAGTTAGTAAATCCTAAAACATCATCAAGAAACTTTTCAAAAATATCAGTCACAAACCGAATAATGATCGTACCTTGTGTTAAAAGTAACTCTTTCTCAGCAACTTCCTCTTCAGTTAATGGTTCGGCATCGTCGATTTTCTTTTGTTCCTCCCTTTGAGCTTTTGCTGCTTCGGGGCCTAATTCAGGGTTTTTCGGTACTTTGTAGCCAAGAGTTTTACGGTAATAATATATCTCTTGATCGAGAAGTTCGAAAAGACGCGGAGGAAAAAATTGGAAGTCTTGTACGATTGGTTGCTTTGGAGGTCGGGGAGCTTTTGGTGCTTTTGGCTCAGCTACACGCAAAGCTTCGCGGAAATAAGCATCCACTGCATAATTAGCTTTACGCTCACGCTTTGGTGGCTCAATCCAATTACCCAAGCTATTAAGTTTCTGTTTCTCACGATAATCTTCCCCTTCAAACTGATATACAGATTTCCCTTCGCCACCATTTTCCATAGTGAAATTGCGAAGAGAACTTTCACCTAATTCGTCGTATTTTTGCTTTTGTTGCTCAGTTATAGCTTCGCCTCTTTGCAGGATAGTATCTATATCTTCGTCTGTTAATTCGGAATCTTTTGATGAAAATACATGATTTGCACCAAAACGAATGATGTTAAGCATTTCATCTTTATTTAATTGATTACGATTTTCAGCTAAACGACCTTGTTGAATTACAAGTTTGTCCAAACGTAGTTTAACTTCAGCACGTTCCACTATTTTTTCTTCGACAGTATTTTCTGTAATCAAACGAAAAACACGAACCTGTTTCTTCTGACCAATACGATGTGCTCTATCCATAGCCTGCAAATCCATTTGAGGGTTCCAGTCGGAATCATATATTATAACAACATCGGCAGTAGCCAAATTAATGCCCAATCCACCCGCTCTTGTCGATAACATGAAAATGAATTTTGTGCTATTCTCAGAGTTGTACTCTTCAATTTGCCTATTTCTGTCTTCGTGAGGGGTATTACCGTCTAACCGACAATAGTTATAACTTCTCCAAAGACAGTAATCTTCCAAAATATCCATCATGCGAGTCATTTGTGAGAATATTAGCACTCGGGATCCCTGCTCTTGTAGTTTGGGAAGAAGTTTATCTAACATTGCCATCTTTCCTGAATTGAAAACCAAGTGTTCATCAGTTGTGTATGGTGGACCAGGTTCTGCGCCATCGAACAAATAGGGATGATTTGTACATTTCCTAAGTTGCATGAGAATATTTTGCAATCGCATCTTCTCCACTTTTCCTGCCCCATTCACTATATCAATATCTTTAAGCAGAATTTTCGTATACCATTCTCTTTGCATCTTCGATAAACCCACAAAAATCTTAATTTCTTTTTTTGGCTTAAGCCTTTTTTCCACCTCCGCCTTTAGACGACGTAATAAGAAGGGCTTTAGAACTGCATGAAGACGTTCAATTAATGCGTTGTCGCCTAAACAATTGTTTGTATTGAACCACGAATCAAAATCTTCAGCACTATTAAACACATCCGGTAACAAGAAATTCAACAGTGCCCATAGCTCATGCAAATTATTTTGAAGAGGAGTTCCAGTGATCAGAAGGCGATTGGCAGTCTTAAATTCCCTAAGTATTTCAGATAATTTAGATTTTTCATTTTTGATGCGATGTGCTTCATCGATGACCATGTAACGCCAGTTGAATTTTTTAAATACTGATTTCTCTCTAATACACATTTCATAGGAAGTCACACATACATCCCATTCGCCCGGCATTAGGGTATCTCGAATAAAGGTGTTTCGAGCTTCTTGATCACCTATCAGGCAGACGGCCCGCAAACTCGGGCACCATTTCTTAAATTCGTTCATCCAATTTTGCAGAGTTGATTTTGGAACAACTACAATATGCGGACCATGGTTATTCCTGACAAAAAGAAAATAAATAAATTAGTTTTTTTTTTAATCATCAGAGAACTCGATTGTTACTATATTGAATACATTCACAAATAAATTAAACAAGTTCAATTGAGTAATTCAGATTCATTCATATTACATACTCGTACGTAAATCATGTATAAAAAGTGTGACTCGTTTCCCAAATTCACGATTTATATGGAATCTGAAAAAAAAAACTTAAAAGCTCTGGTGTTTGTACGAAAACATTGGACCAGAATAGAAGTGTTTGCGGTTAATATTTTCGCACAAATGACAGAAGTAAGTTTTTGTTCAAAAATTTGTCTAGTGCGAGGTGCCTAATATGTACATAGTCCCCGTGCATAAGTCTGGGACGGCGACTTGTGGCGACCACGAGACCCGAATCCAGGTGACGAGCAGCACGAAGAATCGAACGGCTACAATCCGACTGATAGTTTCTTTTCTGCAAGTCCAACGCCATTGTAACATGTATATTTTTGCCATCTAAATAAATGGCTGCGTTACTAAAACGCCAGCGCTGAGTCAGTGCTTCACAATTGCTGACCACTTTGTGATTATTTTCGTGTTTTAGAAACGACTGATTGATTAATTTTGTTTGTGTCCCGCGATGTTTGGGTTACCCAAAAACGATGCGCAAACTCTCGTCGAGACGGTTGGCAGGCAAAGCCTATAACACCAGCGATGACCAATAGTAATAGAAATCTAAGTATATAAATTTTTGAGAAAGTAAGATGTCTGTAATTTAATCTCTAATAGTATATACAGTATAGTATATACAGTAATCCGAAGCACCTTTAGTCCGAATTCCCAATAATCGTAACTACTTGATTGTGTATTCTGTAGTCCGAATTGACTGTGTTCTGTAATCCGAATTGATAGTTGATGTTAGAAATTTGTGGATAAATAGCTCGTGTCACATAATATTCCGTTAGGAACCACATAACATTCCATTAGGAACATAAGTGACATGTATTTTGATTCTATGGTACATACATACATTTGCAAACGTTCGATAAAACAACGGTGCACATTGTCTTTTGAAGCTGTGATTCGTGTACAAAATGAGACGTCCTACGAAAAGGAATCACTAAACTCTTACCTTATTGGACTAATCCTTACTGTGGTCTGAGTTGGGCTAAAACAAGATCACTAGTGAGAGAGTGGTCTGCCAATGAAAGACTGCGTCACTGGGATTGTCTTCCAGGACTACGGCAGTCCAAAGATCTTATAAAACCCTACGGTCTCAAAGAAACCAGCCGCCTGGGTAGAGCGGACCTGAGACTAATCGTGGGTTACCTCACGGGGCACAACTGGGTAAGATATCACCTCAACAAAATGGGTCTATCCACTGATACGGAGTGCAGGCTTTGCCTGGAGGACACAGAGTCCACTAAACATCTTCTCTGCGAATGTCCGGCGGTAGCCCGTTCCAGGTTCTTGTTTCTTGGAGACTCCTTCGTGAGCTCAGCGGTCGTAAGAAGCACCCCTACAAAGGATCTACTAGCCTTCATTAGGCTGGTTGAGGGTCTTTTGGATTAATTAAGGCTATGGCACAATAGATCTCATGGTCGCAGTGCCCACCCTTGGGTTTCTTAGCCTGCCCTTGTTATTATTATTATTATTACCTTATTGGAAAAGTGCAAAATATTAGACGAATTAGGTAAAGGTTTAACCGGGAAGCAATTGTCTGTTAAATATGGAATTGGTCAATCGACTATATCAGGAATGGAAAGGGCGAATCCCGAAATTGAGGTGTTGGGAAATTAAGCTCAAAGTTGTGAAAGTACTTCAAAATATCAAGGGCGAATGTATTAATTTTAATTTATTCAGTTTTTCATTATTTTAACGATTTCTAAATTTTGATAAGTGCATTTCAAAATGTTGAGATTAGTGAATTTAGTGAAGAAAAAATCACAAGAGTCAGTAGCGAAACAAGCACTTTTCACAGAAGAGCAAGGGCGAATCCAAATGATTTCTGGCTTTTCATAATGCTTGGATAGGGTTTCAGACCCGGGGTTCGCTGTTGCTCCACTAAATAAATCGAACAGTCAGATTTTGTTAGAAAATTATATTACTCACTTTAGATTGAAACTATGAGAATACTAAGGTCTTACCAGGGCAAAACGAGGTATCTACGCGTTGTCTATATATGTATACCTATATCTTATACCAAGAAGAGAATAAAACCAGGCTGAAGCTTCGCTTCGGCCCGGAGTCCGCAGCGTATATACCCTAGACTTGTACAAACCTAGTGGTGATACCAAAAGTACCAATTGGAAACGACCATTTGCATTAAAAGTGAGTTTTCTATATGACCAGTTTATAAGGGAGGTTGGCACTCATTCAAGAGAATGTTGACCATTCTCAAAATCAATTAACTGACCCATTCTACAAATATTTGTCGAGTTTTTCAAGTCATTGGCTTCATTCTATCTAAAGTTATCGCTTATTTGAAGTCTCACTTGTAGGGGTAGTTTTCTTTTGTGGAATCTTCCGCATTTTTAGTAACAAACAACTAGATCCCAGTACAAATATTTAACCAAAATTTCAAGTCTCTAGCTTAATTCTATCGAAAGTTATCGCCCATTTCTATTTTCACTTGTAGGGGAGGTAGGGGTTCTTCCTTGGGTCGGATCTTGCCAATCATTGCCACCAACCAATTAGATCATGCTACAAACATTTAAACAAAATTTCAAGACTCTAGCTTAATTCTATCGAAAGTTATCGCTTATTTGAAATTTAATTTGTAGGGGAAGTACTGGTTTGGTTGGTCGGATTTTACGTATTTTCAATATCAGCCAGCTGAATCCTACTACAAATATGTAACCGAAGTTTCAAGTCGCTAGCTTTATTTTATCGTAAGTTATCGCTTATTTTAAGTTCCATTTGTAGGGGAGGTTGGGGTTCCTTGGGTTGGATCTGGCCTATCTTTAATACCAACTAACTCAATCTTACTTTAAGCATTTGATCAAAATTTTAAGTTGCTGGCTTCATTCTATCAAAAGTTATCGCTTATTTGAAGTTTCATTTGTAGGGGAGGTAGGGGTTCCTTCGGTCGTATCTTGCCCATTTTCAATACCAACTAACCAGATCTTACAAGCAACATTCTACCAAATTTTTAACTTGCTAGTGTCATTCTATCGAAAGTCGTTGTAATTAAAGTAATATTTAATTTTTTGAAATTTTTAGGGGAGGGAGGTGTTCCTCTGATCTGATTATGCCCAATGTACTAAAACTCAAGCAGCTTCTCACCTCAGGGTTACATGCCAAAAATCAGGTGTCTACGTCAATTGGTTCAAGAGTTATAGACAAAAAACTTGAAAAGTAGGGTAGTACGGGGCTCTTTGTAAGGAAATTACCGTTAGTTTTCAACTGATCGATTTTATTTTCCTAGGAGAGTATAAAATTACCCTCACGAGCAATCTGCCAAAGTCGAAGCTTTTCATGTTTATTTAATCGGGAGTTATAGATACATTTAATTATTTTACATATGTAGGGGAAATAGGCGTTCTCTTGGCCTGATCATGCTCATTTTCAATACCACCCACTAGATTATACTTCCAACATTTGACCAAAATTTCAAGGCTCTAGCTTCATTCTATCGAAAGTTATCGTGCGAACGGACAGACGGACAGACTACAGACAGACATGGCTAAATCGAATCAGGAGGTGACCCTGATCATTTATATATATACATTGCTATACCTCTGGAGCCTCCTTTAAGGTGTTACATATTTTCGCCGTGACAAAAACAATATACCCTATAAGTCTAGGGTATAAAAAAATCGATTTTTCGGGTTAGCCTTTTCAATTCCAAGCTCCTAAAATGTAATATCAAGAAAAAGGATCAACTAAGAAGGTAAAATTTACACTTGTTACACGTTTTATTACTAAGCATTTGGAATTTGGCAAATATGAAAATGATTGAAACTTAACTCTAATTAAATGAATATCTTTATTTGGATTAGCATAAGTATATGTAATCGTTCTTAAAACAATCGTTTTGGCTGTTGATCCCAGAAATAGTCTAAAGACGATCTGGTGAATATCCGGAGATGGAAGATATTCCTTATCAATGATTTCTCGATCTATGAAGAAAACATGTGCCTGCATCCCGCTCATGTGAAAGAGCTAAGCAGATTTTTTTTTAATGTGGGAGAAACAAAAATTTGCAAAGTTACGCTGGTTCACAAAATTTAAGTCACGATTCAACATTCGGGACATCAAGATTTGCGGCGAAAAGCTATATAGTGAACTAGCAAACGTAAACCCATTCCGACAAAAACTTCAGCGAGAAATCGATAGCAGAAATTTAGAGGATCATCAAATCTACAATGCTGATGAATCAGCATTATTTTGGAAGATGCTCCCTGACCGAACGCTGGTCCATAACAGAGAGAAGTTCCAGGAAAAAAAAGTGCAAAGAGTGAGTTACTTTTCTTTGTGGTTCGAATTTTACAGGTGAACACAAATTAAAAATTGTGGTAATCGGAAAATAAAAAACCCAAGATCATTTGGTGGCAGAAAACCTCCTGTAGAGTAAAAAAAACCGCACGAATGACGTATATTTTCCAAACTTGGTTTTTTGAATCGTTTGTGAAGCAAGTTGCCAAATATCAACTCGAAGATAATTTAAATGAAGGATCTTTACTACTTGTAGACAACGCTCGATATCATTCTCCTTAGGAATTGTCTATAATGGACGGTAAGCACTATATAAAGATGAAGAAGATGATTTAGCAAAAACGCAGAACTGTTCTCTGAGTCACGAGAAAAAAAAACGAAGTTAATGAGAGAAAATACCTATCTCTTCAGCAATCAAGAAATCACACTTCACGAAATTTTTTGTAAAATTAAAAAAAAAAAATTAAACCGGAATATAGAGGGCTACGCCCGCAATTCGAGGGTTTTGTAGCACGCGCTTATTTTGGTATCTAAATATTGGCTCCCTGCTCTTCTTGGTACCACTCAGCTGAATAAAAACACCATAATTAAATGTCTTACCCATGATATAGTATCTTACATGCCAATTCACAAAAAGACTGCATCTGTCACCTCTCAAAGTAATAGTTTTATTACGAGAAGCTGTAGATAGATATGTATGTATACGAGATAAACTGTCCTACTCTTCGAGATGCTTAACCATTCATGTTAAGACGACATTGCAAATTGCAAACTTGTGTAACGGCTTCGAAATTCAGGGCGGCTGGGACAAAATACGGTCTAATATTTTTTCCTCCTCCACTGTTCCCCTTTCTACAAATCTCAAGAAAATGCCAAAAATGGAATGTACTCAACATTACCTTTCTCACGACACCCCACTTGGCTATACCAGTGGATAAAAAAAATAACCTTAATTTCGTCTCTATGTGGACCCCCCCCCCCCCCCTCTTAAAGTTGGCCAATTACAACACAACGCTTTCTCCAGCAAATTATAGTATTTCTACACATTCTCGCCGAATTATGTGTGCAGCTTCAGCCGTTCGTAAGATATTCTATGAACAGACGGAGAGACAGGTATTTGACCGATTTTGTAAAATTTAAGACACAAAACCCTAAAAAAATTAATTGTGTGAATAGTTATTGTTAGGATCACCAATCACCAATCTTCACCCTTCCAAAGTTGGTTCATTAAATAACTGCAATTCGCACTACGAAAAACAACATGCAAGTAGTACACGCATTTCTATACGTGAGGCCGGTAAGTGTATTTTTTGTATGGATAGTGTCAAAATGCATAACTTTAAGTCAATGTACTATTATTAAATATCATGTCAT
The DNA here is from genome assembly GCA_964017055.1 of Chloromyia formosa. NCBI lineage: Eukaryota > Metazoa > Arthropoda > Insecta > Diptera > Stratiomyidae > Chloromyia > Chloromyia formosa. The sequence goes on along the minus strand of OZ024815.1, from coordinate 85,144,287 downwards.
TGTAATGAAACTTAGAGATATTATTGCCTATGATGTTGGTTATCATTAGCCATCAATATTTTTGACCTCAGGTGTGCTTGAGGTGTGCAGGGGTGTGCTAACTGCAACTATAGAAATGCACTATTATTAACCTTTTTGGATGAGATTTAAAAATTCTATTATTTTTAGTTTTCTATGCTAGTGAAATGCCGCTTTTCTGTAAATTTTCATATGTCTAGCTATAACGGTCTCGAAATGCAAGGGGGGGGGACAAACTCGGGCCACATATTTTCCCCTCTCCCTCTTTTCCCCTTTCTTCAAATTTGAAAAAAATTCCAAAAATGGAATGTACTCGACGGTACCTTTCTTACGATACCCCACTTGCCTATACCAAACGAAAAAAAAATTTCGACCTTCATTTCCCCTCTATGGGGACCCCCTTTAAAGTTGACCTATTACGACGCATCGCTTTCTCCAGAGAATTATAGTATTTCTACATATTTCCACCAAATTTCATGCATGTAGCTTCAGCAGTTCGTGAGATATTTCATGGACAGACAGACAGACAGACAGACGGACAGACGGACGCATGACCGATTTCATAAGGGTTTTGTTTTTATACAAAACCCTAAAAAATATATAAAATATAGAATAAAAACAAAAATTTGTATTTTTTTTTTATGGAATATGGTACATACTTTGCTTCAATAGTCCGAATAATTTGAAAATCCGAATAAGGGATTGCAATCAATTTTTTGGATTATTACTGTGTATAGGTATTTTCTTTTTATACAGGGTGTCTTGTTCATGGTGGTAAATATTTCAATGTAATGTACGACATGAACCCTCCATCTTTAACCGTTACAGAGTTATAGCATTTTTTATAAATACTGTCAATTATTGACTTGTCCAACAAATTCTAAATTTGCTAGGCCCCAATTATTCGATCCGAGATTTGATCTTACTTTCTGAAACTACATAAAATTAAAAAAATCACCGTTATTTCAAAGATACAACCGTTCGAACTTTTAAAAAATTGTAAAATCAATTTTTCATCAAAAATCCAAATGATTACTTCGTGACGGTACTTTGAACTGACAAATCTGCAAAGTTGACAAAAGTTGCACCATTATGTTATGTTTCGATCGGCATATAAATATTAAGGACTTACTCGTGGATTTGAAAATTTGCGAATGTGACGTTTTAAAGCTAAAAAAACGTGATTTTTATGTAAAACACGTTTACGCTATTTTCAAAAAAATTTGACTTATATTATATTTTCTAGTTAACAAAATAGCAGAAAAGGAGCAAAACTAATAAGAAAAAGTGTTTCAAAGGAATTTAAAACAAATCCAAAGTGAAAACTACAAATAGTGTGTAATGGACAGGTGTTGCGGACACCTAAGTGTCCATGGAGACGGAGTGAAGCTATGCCGAACTGACCGTGAAGGTCCGGCGACGCCATCAGGCGAGAACTCCTCAGCGGGACAGGCGGCGGCACGAGCTTGCTGTACCTCAGTGACGGGAGATGTGGGCGGGGTTTTTGCCATCTCGCTGCCCCTACCATTATCATTCCAAAATCTCGTGCCTTAAGGTACAACAGCACACACACGGGTACCAAAGGTCCCACGACCTAAAAAAAATGGCAAAGAAAAAAAAGAAAGAAACTACTTAAAGGCAATGGCCGTCGACCGGCTCATGTACCTCGACACGACTCCTGGGTCCAGATGGAGCGGACCCTGGCCTCAAAACCCACCCTACCAATGAGGTACCTTGGCCGAATTGTTGGTACCTCCCAAAACAAAGGAAGAAAAAAAACGATGAGGTCTCTACCTCATCTTACCAACGACAACCTGAAAAGGGAGAGTGGTGATTCCTTTAAGGAAAAGCCCAGGTTTTTCGATAAACGTTATAAACCCATGTTTATTCTAAAACTCAAAATAGATGGTATTACTACAAAAAAATATGTTAAAAGGAAACTAAATGAGGCATAAATTATTCGCGAGGTAGCAAAAGGAGAAAAAAAATGTAATTCAAAGTAGAATAAAAAGAAAAGAAAACATAAACATATGTATATAAATTACTCACTCGGTATCCGAAGTGGCCACTTGGAGACGCGAGCACTATAAACTAACTTTCATTAGCACGAACTCAAGTAATTAATAAAATTTTGATCAATCAAATAAAGAAAAGCAAAGAGAACAAATAAACTAATAAATAAGTAAACTAATAAATAAATAAACTAATAAATAAGTAAACTAATAAATAAGTAAACTAATAAATAAGTAAACTAATAAATAAGTAAACTAATAAATAAGTAAACTAATAAATAAGTAAACTAATAAATAAGTAAACTAATAAATAAGTAAACTAATAAATAAGTAAACTAATAAATAAGTAAACTAATAAATAAGTAAACTAATAAATAAGTAAGCTAATAAATAAGTAAACTAATAAATAAGTAAACTAATAAATAAGTAAACTAATAAATAAGTAAACTAATAAATAAGTAAACTAATAAATAAGTAAACTAATAAATAAGTAAACTAATAAATAAGTAAACTAATAAATAAGTAAACTAATAAATAAGTAAACTAATAAATAAGTAAACTAATAAATAAGTAAACTAATAAATAAGTAAACTAATAAATAAGTAAACTAATAAATAAGTAACAAAAAAAAACGTTCCTCAGGACGGCAACTCGTTTAAAAAAAAACATCGTACTGGCACTTGAATGCATAGCAGCAGTGTAACATGTCAACTATCTTGTTGGTTTCGCATAAAAAATGGTGTCGTTGTTGTTGTTGGTTAAAAAAAACTGGCACTATTGCACAATTTGAACGTGATACGCAATCCGGACAAACGTCCATCAAAAGCTCGTTACATGCAGCATCGAAATACTTAAACGCAGGCGGGATTGCCTTCACCACCAAATTTTTATATTTTTGATGTTCCACAATGAGGCGTCGCGTCGGAGACGTTTCCGGGGTTACAACAATGACGGGTCAAAGTCGATATTTTTTTTCGTGTTCGCGCCGATGTGTCACGGACGTCGGAAGAATTTAAACTCTTTTTCATTGTTATTTTCTTTCGAGAAAATCACCCGTTTTTTTTAGCAAGAAAACATATGCAACGCGTCCAGGCGATATCGGTGCCGGTACGACCTCTCACGGATGAAAATCGACCCCTTGTCTGGGCAATCGCGCCGATGTTTCCTGGACAGCGGATGGAGGTGGCTTCCCACAAAAAAATTCGCACGACCCGGCAATGGCGTGCCGATGTGATCGCTCCGACGGGTGAAAGTGGACTCACGAATCGGTCTCTCCCTCGAAAGGTCGAGACCCCCGATTCAGCACGGCATCGGCTGAAATTTCTCGCCAATCGAGTTCCATGCAACGGAATTCTCCATTTGCATAAAACTCGACTTGGATGTCGGAGCGAGAACGAATATAGCTACCCGCTTGTCAATCATATCACAATGCGAGGTCGATGACATCCGATCAAACAGTACATTTTAAAAGAGCACATACGTGTCCTATTAGAATATACTGTTTGCAAATGTCGACGACCCACAGTGTGATATAATGACAGAGTTGTCGCTCTTGAAAAATCCCTGATGCAAAATTCGAATTGTTATGTGACAAATATTTTAAGAAAAATATTTGCCAATTAACAATGCAAATAGACCATCAGAAAAGTCATTCATTACAACACAGCCTCGTTTGCAAGATCTTATCGAGCAAACGAGACTGAAGACTACCTCTTTATATGCCTACCAAGGCTTTTGCCTGTCATGTCTGCCAATTCAAAACAGGAAGACCCTACCTTTCTGACGACCTTGGCTTGTAGTGATGTGCGGTCGAGTTTCGCGTTATAATGCGCCGCGGCTTTACTCTGGCCGAAGTTTTTCCGTAACACTATTTCTCCGGGCATAAATTCTACGGGACGAGATCTCCAAGTTGTACGTCGCAGTATTAGTCTCATACATCCGCTCAAGATTCTTTTGAACCTGCTTGCGTAGTAATTCAAGCTTTTCGTCGTTGGTTACGTCAGCTCTGGGCTCTTCGAGCAAATTTAGACTGCGTAACAGGGCATATCAATAACCATGAGAAATCATGTTTTGCCCGAAAACGACAAAGTAGGGTGAGAAACCTACTGAAGAATGAAAAGCGGATCTAAGAGCACTATTAATGGACGACAACTTGACATCCCAATCTCGTTGATCAGGGGTGACATACGCTCGAATCGCAGCAACCAGTGACCGATTCACGCGCTCTGAGGCGTTACTTTGTGGCGAATAAAGAGCTGTGAAGTTATGCTTCACTCCATAGAAATCCACTAAGTTCTTGAAGACTACGGACTTGAACTGAACACCATTGTCCGTAGTAATGGATTCCGGGACGCCAAACACATGAAATATTCTTCTCTCTAAGTATTCAACTAGAGCGTTCGCCGTCATTTTACGTATGGGCTCGGCGAACGAGAATTTCGAGAGGTGGTCGAGAACAACGATTAGTCCTACATTGCCTGATTTAGGTCGCGGATAGGGCCCAAGAAAGTCTATGTATAGACGCTGAAATGTGCGATCAGGAAGAATGAGTTTCTCCATCGGAGGTCTTAGAACCTGGTTTGGAGCTTTGGTTTTCTTACACGTCATGCAGGAGGCGACGAAGTCTTTGACTTGTCTCGTCATTTTTGGCCAATAATAAAACGCTTTTAAATGCTTGAGCGTTTTGCCAAAACCTCCGTGTGCGAACAAAGGGTATTCGTGTGCGCGAGCAATGACAGTGTAAGTCAGCTCATCCGGAATCCAAAGTTTCCAAGAGCTCTCCTCCTGAGTCTCATCCCCGGTCGCATATTCAGATCGACGATATACATAGCCGTCAATAACCTTAAGATCCGGGAGTTGATGAGATTTCTTCTCGATTTTGCGGATCAAAGCAATGTAGTTCGGAGATTGGAAATGAGGTGATTCTAAATCTACCTCAGTCGTTGTCTCGAATTGTTCAATCGATTCAATTGCCTCTGTTGAATACATTCGAGAGAGAGAGAGAGTATCAGGTACAACGTTTTGGCTTCCCTTTCAGTGCTCTATGGTGAACTTGAAGCCTTGCAGCTTCAAAGCCCACCGCGCAAGTTTACCGTGTAGGTCAGACTGCGACATAAGCCACTTTAGAGACGCGTGATCCGTCACTATCGTAAATTCATGCCCTTCCACATAGGCACGGAATTTTTTTATTCCCAACACCGCTGCCAAACATTCTTGCTCAGTAACCGAATAGTTTCGCTGGGCTGAGTTTAACTTCTGCGATATATAGGCAATCGGTGCTTCTGAACCGTCGTCCAGTTTTTGTATGAGCACCGCGCCTACGCCGAACTAGCTTGCATCGCAATGGATGGCGGAAGGCCGCGAGAAGTCTGGGCTATGGAGAACGGGAGCAGATGTTAGGCTCTCCTTAAGAGCATCAAGAGCTCTTTTGCCCTCATCAGTCCAAACAAAACCTCGGTTTTTGCGCAGCATGTCTGTCAGTGGTGCTGACAATGACGCAAAGTTGCCAACAAAACGACGATACCAACCGCACATCCCAAGGAATCTGCGCAGTTGCTTAGCCGAACTTGACAAAGGAAAATCAGCAATGACCTGGACCTTGTCAGGATCAGTGCAAATAGTGCCATTTCCAATAACGTGGCCTAAGTATCGAACTTCCTTTATCACAAACTTGCTCTTCTCTATGTTCAGGGAAAGACCTGCCTTTCTCATACAAAGTGCGACTTCCTGTAATAGGAGAATGTGGTCTTCGAAAGTCTCCGTTACGAGCAAAAGATCATCTAGGTAAATGAAAACCTTGTGGCGAAGATGTGCTGGAATAACTCGATCCATCAGCCCTTGCATGGTTTGAGGCGCATTGCACAATCCGAACGGCATGGTTACGAATTGGTACAATGGCCTACCAGGAACCGTGAAGGCTGTTAGTTCCTTTGACCCATCATCGAGTGGTATTTGCCAAAAGGTGTCTTTTAAGTCGAGCCCCGTGATGTATTTGGCTTTCGGGAGCCGACTTAGGATACCATCGATCAGAGGCAAAGGATAGGCGTCCTTGACAGTGACGCTGTTAGCCTTTCGAGCATCCAGACACATCCTGACCTTACCAGTGTCACTGGGGAAGACCAAGGGCTCTGAGACTCTTCAATCACACCCAAAGCTAGCATTCTCGATTTCAGCATAGAGGAGCTTTTCGATGACGGGAGAGACTGAAAAGTGTCTCTGCTTAATCGGCTTACTACCGCCGACATCGATGACGTGTTTAACGAGATCCGTACGTCCTAAGCCCTCCGAAGAAAAGGACGGAAACATAGCTATGGCTGCATTGAGTTTTGTCTCTTGAACGGGACTGGGCGGATGTTGATTGTCGCCGATGGAAATTTGATTGAGAGAGAGGTTCGCTGAACATAGTGGAGATGCAAATAAATCCGAAGCAAGTTCAAACAGGCGCACGAAGTCTATACCGAGGTATAGATTTTGGGTTAATGTTGGTATAATAAGCAAGGTTAATTTGAGGGTTCGACCGCGGAAGGTTATGTCTGCAGCGACTTTACCGACAGCCGAATGGGGAGAGCCATCTGCTGTTGAAATGCAGAGGTTAAATTTCACCCAGGGGTATTTATTTTCCCTCAAAAATTTCCTAGCCAAATCCTAGGCTATACAACTGACGCTGACTCCGGTGTCTACTAAGCCGCACACTTTTTCGTCGAAAAGAGTGACGTCAGCATAAGGTCGCATGTCGTTCTTTGGGGTGGTTTGCAAAAACAGCAGAACAGTAACGCCGGCGATTCTGGAGGACCGTCTTCCAGAACTACCGCAACCGGACAGTTGATCGCTTGGGCGGACGAGTTTGGATTTCGTCCGCACCGAAAATACGACGGCGTGCTGTCTGATATTCTTGCAACCTGACATGCAAGAGTTTAAAAGTGTAAGTTTTGGCCGGTCTGTAACTTCCTTGGCAGCGGAAGTAGATGGTAAAGAAGAGGTAGTAGCGGGCTTTGCATCCGGCGATGAAATTTCTGCCGATGCACATGCTGATTGAGGATTTCGATCTGTCGAGAGAGAGATCGAAGTGTTGTCGGGTGAAGCGGAGATAACAGGTGGTGGTGTTGCTGTCTGACATGTAGGACAATGGGGCTTGCTCATGTTGGGTGCCCCACAACCGTACCAGAATACGGTCCGCCACCCCAGGCAATCATCGTATCGATGCCCAGTCTCACGACAGTTTCAGCAAACTGTCGAATCAGTCGAGTCTTCCGAGTCTTTAACATTCACAAGCTCAGAGAGATCCCCGGACTCAATTGGCGGCTCTTCGGTCATAGACGAATACAGAGCTGACTGAATCTTCAGCTCCGCCTCTAAATTTTCCTCTCGATATACATAAGTCCTGAGTTGACTTATGCTTTCGATCGGAAAATGTAAAAGTCGTCGCCGAAGACTCAAGCAGAGATTATGTCTCACTATCTCTAGGAGATCTGGCTCTGCTATTGGCCGTTCAAGACGATCAACTAGTTCCATTAGATCGTCATAAAAACTGTCGAACGATTCGGTTGGTCCGTTTCCGACTGCGGATCTGTACCAAAATATCGTAATCAGATACTCTATTTCGGAACTGATCCCGTAAGGCGTCGCAAAACATTGGCCAATCGAATCGTCCGGCGCTTCTATGATAACGCCAGAACCAGTTGGCCGCCTTGCCAACAAATAACAGATGAAGCTGCCTAAGGAGGTTGAAGTTTTCTTCGAGAGTTTGCATGACCAGCGTCTGGATTTGGTAAATAAATTTACCAATCGTCTGACTGGGGTTATCACCACTGAACTGGATGTTCCAGCCAGTGATGATTTTGGCCGCTCGAAGAGGATCAATGGTGTCGTAATCAGATTGAGTCCAAAATTCTCTCTGAACTTCAGACTGAGAAGGACCCGAAAGACCGAAGACATGTGATGATGAGGGTATTTCACCTCTAAAATGGCTTTCAGGCGGGTTCACATATGGATCGTGAGGGATTGAACCATATTGTGCTGTTCTAGGAACCCGCCAATCTGACGACAGAGGGGGTTGCTGATCTGGTGAGACTGAACCTCGAACCCACGACTGACCAGGACGCGAGCCGCATTCCGCTCCGGTTGGCATCCAACCGGAAGCAAGGACAGGCGTCTCATGCTTACGCGCGAGAGAATTAAAAAGTCGGGTTCCATGCTGATCACCTCGAATTCGGTTCGCTGCTCCATACGGGTGATCAACGCGAGTTTGATGCTCATTTAGTGACTCAATTTGGTGCGGATGACATGATTTCATGCAAAGATGGCAAACATTTTGCAATGCTAACCATCTTAATATACATTTTGTGTGAAAGATATGACCACACGGGGTCACAGATGCGTCACGGTAGGAAAGATGTTCGTTACATATGGAGCAGCGAGTCGGATCCTCATGATCAATATGGAACCGAACATTCCGCTCTCTAAACGACGAAATTGTGGATATACAAACGTTAATAGGCGACGAAGAACACCGTGACGATCAAGTTATTATGTTATTAAAGTGCAAATCCAATTTCAACGTGTACAAGTGGCTGAATAATATTAATATTAGTACACGTCCAATTAATGTTACTTAATTACAGTGCAACAAAAAAAAATGTTGCAATCTTCTTCTAAACGCCTTAAAAATAAAAAAAATATTATTATGAAGTTTTGCGACCCGATCTTAAAACAATGGAACAATTTAAGAGCACCCAAACAAGACCCTAATAAAATACTTAGTACTTTATGATCAAAAGGGTCGACTATTTTAAAATTGGGGCGTAATATCAATTAGTATGTATTGTGGTAAAAACACAACCACAGTACTAATGGTGATCCAACGATAACGAGAGTGATGATGACTTTGCCATAAAAAAAATATCAACACGGTAATATTGCAAATACTCTTAATATTTTGTCAATGCTAGACAAGCATACCAAAAAAGGTATTTCTCAAATGCAATGCTTAGCCGTACACGGGAAATCAAATGCAAGTGCAATATAACAATTCAGATAGCCACAAAGCCCAAAAATTAGTAAACAGAATATCAGCGAACGAAACAACAACGAGTAGACTTCGTCTCAACAATTGCAATTGATGTAGAGAGTGCAGCAGAATGAAAAAAAAAAAAAGTAAAAATGCAAATCAAGTAGTGAATTAAAAAAAACAACAACAACCAACAGGTACCATGCTGTCACTGCTAAGTGCAATGCTAGAGACCAATTCTATTGATACTCAACGTTCCAAATCAATGCAATGAGAGTGTATTTATGTTCAGGTGTATGTAATCTAGTATTAAGCGAATATGGACCCAAATACTAAATGTAATGCTGGGCCCCTGATATGCACTGTGTAATGGGAATATCAAAATTTCTTAGTGCAAATGCCAAAAATGCGCAAATGAAAAATATTTTTTTAAATAATTAATATTAGAAAGAAAAGGACAACAAAAAAATGAAACCGGAATATAGAGGGCTACGCCCGCAATCCGAGGGTTTTGTAGCAAGCGCTTATTTGGGTATACGAGTATAAATATCGGCTCCTTGCTCTTCCTGATACCATTCAGATGCATAAAAAAAAAACATAATTAAAATGTCTTACTCGCTTACATTTTACATGCCAATTCATATTACGTGATTGTAACGAAACTTAGAACATATTATTGCCTAAGGTGTTAGTTATCGTTGGCCATCAGTACTTTTGACCTCGAACGTGTTTAAGGCATGCAGGGGTGTGCTAACTGTAACTATAGAAATAAACTATTATTGACCTATTCTGAGAGAGGGGGGCAAAGACCTTTTCCATAGTCCTCCGCGTGGGCGCCCCCTGGTAACGGCAGTGTATCAATTCGCTGACGGCCAATGTCTTAGCGATAAGACAGTTTGGAAAAGGCAGATAGCTGTAGCCTGAATGGCTGACAAACACCTAAGCGTCTCAGGTCTAGTAGGATGGAATGACTTGCGTAGTTGGACCTGCTACATAGTTGTGTGGGCTCCAGCACGTTTATTAAACCATCTGAAGCAGCTATCTCCGAGCCCATCCCCTGAATGGGGTTAAGCGACGTGCTGACAACTCGTCCTTGTAAAAACCACTCCATGTCAAGAAACCTGGAACAAAAGCCTCGGATTGGACGGATCAACAACGACGACCACGCAAACGAATAAAGGATTATTCTTTCGGATCCTGGAATGTACGCTCCCTGAACAAACCGGGGGCCGAGAAGGCCCTCCTTCAACAGGTCCAAAAGTACAAACTGAGCATTACTGCAGTCCAGGAAACAAATTGGCTTGGCAGCGAGATTAGTGACAAGAAATCGCACACAATTTTTACAAGTGGCAAACCATCGGGCCGCAAGGAGTTTGGAGTAGCATTTATAGTGGACAATCACCTCAAACCGCATATTACTGACTTCAAACCCATAAATGAACGGCTGTGTACGATTCGCATCAAGACTCGATTCTTCAATCTCTGGCTCATCAATGTGCATGCCCCTACTGAAGTTAAAGAAGACGCAGTAAAAGACGAGTTCTACGCCCGCCTTGAAACTCTCTTCGACTCACTTCCAACAAACGACGTCAAATTGCTGCTGGGAGACTTTAACGCGAAAGACGGAAATGAAAGTTGGCATCGGGGGACCTCTGGAGGCCACAGCCTCCATGAAGAATGTAACGATAACGGCCAGCGACTTATCGACTTCGCCTGCAGCAGGAATCTAGTCGTAAGCTCTACGTGTTTCCCGCATCGACGCATTCACAAGCAGACCTGGAAGTCTCCAGACGCACATACCGTCAACCAAATTGACCACGTCCTCATTTGCAGGAGATGGGCGTCTAGTGTCATGGATGTCCGCTCCTATCGAGGAGCAAACTGCGACTCAGATCATCACTTGGTGAAGACGACCTACAGATGTAGAATCTCCTCAGTGCACCAGTCAAGAATCAGCCCTCCCAAAATCTTTGCGGTTGATAAGCTCTTGAGTGATGCTACAGCGGTAGCGTATACTACCGCCCTTGAGGAAAAACTATCACCTATGCTACACAACATCAGCAACACAGGCGTCCATGGCTTCTGGGAAGAACTCAAGGGTACCATCAAGGATGTCGCAGAGAAGGTCGTGGGATATAAAGCCCGGCGAGCGCGAAATGACTGGTTCGACGAAGAATGCAAAAATTCACTTGACGCGAAAAACGAGGCCTACAGACAATGTATTCAACGAGGAACCAGAGCCAGAAGAGAAAAATATGACGAGCTACGGCGAATGTCGAATAGAATAATTAGACGTAAGAAACGTAAATACTTTGACGAGCAGTTGCTGAACATAAACGAAAACTTAGCTAATAGGAACACCAGACAAGCGTACAAACTAGTAAATACAATTAAGAACGGCTACCAACCCAGGACTAGCCTTTGTAAGAACAAGGATGGAAACATCATCAGCGACACCGATGGTATTAACAAACGATGGGCCTCTTATTTTGAAGAGCTTCTAAACCGACCATCTAACATCCCCACACGGGAGGCTCTCGATGATGTTGTTGATCTAGGCCCACCCATTCAACCCCCGACAGTAGAGGAAGTTGATCTCGCGTTGCGGTCACTAAAACGAAATAAAGCGCCGGGCGCTGACGAGATCCCAGCTGAACTGCTAAGATTCGGTGGAATGAGTCTAGTTGATGCCATACACCAATTACTCCTGCGAGTATGGGAGAACGAGGAGATCCCAGACGATTGGCGCAGAAGCATCATCTGTCCAATTCATAAAAAGGGAGATAAACTGCGGTGTGAGAATTACAGGGGCATCTCACTAGTTTGTACGTCTTATAAAATTTTGACGAAAATTCTGGAAAATAGAATAAAACCGTACGCAGAACGAGTCATTGGCGAATATCAAAGCGGTTTCAGACCTGGTCGCTCCACAACCGATCAGCTCTTCTCAGTCAAACTGATACTCCAGAGGTGCTGGGAATACAACGTAAACGTATACCAAATCTTTGTCGACTTCAAGCAGGCATACGACAGTATCGATCGTGGAGTACTGTACAACATCATGCTGCAATTTGGTATACCAGCAAAATTAGTGCGACTGACAAAGATGACGATGACCAACTCCGTCTCACAAGTCAGGATCCAGAATAGACTTACTGATCTATTTGAAACACGCACTGGTTTGAAACAGGGCGATGGACTGGCACCGACGCTCTTCAACCTAGCACTGGAATACGTTATTCGGGCCATGAATATGGACAACAGCAAGACGCTACTCATCAAGTCGACACAATTAGCAGCGTACGCCGACGACATCAACATCATGTCCCGAAGATTGGCTGACGCAGAAGAACTTCTGCATACGCTCGATACCGCTGCAAAGGAAGTTGGATTACGTATTAACGAGGTTAAAACTAAAATAATGATACAATCGGTGACAAGGACACCTGCACAACCGAGCATCAACGTGGGGGACCTCAACATCGAGTTCGGGAACAACTTCATCTACCTGGGTTGCAACCTGTCAAGGGACGCCAACGAAACTGACGAAATCAAGCGACGGATACAGTTAACTAATAAGACTTTTTTCTCGGTTCTCCCCATAATGAAATCGAAACATGTGCACAGAAACACGAAGCTCCGCGTGTACAAAACCATTATACGACCAGTGCTATGCTATGGCTGCGAAGCATGGACCCTAACTCAAGCCTCCGAAAACATGCTAGACACTTTCGAACGTAAGGTTCTACGGCGAATTTTCGGGGCTGTTTGCGATCGAGATGGATGGCGCATCCGGTACAACCATGAGTTGTATGAAATGTACGATGAGCTGCAAGTCTCGAAAATCGTCAAACTACAACGACTTCAATGGGCAGGGCATGTACAAAGAATGGACGATGATCGCATGCCTAAGAGAGTAATGAATGCAGAACGAGTCGACGGAGCGAGACTGCGAGGACGACCGAGATCTCGTTGGGAGAGCTCAGTAGGTATGGACGCCGCGCAGCTGCTGGGCTCCCAAAATTGGAGGACGCGGTCACGTGACCGAGATAATTGGAGGACAATGATCCAGGCGGCCAAGGCCCGACGTCGGGCTGTCGCGCCACGATGATGATGATGACCTATTCTGAGAAGATATACAGATGCCATTATTTTCCATTTTTTTTCGGAACCCACCTTCCTGTAAGTTTTCATAATTCTGCAATAAGTATAACGGTCTCGAACTGCAAGGGAAAGGGAACAAGTTACGAACTAATATTTTCTCCTCCCCCACTGTGCCCCTTTCTACAAATTTCTCGAAAATGCGAAAAAATGGAATGTACTCAACATTACCTTTCTCACGAAACCTCACTTGCCTATACCAGTCGATAAAAAAAAATTAACCTTAATTTCGCCTCCATGTGGACACCCCCCCCCCCCCCCCTCCACCCGCTTAAGTTGTATTAGTCAGCGCCCCAACCAATCTTTACTCTTTCAAAAATGATTAATTAAATAACTGCAATTCGCACTACGAAAAACAACATGAAAGTACAATAGTACTCACACCTATGAGGCCGGTAGGTGTAATTTTTGTGTGGATAGTGTCAAAATGCCTAACTTTAAATGAATGTACTATTATTAAATATTATGTGATTGTAATGAAACTTCGAGACGTTATTGCCTATAGTATTGGTTATTATTGGCCATCAATATTTTTGACCTGTGATGCGTTTAAAGGGTGCAGGGGCGTGCTAACTGCAACTATAGAAATATACTATTATTAACCTTTTTTGATAAGATATCAAAATTCTACGATTTTTAGTTTTCTATGCTAGTAAAATGCCGCATTTCTGCAAATTTTCATATTTCTAAGTGTAACGGTCTCGAAATGCAAGGGGGGGGGGGGGGGGGGGGACAAACTCGGATCACATATTCTCCCCTCTACCTCTTTTCCCCTTTTTTCAAATTTGATGAAAATACCAAAAATGGAATGTACTCGGTGTTACCTTTCTTATGATACCCCACTTGCCTATACCAGATGAAAAAAAAATTTTGACCTTCATTTCCCCTCTATGGGGACCTCCCCTTAAAGTCAGCCTATTACAACGAATCGCTTTCTCCGGCGAATTATATTTTAATAATTCTACATATTCCCACAAAATTTCATATATGTAGCTTCAGCGGTTCATGAGATATTTCATGGACAGACGGACAGACAGACGGACAGACGGACGCATGACCGATTTCATAAGGGTTTTGTTTTACTACAAAACCCTAAAAAGCAATAATTTATGTAGGTAATATGCAAGCAATTGTTATAGATGCCAATATCGACCCTCTGGTCCAATGCTACTTGGCATATACAAACAGGAAAAAAATATTTGGAGAATATTGTAATGGACATTTTCCTTTAAGGAATCCCCGTTCCCCTCTTCAGGTCGATGGTATGAAATGAAGCGTGTACAAAAAAAATTGATGGTGTTTGTAAAAATGAGAATTTGGTACATGAGCTAGCCGGCGACTATGCATGTTAGAGAAAGTGAAATAGACTAATAAAAAAATGAAACTAATGCAAAGTGAATTACAGGTTCTCATCCAAGAGACGAACAGCTGATACAGTGGAACATAATTGGATGGTGACAGCGCTGAGTAAGCATGATGCATAATGCCAAGTTTCCAATTATGTTCCCCTGATACCATCTTTTCGTATCAGGGATGAAAAACCTGCAAGATTGATAAAAAAAATGAAAAGGACGCTCCTTGGCCACATAAAGGTACTAAGGACACTTCCAAGAATCTCAGATAGACTTCCGCAGAAACTGCCAGAGTCAGTAATTCATGAGATTGTTGGAAAGCCTTAAGTACGTGGAAGGTAAACCACAAAGACAAACACAAGGAAAGGATCGCCCTGTCTACTGAATCTAATACAAAAGGTACTCTACTCTACAAGGATTAGACGGAAATGCTACAGAGGATGCACAACTGACTGAAAAATAGGTACGTGAAGTAAAAGAGGCTAAGGCAATTGCCTTAGAACAGTCAGTCTTAATGTGCATCTGGGGGTATCACTTGGTGTAAGGACTAAAAAGCTCTTAAGTTGAGGTCCTTTTTTAGTCCTTGATTTGACCAGAAGTGGGCCCCACGTTGGGCGCCAAGAATGTAATGGACAGGTGTTGCGGACACCTAAGTGTCCATGGAGACGGAGTGAAGATATGCCGAACTGACCGTGAAGGTCCGGCGACGCCATCAGGCGAGAACTCCTCAGCGGGACAGGCGGCGGCACGAGCTTGCTGTACCTCAGTGACGGGAGATGTGGGCGGGGTTTTTGCCATCTCGCTGCCCCTACCATTATCATTCCAAAATCTCGTGCCTTAAGGTACAACAGCACACACACGGGTACCAAAGGTCCCACGACCTAAAAAAAATGGCAAAGAGAGAAAAAAAAGAAAGAAACTACTTAAAGGCAATGGCCGTCGACCGGCTCATGTACCTCGACACGACGCCTGGGTCCAGATGGAGCGGACCCTGGCCTCAAAACCCACCCTACCAATGAGGTACCTTGGCCAAATTGTTGGTACCTCCCAAAACAAAGGAAGAAAAAAAACGATGAGGTCTCTACCTCATCTTACCAACGACAACCTGAAAAGGGAGAGTGGTGATTCCTTTAAGGAAAAGCCCAGGTTTTTCGATAAACGTTATAAACCCATGTTTATTCTAAAACTCAAAATAGATGGTATTACTCCAAGTATAGTACAAACAAAAAAATATGTCAAAAGGAAACTAAATGAGGCATAAATTATTCGCGAGGTAGCAAAAGGAGAAAAAAATGTAATTCAAAGTAGAATAAAAAGAAAAGAAAACATAAACATATGTATACCTAGTCTAGCCATAAATACTGTTACAAACTTTTTGAAGCACTGTTCAATAAAAGATGTGTTATATGTTAAGAAATCATTGTTTATTTATTAAATACATTGTCAACAATGGAAATTGCAACAAGTTATTCGAAGTGATTGCCTTTTGCCTTTACACAAGCCTTTAATCGAGCTGGCCACTTATCTATGGAAGCACGCACGACTTCAATCGGAAAGTTGGCGACTGCATGTGTAAGAGACTTCTTTAAGGATTCGATATTAGAATGTCTTTTAGAGCACGTCATTTGCTCTAAGACAGACCATAATTCGTAATCCAGCGGATTCAGGTCTGAGCTAGAGGAAGGCCAATCTTCAGCTTTAATAAAATCTGGAACATTTTCTTCAAGCCATTTTTGGGTTGACTTCGCCTTATGACCTGGTGCAGAATCTTGCTGGAAACTCCAAGGCTGATTTGTTGAGAGGTTTCACTACACTTTCAAGGACACTTTCTTGATAAATTTTGGCAGACGTTTTGACGCCCTTCTCACAAAAATGCAACTTTGTCACCCCGTTGTAGCTAACACCCCACCAAACCATTACTGAGGCTGGATGATGACCTCTTTGAACCTTTTGGGCAACTTAAGAAGCTTCTCTGGCACTGCGAGCATAAACCCTATCGTTTTGTTTATTAAATGTTTCTTCGACAGTAAAAATTTTTTCGTCCATAAACAAAATTTTACGGAGTTCTTGGTTTGCGCACCGGCAAAGTAATCGTTTTGATTTTTCCACTCTATTTTTTTTTTAACGATTCTGTTAGTAAATGCCCGGTAGATCTACGATAAGCACCCAACCAGAAGTCACTTTTGATGATACGTGAAATTGTTCTTTGGGGTATTTTCATCTCACGCGATAAAATTTTTTGTTTCCGAAGAGGATTACGGCGAATTCTCTCGCGCACGGCTTTAACCGCTTGAGGTGTTCGAGCAGTTCGCGGACGGCCACTTCTTTCACGGTCACTTACTCCAGACGTATCATTAAATCTTTCAATAGCCCGATTTACAAACATTCGGCTTATACCAAGGGTATGCAGAGTCTTAAAAATATCACTTGGTTGCATTCCTACTTTATGAAGTGCAATCACAGCAATTCTATTTTCTTTGTCACCCCAATCCATGTTCACTACACTAAAAATTAAACTCAAATGATGACAAATGCATCAAGCACAAGCGTACTATAGCGATTAGCTCAATTTTTAAGAAATGCAATATAACAGTTCCTTTCTGCAGGGTTGTCAAACCTTGTAACAATATTTATGGCTAGACTTATAAATTACTCACCCGGTATCCTCCACTTGGAGACGCGAGCACTATAAACTAACTTTCATTAGCACGAACTCAAGTAATTAATAAAATTTTGATCAATCAAATAAAGAAAAGCAAAGAAAACAAATTAAACTAATAAATAAGTAAACTAATAAATAAGTAAACTAATAAATAAGTAAACTAATAAATAAGTAAACTAATAAATAAGTAAACTAATAAATAAGTAAACTAATAAATAAGTAAACTAATAAATAAGTAAACTAATAAATAAGTAACAAAAAAAAAGCGTTCCTCAGGACGGCAACTCGTTTAAAAATAAACGTCGTACTGGCACTTGAATGCATATCAGCAGTGTACATGTCAACTATCTTGTTGGTTTCGCATAAAAAATGGTGTCGTTGTTGTTGTTGGTTAAAAAAAACTGGCATTATTGCACAATTTGAACGTGACACGCAATCCGGACAAACGTCCATCAAAAGCTCGTTACATGCAGCATCGAAATCCTTAAACGCAGGCGCAGGGAGAAAATCGCCCGTTTTTTTTTAGCAAGAAAACATATGCAACGCGTCCAGGCGATAGCGGTGCCGGTACGACCTCTCACGGATGAAAATCGACCCCTTGTCTGGGCGATCGCGTCGATGTTTCCTGGACAGCGAATGGAAGTGGCTTCCCACAAAAAAATTCGCACGACCCGGCAATGGCGTGCCGATGTGATCGCTCCGACGGGTGAAAGTGGACTCCCGAATCGGTCTCCCTCTCGAAAGGTCGAGACCCCCGGCATCGGCTGAAATTTCTCGCCAATCGAGTTCCATGCAACGGAATTCTCCATTTGCATAAA
The DNA here is from genome assembly GCA_964017055.1 of Chloromyia formosa. Classification (NCBI taxonomy): domain Eukaryota; kingdom Metazoa; phylum Arthropoda; class Insecta; order Diptera; family Stratiomyidae; genus Chloromyia; species Chloromyia formosa. The sequence goes on along the minus strand of OZ024815.1, from coordinate 85,126,258 downwards.
ACTCGACTTGGATGTCGGAGCGAGAACGAATATAGCTACCCGCTTGTCAATCATATCACAATGCGAGGTCGATGACATCCGATGAAACAGTACATTTTAAAAGAGCACATACGTGTCCTATTAGAATATACTGTTTGCAAATGTCGACGGCCCACAGTGTGATATAATGACAGAGTTGTCGCTCTTGAAAAATCCCTGATGGAAAATTCGAATTGTTATGTGACAAATATTTTAAGAAAAATATTTGCCAATTAACAATGCGAATAGACCATGAGAAAAGTCATTCATTACAAGTGTGCAAAATGTACTTCTTCGTTTGGATACAAACTTGATATCTTCTGACAATTGATGCGACAGCCCGGAGAACTTCTTCCCTCTTTTCTCTCAAATCGTTGCACGCCGTTTCAATTTTCCGAATCAGGTTTTCCCGCGTTATAAACCTCATTTTTCAAACTTCCCCATACATAGTGATGACCCGATACAAGTAAATACGAGTAAAATACTCGATATTCTGTTTCGATACCGAGCACTTTTAGCATCAAATCACTCCTTCCGATACTTACTCGGTATCGGCAGAAAAGCACTGGTATCGAATCTGAAATGCATTTTGGCGAGCATGTTGCTATGATACCTGGTCTATGGTCGCCACCGCGCCGCCCTACCCCATCTTCAACTTTTCGGTCGTCGCTCGTAGTAGTCGTCCGTTGTGCGGCCGCTTGCTATAGATAATGCCCCCCCCCCCCCCCCAACAAATCTAAAGTATCGGCATCTTATACAAAAGTGAATGGAACCATTGCAAAGTGCAAGCAACGTTTCAAAACTGTGAAGTTCTGGCAGCCCTTTTTTCTCAAAAACACAGCCAATTTTCCTGAAAAAAGCGAATAGGTTTTTTTTGGGTCGCTGACTACGAATCTGAAGGCCAAATGGCTAAAACAACAAATGAGAGATTCAGAATGGCAACACTTTTTTTTATAAAATCTAATAGGTTGTCGATTGGGTGGCTCATTTCGAATCTGAAGTCAGAATTATAAATAATCAAAAAATAAAAGAGTTTCTGAGCCCAATTTTCCTGAAAAAAGCGGATAGGAGATTTTTTGGGTCGCTGATTGCGAATCTGAAGTTGAAATGGCGAAAAAAACAAATGAGAGATTCAGAATGGCAACACATTTCTTTCAATTTTTTTATAAACACCGCCAATTTTGCTGGAAAAAACTGGAAGGGGGTTGATTGGGTCGCTGATTGCGAATCTGAAGTCAGAATTTCAAAAATTCAAAAAAAAAAATGAAAGAGTTTCTGAGCGGCAACCCTGTTTTCCACAAAAACACAGCTAATCTTGCTGGAAAAAAAACTGGCAGGGGGGTGATTGTGTCAGACTCACAATGCCATCAACAGTAGTCCAGTACATACGCCTCATTACTCCTACCAGTCCTTATGATACCCATCCGGCCTCACTTCATCGCCAAGAGTGTCATTTTTTCTTAACATCGCATCTATGTACCTACACAATGTATATGCAATGGCAATCATATTCATTCATTAATGCATGCAAGAAATGTATCCATCGTCAGCCGAATTTTCCTTGAATTCATTCGGAAAAAGTTATTCGATAGCAAACTATCGGACTATCGGATTGTTTGTCCGATAGATATTCGAAAGTGTTCTACTGGTTACTAGTTTTTAAAGCTATCGATAGTTTTTACTAGTTACTATTTTTTCAAACAATCGATAGTTTTTACTAGTTATTAGTTTTTTAAACTATCGATAGTTTCTACTAGTTACTAGTTTTCAAAACTATCGATAGTTTTTACTAGTTATTAGTTAATAATAGACGGCGTAACCTGTCCAAAACTACAACTTTTATTTTTTATGCAAATACATGTATTTCGAGAGCCACTTACTCTCTTCTTCAGTACAATGGTTACTAAAACTATGGCAGAACTACAAATCGTTAAATACTCCACTTATATTTATGACAGGTAGACAGGGGATAATAAAAAGGAAAAGATGATATTAGCTAATTATCCACTTTCTACCCGTTTTTATGCTTATATGCTAGAAATTTTATTAGGCGTGATTGGCAATTCCCTTCGTCGGTGTTCAGCAATTTTTTCGGATCTTCGCGCATAATTTCGAGACTTTCCCACGGGTCCAACATGCTCGGTTTTTTAAGTGTCGTAGCAGCTCCAGGTTATCGTGATAAACGTTGTGTCCTTCCTTGATGATGTGTGACGCGACGGATGATCGAATTGTCGCATTCGGTCCTTTCCTTGACGTGGCCTCCCGGATGCGTTCCTTGAAACGGGTTGTGATCAATCTCTTCGTTCGTATTTTGTATATACCGCTCTTCTCCTCCAATGGAGGAGAAGACCGGTATATACAAAATATCATGCAACGATTGCGACCAGTGCTACATTGGGCAAACGAAGAGATTGATTACAATGCGTTTCAAGGAACACATCCGGGAGGCCACGTCAAGGAAAGGACCGAATGCGACCATTCGATCATCCGTCGCGTCACACATCATCAAGGAAGGACACAACGTTTATCACGATAACCTGGAGCTGCTACGACACTTAAAAAAAACCGAGCATGTTGGACCCGTGGGAAAGTCTCGAAATTATGCGCGAAGATCCGAAAAAATTGCTGAACACCGACAAAGGGAATTGCCAATCACGCCTAATAAAATTTCTAGCATATAAGCATAAAAACAGGTAGAAAGTGGATAATTAGCTAATATCATCTTTTCCTTTTTATTATCCCGTCTACCTGTCATAAATATAAGTGGAGTATTTAACGATTTGTAGTTCTGCCATAGTTTTAGTAACCATTGTACTGAAGAAGAGAGTAAGTGGCTCTCGAAATACATGTATTTGCATAAAAAATAAAAGTTTTAGTTTTGGACAGGTTACGCCGTCTATTATTTTAGAACAAACTACAAACACCGGACAATATCCAGTATGTATACAGTTACTTGTTTTTTAAACTATCGAATAACTAAAAACTATCGATAGGTTTTTAAACTATCGAATAACTATCGATAGTGCCCATCACAAATTGAGAGCAGTTGGGCCGAGATGTATTGCTCCCAACATTCATAAAAAACGGAATTGAACATATAGTATACAAAACACACTTCCTTCTGGCATCGAAGGGGGCTTGGCAGCTCTTGCCCGTTCTGATGAACGGGTGGCTCCGGTGCGTAGAACCGGCTGCCGCAGGAATGAGACACCATACATAGAAATGTTTCGTTTTATTTTATTATGTTTTATTTTGTCTATGTTGATATTCATTACTTTTTTTTAATCAGAGACCATTCATTTATTCATCGGGTAACAAACCATTTTAATGACCGAAAACTCGTGACATCACAATGTTTCTTCCTTCCTTAATAAGAACGATCAAGTGCATGCACTTGGATTTTTTGGTTTCCATAAGAGCCCGCGCAGACGGCAAACTTTTTAGTTCGCAGAAAAACTAAATAGTTTAGTCAGAAAAATAGAATACACGGCGGTTTACGAGACCGCTCACACAGCAGATTAAACTATTTAGCAATCGCTGTATGCGCGGTCTCATAAAACACCGTGTGTTCTATTTTCCTGACTAAACTATTTAGTTTAGAACGAGCTATAAAAGTATCCAGTATGAATGTTAAAGCAGCAAGCCAAAACCCGAAATGTATATTCTTATTTAGTCAATTTGTTTAACATACATTAATTTAACCATAAAGTCAATGTCATCTTTTTGTATCTGCTCGACCAGAAAAAACAACAAATTTAATGTACAACAAACACTGTAAATTCGACACCGAAAACATACCACACGCTAGAATGTAGAATCAGCAAGGCATCCGACTATTATTATCTGGAAAATTGCATTTTGCTGATTCTACAGTCTAGCGCATTGACCAGTCTCACGCGTCTGGATGCAATTGTAATAGAAGTACAATAGGTAGATATAAAAGTACTGATTGGAATAAATTAACAGTCACTTCACTCAAGCCAAGTGTGTTCTTTGTCTAAATAATCGCCAGATGTAGCGGTCTTGTACCGCGTATATCTAACCATTTCATATTCATTTGGATCTTTTATCGTCGATTCCGTGGAGGTATAGCGGTCCTTGTACCGCCGTATACAAACCAAATCATCTTCTTTTCGCTTATTTGACTCCGTGGCGGTATAGCGGTCCTTGTACCGTCCATACCCAACTTCATTGGATTCAAGTTCTCGGCATTTCGTCGTTGTATAGCGGTCTCAAGTACCGCGTATACAAAAGGAACTCCACCGGTTCCCGTGCTGGTAAAAGAACTTGCCGCGTTAAACATTGGCGACCGTGACAGGACTCGTACAACATTCTGATCGCATCATCGTCCGACCACGGAAAAACTTGCCGCCCAGCAGGAACTCAGCGGGAAGGAGATCCAGCAGCTAGTCAGCAACTATCGCACGGACTTGCGAGAGCGAAAGACGTTAAAGTACTTCGAGAATCGTTTACGCAAACTTGACATCATTTGGGAGAGCTCCGACGCCATTGATTCGGAGATCAGAGAGCTACCATCAGTGAAACAACACGACTACTTCATACAAAACTATTATGATTCCATCGCAGCTGTGTACCAGCAGTGCAGAGAAGAATTCAATCAGCAGATTCGATCTTTGTCATCCAAGGCACCCGACGAAAAAGCAGCACTACCAGGTAGCGAGCCATCATCAGTCAGTGGACCTGAACAGCAGCCAATCCGCCAATTCAAGGCAATTGAATCACATCCTCCATGGAATTAGAGAGACCTGTGACCCAACCAAGGGCTCTATAGGAAGTGAAACTCAAAACAATAAAGGACTTATGGCAGCAGTTCGAGTCTATTCATGGTGGTATTTTCAAGGTGATAGAGGTTCCGGACAAGTCAGGCTACGACGTGGACCATTTCTACAGTATCCAAGACAGAACATTCGAAGCACAAATACTGCTCTCCACATTTTTGGGTCAAGACGCAACGACACGTTCATCACAAGCATTGGATGAGCCCAGCAGAAGTGCAGTCAAAATGAAGCTGCCCAAAATCGAAATTCCCAAGTTCGATGAGAACTATATGAAGTGGAGACAACTCCACGATTTATTCAAGGAGATCATCCACAAGCGAAATATGTCAGCTTGTGAAAAACTCTGGTATCTGCGATCAAATTTGAGTGGCGAAGCCGAGTCGCTCATGAAGCATCTACCCCTCTCGGAGGACAACTATACAGCTGCGTGGGAACTGCTTCAAGATCGGTATGAAAATCCCAGATTATTAGTCAACGCATTATTAACGAAGTTGCTCGCACAACCGTCACACAACGCTCAATCGGTAGCCACATTGAAATCAATCCACGATGTTACATGTGAGTGTTTAACCCATTTTTGCCCAGTGTTCCGATATCGGAACATTGCACTTTTTATATCTTCAAAAACACATTTCTCAAATTTTCGCCACTTTATGCCTCACATCGCATTCACGATCATCAGCAGTGCACACAGTAACGGTAGTCCGTTATATTTAGACTAGAGATAGACGTGTAGTGAGTTTTGTTTGTAGGCAGTCTGGTGATTGAAAATGTCGAACAAAAAGTGCGTAAGATTTTTTACTTCCAGAGAAAACTTTGCAACTAATCACATGAAAAGTTGTTAACTGATTGCTTAGTTGATGATATCAAGTATCTAAGCAAAAAATAAGTTGATAACTTTTTCGTGGTTAACGGAAATTGGAATGTTCCGATATCGGAACACTGGGCACAGGAGTACCTAATGGAAAATATTTTCTAGGTATTTCACTGTCGCCGATATTCAGGAGCTTATTGACACTGGAGAGTTTTGGACCGATTTCGAATGTGCGGATGTTTTTATATCGCCACCGGAAGATGGAGCTGACACCGAAGGGGATAGCGGAGATGAGAATGATGACGACATCAATCATTTAAGTGGACGCCAACTTCGGGCAAATGCTACGGTAACGATTACAAGGCAAGACGGTCCACAAACCTTTGGAGACGAAAGTGAATATGAAGATGAAGATCTCATTCCGCTTTCGCAATTGAGGAGACGTCTTTCGTTTGTTACTCCTTCAGAAAGAAATTGGTCCGATAGCGACGATATTCATCCAAGGTTTCCGGAATTTGCCCAGCCTGAAATAAACTTTGAAATACCTGAAAGTCCGGTCGAGTGTTTCGAGTTGTTTTTAGGGTTTTGTAGTAAAACAAAACCCTTATGAAATCGGTCAAATGTCTGTCTGTCCGTCTGTCCATGAAATATCTCAGGAACGGCTGAAGCTACATACATGAAATTTTGTAGGAATGTGTAGAATTACTATAATTCGCCGGAGAAAGCGAATCGTCGTAATAGGTCAACTTTAAGGGGAGGTCCCCACAGAGGGGAAATGAAGGTCGAAATTTTTTTTTCGTTTGGTACAGGCAAGTGGGGTATCATAAGAAAGGTACCGTCGAGTACATTCCATTTTTGAAATTTTTTTCAAATTTGAAGAAACGGGAAAAGAGGGAGAGGGGAAAATATGTCATCCGAGTTTGTCCCCCCCCCCTTGCATTTCGAGACCGTTATACTTAGAAATATGAAAATTTACAGAAAAGCGCCATTTTACTAGTGTAGAAAACCTAGATTTCTAGAATTTTGAAATTTCATCAGAAAAGGTTAATAATAGTACATTTCTATAGTTTCAGTTAGCACAACCCTGCACCCCTTACGCGTAGCCGAGGTCAAAAATATTGATGGCCAATGATAACCAACATCATAGGCAATAATATCTCTAAGTTTCATTATAATCACATAATATTTAATAATAGTACATTCATTTAAAGTTCGGCATTTTGACACTATCCACACAAAAAATACACCAACCGGCCTCATAGGTGTGAGTACTACTTTCATGTTGTTTTTCGTAGTGCGAATTGCAGTTATTTAATTAATCATTTTTTAAAGGGTAAAGATTGGTTGGGGCGCTGTGTCTTAATTGGCCAACTTTACCGGGTAGAAGGAAGGGGGGGGGGGGGAAGGGGGGGTCCACATAGAGGCGAAATTAAGGTCAAATTTTTTTATCGACTGATATAAGCAAATGAGGTGTCGTGAGAAAGGTAATGATGAGTATATTCCATTTTTTTGCATTTTCTCGAAATTTACAGAAAGGGGAATAGTGAGGGAGGAAAAAATATTAGTTCGTAATTTGACCCCCCCTTGCCTGCATTTTGAGACCGTTATACTTAGAATTATGAAAACTTACAGGAAGTGGGTTTCGAAAAACATATAAAATGGAAAATAGTGGAATTTGTATATCTTCTCAGAATAGGTCAATAATAGTTTATTTGTATAGTTGCAGATAGCACACCCTTGCACGCCTTAAACACGTTCGAGGTCAAAAGTACTGATGGCCAACGATAACCAACACCTTAAGCAATAATATGTTCTAAGTTTCGTTACTCACGTAATATGAATTAGCATGTAAAATGTAAGTGGGTAAGACATTTTAATTACGTTTTTTCTATCCATCTGAGTGATATCAAGAAGAGCAAGGAGCCGATATTTATATACCAAAATAAGCGCTTGCTACAAAACCCTCGGATTGCGGGCGTAGCCCTCTATATTCCGGTTTCATTTGATAATGAAGTGTGTGATTTTCTAGTAAGTATGTCCGTCAAATATGCTAGATCCAAAGGAAATCACCTATTCGAAATGAATAAAAGCGATCTGAGAGTGTATTTGGGAATATTAATCCTATCGGGTTATCTCGATATTCCAAGGTGGAGGATGTTATGGGAGACCGGCTCGGAAGTATATAATCCCACTGTTGCAGAGAGCATGACTCGAAATCGCTTCGAAGATATCAAAAGGTTCACACACTGTGCCGACAACGCCTGTTTGGCTCCAGACGATAAATTTGCTAAAGTACGGCCTCTTATTACCTTGCTGAACGAAAGATTCCTTAGATACTCTAGCCTACCAGAAAGGATCTGCGTGGACGAAAGTATGGTACCGTATTATGGTAGGCATTCTGCGAAACAGTTTTTGCGAGGAAAGCCCATACGATATGGCTACAAAATATGGGGGCTGTGTGAAACTTTGGGATATCTTATCCAATTTGAACCTTACCAAGGCAAGGATCCCAAAAGGAGAAATACAGATTTGGGAGTGGGAGGGTCAACCGTTATGAACCTCCTATCTGAACTCCCTCAAAATCTTCCGTTCAAGATATATGCAGATCGGTATTTTTCATCTCTAAAGCTAGTAAATCGCCTCCAAAATTATGGTTATGGATATACGGGAACCATCGTTCCAAACAGAACTGAAAAATGTCCGATTATAAGCTCGAAATCACTGGAAACAAAAGATAGAGGATACTTCGAATTTCGTACTGATATGACGACGTGGTCTGACAGCGTGGAACGATAATCGCGCTGTTATGTTAGTAAGCTCTTGTGATCCAGTAAATCCTATATGTCAGGCAACAAGATGGGTATCATCTAAAAAGAAGAAGATGGCTGTCACGCAACCGAATGTTGTATCTATGTACAACAAGTTTATGGGTGGTGTCGACAGAATGAATGAGAACATAGACAGATATAGGATCTCTATTAGATCTAAGAAATGGTGGTGGGTCTTATTCGCATTTTGCATAGACGTAGCTTTGCACAATGCATGGCAACTCTATAGGCGAAAAAAAGACAATACGGATTTTCTCAAGTTCCGTAGACATGTTGTTCAAGTTTATCTAATGACCAACAAAAGCGAAAGGCCTGGAAAAGGAAGACCCAAATCATCAAAGGATCTAAATACCAGAGTTCCAGACGAGATCCGATTTGATCGTCTAGATCATTGGATAGTGACTGTGACGAAGCAAAATAGATGTGCGGTGTGCAAAAAAAATACTGTAAAAGCGTGTGAAAAATGCAAAGTCAACCTTCATGACACTTGCTTCAAAGAATATCATGTGATGGTTTGATCCTCATAAACCACAATACTAATATGTATGTATTTTGTTCTGTTTTTTTTTTTTAAATATTTGAAATTGTTTTATTTTATGTTATAAAATTAAGAAATAATAAAATCAAATGGAATTTATAACTTTTGATCAGTTTTTTTCAGAAGCATGCTAAATGCCATTACCCTGTCCTGTGCCCAGTGTTCCGATATCGGAACACGACAAAAAACCGTTCTAAAATTAACAAATTTGCACAAATTTAAAAAAATTTAAGTTTGCTATTAGTTTTCCGTTATTGGCAATCAGAAAAATGCGAAAATTCAAAGATTTAAAATTTGGGCAAAAATGGGTTAAAGGGATTGGAGTGTCTCAAGATATCTACCATTACATGGGATCCTCTTCTGCTTCACATTTTAATACGGAAGTTAGACAAGAGCACCCACACGTTGTACGAGCAGTCGTTGTCGCATCCACGCGTATTGCAAACATTGGACAAGTTTTTGGCCTTCCTTCAGACTCGGTTCCAGTCGGTCGAAGGACTGGGCTCTAAATCCAAGGCATTGAAAGACAACATCCAGATCACTGACAGTGACCTCCAACAAAACGAGCTGCGCTGTATACAACGGATCGCATCAACTGTTTGCCTGCAAGGCATTTATCAGCATGGCACCCAAGGACCGCATACGGTTAGTACAAGGACATCACCTGTGCATTAACTGTCTTAAACCTGGTCATATAGCGCAGTCGTGCTCAAAAACCACCTGCGAGAATTGCATGAAGAAACACAACACGCTTCTTCACTTAACTGGCAATCAACTGGCTCCAGCTACCAATTCGAATCAGCAACAGAAGGTCGAGACTACTGGAGCGTCAAGGTCAGCCATTACACCAACCAGGGACTCCAATCTTGAGACAACATCATTGTCAACAAGAACATCACTACTAGCATCAAAATACATTATGCTTAGCATTGTAATAGTCGAAGTGCAAGGCAGCGATGGAACTATCGTCAATTGCAGAGCCATCCTGGATTCAGGCTCACAAATCAACATTATATCCGAACGAATTTGCAAGAAACTTCAGCTAGAGCAGCAAGCTACAACACTCAAAATTCAAGGCATCGGGTTGGATCACAACAGCCCGGGACAACTTCATTCTTAAATCACGAGCAACAGCTTTCACTACCAGAGTAGAAGCATTCATTCTATCGCACATCATTGCGCCACAGCCCGCTCGAGAATTTGATGTCAGCAAGTGGAACATCCCACAAAATATTCAACTCGCTGATCCAGAATTTTATCGTCCTGATCGAATAGACCTTCTACTCGGGGTAGAATTTTAGTATCAACTCCTTTCAATTCGACAGATCAAACTTGGAGATGATTTTCCCATCGTCCAAAATCCACTACTAGGATGGATAGTAGCGGGACGAGTCAACGATACACCCAGTTTGCGGCAAAGGAACAGAAGAAGATGCCTTATCGAAACAAGTAGAACGCTTCTGGGCATTAGACAGCTTTCCAACCGATAAGCAGTACCTGTCTCCTAGGGATAAACAATGCGAGGCTAATTTTGCACGACACACAAAGCGGATTGCAGAAGGTCGATTCCTGACCTCCTTACCATTTTTCAATTCAAATTCACTCGGCGAATCTAAGGAAATAGCGCTACGAAGATTCTACTCGTTATAACACAAATTGGAACGACAACCTTAATTTCGGGAAGAATACATTAAATTCATGGACGAATACCTTGCTTTAGGCCACATGCAAGAAGTAACAGATGTCCCTTCCACGCATTATTATCTACCGCATCATTGTGTTGTCAGGCCAGAAAACAGCACCACTAAGGTTAGGGTAGTCTTCAACGCCTCGGTTAAAACCACATCCAACGACTCACTCAACCATACCAACGCCAAATTCCTCGCACTGACAACGCCAACCGACGTTCGCACAGCCGAATTAAACATAAGGAAATCCCTGAACATAGCGGCTGCGAAGTTCATTCCTGCAGGACGGATTCCGAAAATTCGGCCTAACTTCCCAACCACCGCCGCTAGATTGGCAGACGAAAGAGACGGCATAAGGAGCGTAAACCCGGACGACCCCTGAATTCACGAGATGAACTGCGAGATCCAGAGACAGGTAGCCGAACACAGGAGGTCAAAATGGAGCACCCATCTGAATAACTGCAACCTAACCACAGGGTTGAGCAAGTTATGGTCGACAGTCCGTGCCCTCTCCAATCCACCAAAACAGAAAGGGAACGTCGCCATACAGTTCGGTGAATATTCAACAAGTGACCCTACCCACTGCGCAAGTCGTTTCAATAAACAATTTATTGATCACCCTGCACCAGACAGACTTAAGCGTAAAATCCGTAAACAGATTCACAACCGAACCACAGACAGCATACCTGTTTTCACCACGGACGAAGTAGTTGCAGCTATCAGAAAGACGAACAATTCGAAAGCATTGGGACCAGATGGCATTTCAACGATTATGCTCAAACACCTCGCTCTGCCAGTCATCAACTATCTCACGGCTACGTACAATCTATCCATCTCCTCGTTGATCGTTCCGGAAATCTGGAAAAAAGGGAGAGTCATCCCAATACTAAAACCTGGGAAGAAAGCGACACTCGGCGAATCCTATCGTCCAATAACTTTACTGTCATCAGTTGCCAAAACGCTTGAAGCACTAATCCACCCTGTTCTTATAGCCCACATCCAGCTCGCTGATCACCAACATGGCTTCCGAAGCATACACAGTACGACCACGGCCCTGGATGCCATTACATCCCGCATCAATAATGGTCTCAACCAGGCTCGTCCTTGTGACAGAACAATATTGGTGGCGCTTGACCTGTCGAAGGCCTTCGACACTGTCAACCATTCAGCGCTTCTTTCTGACATCAACCACCCATTACTTCCGCCGCAAGTAGTGAAATGAATTGCCAATTATCTCGCTGGCAGGCAATCCTATACAGAATTCAGGAACAGCAAATCAAAGCTTAGGAAGATTAAACAAGGGGTACCTCAAGGAGGAGTTCTATCTCCTACCTTGTTCAATCTATACCTCTCAGGACTCCCAACACCACCTGAAGGGATCGATATTATTTCCTACGCTGACGACTGCTCCATTCTAGCAACAGGGAATGACATAGCGGTTATGTGCAGAAACATCAACGGTTATCTTGAACGACTAAACTCGTTCTTCATAAATAAGAACCTGACCGTCTCAGCGCCCAAATCCTCGGCAACCCTATTCATTACCTGGACGAAGGAGGTCAAGATGCAGCTTGATATCTCGATCGGGAATCATCCTATTCCTACCATAAACCATCCTAAAATCCTAGGAGTTACGCTAGATAGCATGGCCACATTATCACCCCATGCCTCAACTGTATGCGATAGGATGCGTAGTAGGAATAAGATCCTCAAAGCCCTGGCCGGTAGCACATGGGGCAAAGACAAAGAAACTCTATACTGGTCACGTACAAAGCAGTCGGAAGATCAGTGGCCAACTATGCGGCTCCTGTGTGGTCGCAGAATCTCTGTGACACGCAATAGAAGAAAATTCAAACGTGCCAAAACACCGCTCTCCGCACTGTTACAGGCTGTCTCCTGATGTCACCCCAGGACCATCTACATCAGGAAACCAGGATGATGCCATTAAGAGATCACAACCAGCTTCTTGCCAAGCAATACCTGATGGGCTGCTATCGTAGTGATCACCCTAACTTCAACCTCATGGACAAGACGCCGCCGCCCAGACATGTCAGGCGCGACCTGAGGGACCTTGAAAGAGACGTCCACAGATACAAAAGGGAACCATTTGATAGTAACGCACATAGGTCGGTCATCGCAGCAATACATCGTAAAGAGGTCAACAAGTCAATAGCAAGCTTAGGTTCGAATCCAGTGCACTCGTCCATAATACCAACGATATCTCAGGAAGAGGAAAGACTTCCGAGAGCTACGAGAACATCACTCGCCCAACTTCGGTCAGGCTGGTGTTCGCGACTGAACTCCTACCTATCTCGCATAGACCAGCACGTCTCAAACATCTGTCCTGCTTGTAACGGAACCCCTCACGACGTAAACCATATCTTTCATTGCCCAGCTGCGCCCACTCACCTGACTCCTAGATCGCTGTGGGAGAACCCAATAGAGGCAGCTAACTTTCTATCCCTCAACACCGGGGATGAAGACGAAACCGTAGGCATGTAACAAACAAACACATCGAATTCTGACCATTGCTACAACAACAACAACAACTCACTCAACGACTTACTGCTGACCGGACCAAGAATCCAGGACGATCTGTTCTCAATCCTATTACGGTTGAGACTGCATCTCTTCGTGATGATAAACCACATCGAATAAAATATACCGTCAAATCCTGATCAACCCAGAGGAGCGAAAAATGCAACTATTTTTTTGGAGAAGGAGCTCAGAAGAAGCATTGAAGGTGTACGAATTAAATACAGTCACATATGGTACACGATCAGCCAGCACCATAGCTGGCTACCAAATGTTTACAAGAACTGGTCAGGGAAGGAAGATCATAATGTCCTTAAGCATCAAGGGCAATTCTTGAAAACACGTACGTGGATGATATCACGACTGGATGTGATAGTCTGCCAGAGTTACTCCAGACGCAATCGGAACTCATATCACTGTTGGGAACTGCAGGATTCAAACTTCGAAAATGGTGTTCGAACAATCAAATGTTGCTGAACCGGATTCCAGCAGAAGACATTCAATTAAGTTTACATTTCCAATCTAACGACGAGTTCGTCAAAACCCTGGGCTTAACGTGGCTACCCAAACCTGACGTCTTCAAAATTAAAACTTCAACAACCTATTCGACAAAAATCACGAAACGAACAATCGGTTCAGATATCTTCAGAATCTTCGATCCGCTAGGACTTGTAGCACCAGTGGTATAACTGCAAAATATTTCTAAGAACAGTCTGGAAGTTAAAACTTGACTGGGATGTAGCATTGCCGATGGAACTCCATTCCGAATGGAAACAATTTCGAGAGGATCTGAGGGCAGTGGAAAACATAACTATCCCACGACATATCTATTCAACCAAGTTGCCAAGGGCAAAGCAACTCAATGTGTTTGCCGATGTTTCAAAGGAAGCCTATGGTGCTGCTGTGTATATTCGCTCGACATCAGACAAGGTAGTCATTGTAAAACTGGTCTGCGCTAAGTCTCACGTCGCGCCAGTGAAGGATGTTTGCATACACCAGCTAGAACTATGTGCCGCTAAGCTGGCAGCTTAATTAGCAAATCGCATCAAGGAGATCCTCAACATGGTTGACATTCCCACATTCTATTGGGCAGACTCAAAGACCGTGTTAGCATGGATTAACTCCCAGTCCTCAGAATTTCACGTATTCGTGGCCAACAGATTTAGCGTGATCCATGAACTATCTCAGCCCGAACAATGGCGTTTCGTCCCAGGCACAATAAATCCAGCTGATATTCTCACTAGACCAATGCCACCAAGGAAATTGAGTAGCTGCAAATGTATGTATGGTTTTTCGGTCTCTTGTGTCCACATGGAAGTGAACGAGGATGGCCAACGACATGGAACAATTTTACAAGGAACATTGCCATGTCAACATGGAAGGTCTTGTGGCCCTCACCCGGCAAAAATTCTGGCCAATCAACGCGAGAGCACTGGCAAGATCAATAGTTCACAAATGCGTTAAGTGTGCCACAGCCAACCCTAAACTTTCAAAGCGGATCATGAGGAACCTTCCAGAACATAGAGTGCAACCAGCGCGCCCTTTTATCAACGCCGGTGTTGGCTTCTGTGGTCAAGTGCATTACCATTTTCAAATAAGGGGAAAGCATCATCAAGGTTCAATATACTCCCAGCCTGCCAAGAATGTCATTACCACGGAATGCAGTGGAAAAGCTATTGACTTCCACTTTATACCGCCTAGAGCGCCACATTTCGGTGGTCTCTGGGAGGCAGCAGTCAAAAGCGCTAAGACGTTGCTGAAGAAAACGATCGACTCAGCCACATTAACGCATGAAATGCTTGAGACAGCGCTAGTGGAAGTTGAGGCTATTCTAAATTCAAGACCATTATACCGAAATCCCTCCAACCCAAACGATCCAGCTGCATTAACGCCCGGTCATCTTCTCATCGGTGAGCCATTAACTGCGGAGGTGGATCCTCATTCACGACCAAGGAATGTGGGATTGTCCAATGATATGATTGGCGACAAATTAGCCAAATCAAAAAGGAATTTTGGCAGCGTTGGTCCACGGAATACCTTCACCTCTTACAACAACGTTGCGGTTGGAAGAGGCCAGTAGCGAATATCGAAGAAGAAACAATCGTAATCACCAAGGACGACAACTTAGCAGTTATGAAATCAAGTGGGCATTTAACTGGTAAGTCGAGTCATACGCACCTACAAGGGCAATGAAGGATTCGTACGCGTTGCCGACGTCAAAACCTCACAGTCCCTTTTAACTAAGCTAATACACAGACTTACACCACCGCCAGTGGAAACATTGTAGTCCGGATGGCGCAACGGTTAGCACGTTCGCCTTCAACGCACTGGGCCCCGGTTCGATTCCGGGGATTTACGTGTCGGACTATGAGCCCACTCAGCTGTTAAATGAGTACCCATTATGGGGTAAATAACTCGGTTGAGCGTATTGCTGCTCACATACCTCTGCACAAAAACCGTCACGATCTAGAAAATGAGATGATGCTAACTCATCTCGAGGCCGTGGTTCAAATTGGACTGCTGCGCCAGTTATTTATTTAGTGGAACCATTAAAACCATCGGATCCCGAAGGTCAAGTTCCTCATCCAGAAGCACCGGGTCCAGAACAAGAAGGTGCCAAGCGTAACGAAGGCAGACCCAAAAAGAGGATCAAACTAAGTAAATCCTCATTACTGACAACTCTGTTCATATCTTGTATTGTCCATTTGATATAGACAAACGACCACGACTATCAAAACCGAGCAATTGAACAATAATTTCGGAATATACTTTGAAAACATAGGATCAGTATCACGCGTTGTTAACGAATGGAACATTGTGATATATTATGATCTATCCCCATACTGGCGTGAACTGACATTGCTGAAGAACGGAACATCAGCATTACGGCACTTATGTGGCTCAGCGCATCTACGTAGTACGGTCCATGAGTTCTTAGCCTAACATAGAAAGAAAAGTCATAAATAAAAAAAACTGTGACTATTTTTCAATATATTCTCCCTTTATTTACACACACTTTGCAGAACGTCTGACTGAAGCTTCTAAGCCACTATAAAAATATGATGCATCTTTAGAGTCAAAATGGACGTACACCGCCTGTTTAATTTCATCGTCACTGTTGAATCTTCTACCCCTTAACAAAAAATAGTCGGATGGGGCCAGATCAGGGCTATATGGTGGGTGTTCAATCTCTGTGAAGCCACATTCGCGAACAGTAGCCTTGGAAGTGGACTGGAGTATTGTCATGAAGCAAGCGCACATCTTGGCTGATTTTTCCGCGCCTTTTCTTGATAATTTTTTGACGCAACTGCCTTAGTAAGTCAGAGTAATATGTTGTGTTCACGGTTGTATTTGATTCCTTAAAGTCAATCAGAAGGTTTCCCTCGCAGTCCCAAAAGATTGTAGCCATCACTTTTTTGGTGCTTTGGGTGACCTTTGCTTTTTTGGCACGGGTTCTCCTTTCCGATGCCACTCCATGGAATCTCTTTTGGATGTCGGATCATAGTAACAGACCATGGTTTCAT
Organism: Chloromyia formosa; assembly: GCA_964017055.1. Classification (NCBI taxonomy): domain Eukaryota; kingdom Metazoa; phylum Arthropoda; class Insecta; order Diptera; family Stratiomyidae; genus Chloromyia; species Chloromyia formosa. The sequence goes on along the minus strand of OZ024815.1, from coordinate 85,109,514 downwards.
CACCCGTTACAATTGATTGGATTACTCCTTCTTGGTCCTCGTGGCAAAGCTCTAAAAATTGATCACAACATTCTACTCGACGCTGCTTTAGCACTGCGCTGAGAATTCGAGGCACCAACCTTGCACTAATTTTTGTCATATTTAAATTTTCATGTAGGATCCTTAGAACACTTGTTTTGGGAATGCCGGTCTGTGCTGCAATTTCTTTTGTTTTTAGACGTCGGTCACTTAGAACAATTTCTTCCACAAATTTAATGTTTTCTGGAGTAGTCACCGTCACAGGACCTCCCGCACGTGGGTCACCTTCTAATCATTCTAGTTCCCAACGAAACAACTTAGACCAATTTTTTATTGTTGAAAATGATGGACACAAATCGTCGTAAACAGCCATCATTCCTTCTTTGATTTGTGTTGGTGTTAATCCTTCTTTAGTCAAAAACTTTATAACAGCGCGAAACCCATTTTGAGAAATTTTTTAAAACAACTTGCCGGAGTGATCGTTCGAGCTTTACTACAATTAAACGGATTGTAGCAAGTTGAAGTTTTGTGTAAAGCTTGTCGAGACTTGTCACTGACGTTTGCATAAAGATTTTTGCGAACGCACTCTATTTACTATATGAGGCCAAGAACTCATGGACCGCACTACGTAAGTGCAACATGCGAACATTTGGTAATTCAATTCGAACACGACTCATTGGAATTAACAATAGACAACAGTCTATTTACTGCCAAACGCATAAGGCGCGGCGCCTTCAACATTTTCGGAAACATCGCCAACTCGTTATTTGGCATCTGGAACTCCTCTTACGCCAAGCAAAAGGCCACGATCATCGAATTAATCAAGACGAATGAAGGTCACTTAGGGAGATTACTTAAAAATTAAACTTCGGTGATAGATTCTACCATCAACATCATGAAAACCAGCCAACTCCAGTCACAACATGCTAGTTCGAAATGATAGATCAAATCATCAACATCATACTGGACAAAATCAACAAAAGCGGCTCGCAGGAATACAATATTATGAACACATATTTTATATTACATATCACATTATCGATTCAGTTGACAACATACTGCAGTTATATTATTTAATGAAGGTTGCCAGAAGAATTATCGATAATTACGCAATATTCACCGTAAAATTGCCCCTTATCAGCAGAGGAACGTTCGAGTTATTCACTATCTATCTACTATCAATACCAGTTATGGTAAACAACACTTTAACCGCAATAAGGTCATCTGCAGAAATGTTAGCCACCAACGCCCATCGTGATGAATACTTTACGATCACAGAGGTCCAGCTAAATTCTTGCGATCTGTTGGAACCACAGCATTTCTACTGTCAAACGAAGGGTCCACTATATCATCAAGGTTCACAACACGCTGCCTGTGAGATGAATATTTTGACAAAGGAATCCATATCTAAATGTCAGACCGAAATAATTTCTCTGGACGAAATTTGGATGCAGCTAAAACAAAAGTAAATGGATGTATGGTCTCAGAACCTCAAAACGTTTACAAGTCGTATGCGGCGAACAAAACATTCAACTCCGCTTACACGGATCTGGGATCCTAACTCTTCCGCCAAGGTGTGTGATTATGATTAAACACAACATGATCACACTCACCGGACACAATATTCTTCCAAGTCAGATCAAGGCATCATTTCACATTTGTCTGAACTGATATACTAGTCGATGTCCCAGCCGGTAGCCAGCCAATATCACTATCACAGGATAATATGACATATATCAGGCATAATGGGAATTGCTAACGAATCTACAACAAACTCTACGGAACGAGAATCTCGGTCTAAAGCCGGGTTTCCACTAAAGAGACAGTTTTAAAAAACAATTTTGTTTTCAAAAACAAAAACAGAAACAAGTTTTATATGGTTGGTTAATGTTCACTGGTATTACTTAAATATTAAAAGATGTTGAATTGTTCACTAATCCAGCTTTTTATTTCTTTATTTTCGCCAACGTTTCGGTCCTAGACCATCCTCAGGGCTTATTATTTCTATAATTGAGATATGTTAATTATTTACAATTTATAACATACATAACTTACATTAGGTGTTATTTAAAGCATTTTGTGGTACAGGTATGAATATAAAATCAAGTTAAACTAGAATAAAGTTTTCTCGTTTGTCATTGTTTGAGATTTTTTAGTTTGACAGTTTGTGCTTTAGTTGTCTTGTTCTTATTTGTCTATTTAATGGTTGGTTGTTTATTTATATTTATAAAGGGTGATTGGTTGGTATTTATTCCTATTATAATTTTTCTATTAGTGTTTTGTATCTATGTATTTTGTCTTCTTGTTCAGTTTTTGAGTTTAAGGATTTATTTATATTATTATCAATATATATTGCTTCTTTAACCAATATTTTATCTCTATTATAATCCATGTCAATTATTTTAATATTATCAAAGTCCATACGGTGGTTGTCAATAATATTACGTTTACACTATCCCCAGATTACTTCATCTGCGCCAGCTGAGATAATCTGCGACTGTCAAATACATACAATTTTGAACTCACCACACCCAGATTACGCTGCAGATGAAGTAATCTGGGGATAGTGTAAACGTAATATTAGTTGATGTTTTGCCAATTTGGTGTTATTATTGTTATTTAGTCTGTTTTTATTTTTATGTTCAGCTATTCTAAGTTTTAGCTTTCTGCAGGTGGATCCATAATAATTCATCTCTACGTTATTATTTTTACAGGTTAGGCATGGGATTTTATAAACTAAATTACTTTTGTCATTTGTTTTGATTTTTTGTTTTGTGTTTGTGTATATAGTGCTCTGTAATTTATTAGTTGGTTTATGTGACGTTAAAATTTCAATATTATTACCATTATCAGTTGTTGTTGTCTTAGGTAGTATTTTGTTTAATTTTTCAGATAGTTTGGGTATGTATGTAATGGTGTTGTATATTCTACGAGTTGTTACATTAGAATTATTAGTACCATTTATATTGTTATTGTTTATGTTATTAATCTTATTCACATTGTTTTTGATTTGTTTATCGATTAATATATTTGGGTATCCATGTTTATGTAACGTTTGATAAATTTCACTTTGGGATAAGCAAATTCCCAAAATCTTACATCACTCAATTTTAATCTCCTATATATGTAATTATTTGCTGTATTCTTTATTATATGTTTAGGATGGTTGGATTTAAAGTGAATTATATTAATATAGGTACCGCATATGGTTTTTTATACCAATTTGTTTTTAATTGATTATTTTCTCTTATAATCGTTATATCTAAGTAATTTACTTTTTTATTTTCTTCTATTTAACATGTAAATCGGATATTTTCATTTATATTAATCATTTCTTCCATTATGAGTTCTATTTTATCGTCAGCCGAAGGTGTGACAGGGGGACTAACATTTGGACCACCATGGTACATTTGCCGTAACTGTCATGCCCTAGGAAGTGCGACCTTTACCTCCGCGTGGTGACGGGTGGAAGCAGGCTGTTGGCAAAATCTTATCTTTGCCATCAGCGCTGACTAAACTTGGTCGGGCGGGGAGCGGTATCTCCCTTATAAACATACCCTAAATCCAAGGTGGAACAGCATATGCCGAGGGATGCATGGTCAAGAGGTTGCTTGGCCGCTAGTATGCGAACTCTGGATACCTGTCGACCTCCAGTTTTAAACCAGACTTCTGACGGCAGACCGGGTGATGTCGTCGGTAACTGTTTTTCCCGGATATTCATGGGATTCTATGAATAATAAAAAAGAAAAACAAAACAAACCAGAGTGTGATGCAACTCCAAATGCATCAAAAACAGTTTCCTCTGAGCTGCCTACTAGCTCACTGCTCGACGGAGCCTCCAGGCCCGTTGTTGAGACTGTCGATGGACTGGCCGTTAAGCGATACAGTCCCTTTGAGTCGTCCTTGGACTTCTTTAGCCCGAGGAACCTCAGCGGCTCTCACCGGAAGGAGCGTCAACGAAAGGGGGACGGAGGCAACAGTTCCCGACAGGGCAAGCAAAAGTGCCTAGTCCAACGCTCGCTATCCTCGCAGGACCATGAGCGCCATTAAGGTGCTTCAAGCGAACCTGCACCACGCAATAGGAGCATCGGCCACTGTGTGCAGGTTATTCGCCGATAAACAGGCCACCATTGCGCTTATTCAAGAGCCATGGGTGGCCCGTGGCCGTATTTGCGGTCTAAACACAACAACTGGTAAGTTGATATATGACAGGTTAGCGGGTTGTCCGCATGCGGCGCTTCTGATCGACAAATGCGTCAACTATTTGCCACTAACCAATTTTATTTCTAGAGATCTAGCTGCAGCATTGGTGGAGGTATCCACGCTGAACGGTCGTCAGAAAGTGATAGTTGCGTCTGCCTACTTCCCATCTGACAATGTTGAGATTCCACCACTCGAGGTCCAGCAGCTCGTTGACTTCTGTCGACGTACAAACCGGCATTATGTGATCGGTTGCGATGCAAACGCACACCACACGGTGTGGGGTAGCAGCGACATCAACGACAGAGGTAGGCGCCTTCTTGACTATCTTATGTGTAAGCATGTGAATGTCCTGAACAGGGGGTGCAAACCTACCTTTGTCACTGCGGCAAGGGCAGAGGTACTCGACATTACCCTTGCTAGCGGTTTCTTCTCCAGGTTCATTGCGAACTGGCACGTGTCGGACGAAGTGTCTCTTTCAGATCATAGACACATCAGATTTGACATCCTAGGACAATCTGACATTCGCTCGGATACTTTTTGTCCAAGGAAAACTAACTGGATTAAATTCCGTGAACTAGTTAGCTCCAAAGCGGAACAACTGGTCAGCCCCATAAGCACTACAGGGGAAATTGAGATTGCAGCTGAGGAGCTCAATGAAATTTTAACTTCCTCCTACAGAGACAGTACCGTTTCACGTTCGGTGGAGTCGGGGCGTAAAGTTCCCTGGTGGAACGAGGAATTGGCCCGCAAGCGAGCTAAAGTTAGGAGGATGTTCAACAAAGCCAAGCGCTTCAATAGGTGGGATGAGTACAGAACTGCTCTCACCGAGTACAACAAACTCATTAGGCATTCCAAACGAGAATGCTGGAAAAGACATTGTGATAGCATTCAGTCGCTACCGGAAGCGGCGCGCCTTCACAAAGCCCTTTCCAAAGACTCAGCAAACGGGGTCGGCCTTCTATTGAGATCAGACGGTTCGTATACTGAAGGTCCAAAAGAAACATTAAAGTTGCTTCTTCAGACCCATTTCCCAGGGTCCGTACTGTCTGATGGTGACCCCTGCCCAACTGAAAGGCCCCAACGGGTTCCCGTAAGCCGGGCTCGCAGTTTATCGGGGGTCATCTTTGACATGGACAAAGTAAAATGGGCGATAGAATCCTTTGAGCCATTTAAAGCTCCCGGAGTAGACGGCATCTTCCCCGCTCTGTTACAAAACAGCTTGGAGATCATAATAACTCCGCTAATCGAACTTTTTAGGGCAAGTTACACCCTAGGGTACATACCACAACCTTGGAGGAAAGTTAATGTGGTCTTCATACCCAAAGCGGGCAATAAGCCGGAACATATGCCCAAATCCTATAGACCGATTAGCCTTACTTCCTTCTTCCTTAAAACCATGGAAAAGTTGCTTGATTTGCATATCAGGCACAAGATGGAACTGTCGAGCCCTCTACATCGTATGCAATTCGCGTACACGAAGGGTAAGTCAACAGTAACCGCCTTGCATAGCCTTGTCAGTACAATCGAAAAGTCCCTCAGTGAAAAGGAAATCGCGCTGTGCGCGTTTCTTGACATTGAGGGGGCTTTCGATAATACCGGCTACGAGTGCATTTCCAGAGCACTGGAACTCAGGGACATCCCGCCCGCTACCATTGCATGGATAGATGCCATGCTCCGGGGACGGGATATTCACTCAACTCTAGGCAGTACATCCATTTGCGTGAACGCCGTAAAGGGTTGTCCACAAGGTGGCGTTCTGTCACCCCTTTTGTGGTCCCTTGTCGTGGACGAGCTGATTTCCATGCTTAATGAGCGCGGTTATCTTACTATCGGATACGCGGATGATTTAACTATCATAGTCAGGGGCAAATTCGAATCTACCATCACTGAGGTGATGAGGTCGACCCTTGACATAGTTCTACACTGGTGTGTGGATGTGGGCTTACATGTAAACCCACAGAAAACTGTCGTTGTGCCGTTCACACGAAAACGAAACTTAACATTGGATCCAATTTCGTTAGGCGGCACGACCTTAGATTATTCCACTGAAGTTAAATGTCTCGGGGTAACTCTAGACTCGAAACTCACCTGGAATAAGCCACATGCACAATGTGGGCTTGCAGAAGTTTCTTTGGACGGACATGGGGGCTCACCCCAAAGATAATTGAGTGGTTATACACCATGCTGGTGCGGCCTATGGTGACCTACGCAGCGCTTGTGTGGTGGCCGAAAACTCAGCAATCTTCTGTCTTACTGAAGTGCAATAAGCTTCAACGCCTTGCCTGCCTTGGCATCACTGGAGCTATGCGCACTTGTCCTACGCCAGCCCTGGAGGCGATTATTGGACTTACTCCGTTGCATATATTCATTCAAGAATCAGCAGCTCTAAATGCTCTCAGACTTCGTTTAACTTCCGATGTGCGTAGTGAAGAAAGCGGTCACATGAGCATTCTGAATCAAATTCCTGACGTGCAGATCTGCTTGAGATCAGATTACATGATCACGGAGGTTTGCTTCGGCAGAAAATATTCAGCCCTCATCCCTAACCGCTCTGAATGGGTAAATGGCACACCCTGTCCAGACCCTAGATGTATCAAGTGGTTCACCGATGGGTCTAAAACAGAACAGGGTGTTGGTGCAGGTGTCTTTGGACCCAACACCAGGATTTCGATCGCAATGGGAGTCTCGCCCAGCGTTTTTCAAGCTGAGATCCACGCCATTGAGGTCTGCGCCAGGGTAATCTTGGAAACTGGACTTCGCGGCGCTCACATTGCTATCTACTCAGACAGCCAAGCAGCTATAAAAGCGCTCTCCTCATTTAAGGTCTCTTCAAAACTGGTGAAGGAGTGTTACAATCTCCTTCAACTGTTGGCAACCAAAAACCGAGTCTTCTTGTGTTGGGTGCCAGGCCACCAGGGCATTGAGGGGAACGAGGCTGCGGATGAACTTGCTAGACAAGGATCATCCAGTCGTTTTCATGGACCTGAGCCTTACTGTGGCTTTGGACTGGCCTCGGCCAAACTGCGGATCACAGATTGGTTTGCACGATTGCGCCAACAGTACTGGGATAACCTTCCAGGGCTTCGTCAATCAAAGGAGCTGATAATGCCCTTCAGTCACAAGGGTACTACTCATATGAGTAGAACCCACCTAAGACTCCTAGTGGGGTACTTATCTGGCCATCACCTGGTCAGATATGACCTGAACAAGATGGGTCTGTCAAGCGAGACTGAATGCCGTCTTTGTCTGGAAGACGTGGAAACGACCAAGCACATCTTGTGTGAATGTCCCGCCATCGCGCGTTTTAGGATGTCACTCCTCGGGCAGGCTACTATCAGCACTGCAAAATTCAGGTTGATTCCTGCTAAAGACTTACTGCCCTTTATTAGAAGGGTGGACGGTCTTTTGGATTAATAAGCTACGGCACAATAGATCTTTATGGTCGCAGTGCCTTCCTGCTAGGAAAGTAGCTCGAATTTTTATATCTATCTATCTTTATCGGTTTTAATTATGGCAAAGATATCATCAACATAGGATTTTATAAACATTATGTCCATATCATATTTCAATCTAATTTTCCTTAAAAGTTGTTGCATGAATATGTCAGCAGCTAGGACACTAAGGCCACCACCCATCGTTAACCCTTTGGCACTGTATATTTTGTTGAGCTATTGGTTAAACATAGTTCAGTCATTTTGATTAAATTGTTTTTTGGAACATTTGTATTAATTAAATCATAATTATCATTTATTATATCTAATACTAATTTAATTGGTACATTAGTAAACATATCAACCATGTCTATAGATATTAACTTATAATCATCCGTTATATTTATATTTTTCAGTTGGTCTACAAGTTCATAAGAGTTATTAATGTTAAATTGAGATGGAGATTTCTTAGTTGATTTAAAATAGGTTGTAAGAAGCTTGATAGTTTGTTTAGTGGCGCATTAATACAGCTTACTAATGGTCTGAATGGTATATTATTCTTATGCAATTTCGGTTTACCTTGAATTCTAGGTGTAATGCTGCTATAATTTAAATATTTATTTTTGGTTTTTAAATCAATTAATTTCATTTTAAACATTGTACGTATATGATCATTGGCTTTATTTTGTAATGTGGTAGTTGGGTCTCTGGTTATTAGTTTAAAATTAGTGTTGTTGTTCAATAACTCTTCCATCTTAACTTTATATTGGTTATTATCCATAATTACAATTTTGTTGCCTTTATCACATACAACATACAACACCATTACATACATACCCAAACTATCTGAAAAATTAAACAAAATACTACCTAAGACAACAACAACTGATAATGGTAATAATATTGAAATTGTAACGTCATTTAAACCAACTAATAAATTACAGAGCACTATATACACAAACACAAAACAAAAAATCAAAACAAATGACAAAAGTAATTTAGTTTATAAAATCCCATGCCTAACCTGTAAAAATAATAACGTAGAGATGAATTATTATGGATCCACCTGCAGAAACCTAAAACTTAGAATAGCTGAACCTAATTGACAACCACCGTATGGACTTTGATAATATTAAAATAATTGACATGGATTATAATAGAGATAAAATATTGGTTAAAGAAGCAATATATATTGATAATAATATAAATAAATCCTTAAACTCAAAAACTGAACAAGAAGACAAAATACATAGATACAAAACACTAATAGAAAAATTATAATAGGAATAAATACCAACCAATCACCCTTTATAAATATAAATAAACAACCAACCATTAAATAGACAAATAAGAACAAGACAACTAAAGCACAAACTGTCAAACTAAAAAATCTCAAACAATGACAAACGAGAAAACTTTATTCTAGTTTAACTTGATTTTATATTCATACCTGTACCACAAATGCTTCAAATAACACCTAATGTAAGTTATGTATGTTATAAATTGTAAATAATTAACATATCTCAATTATAGAAATAATAAGCCCTGAGGATGGTCTAGGACCGAAACGTTAGCGAAAATAAAGAAATAAAAGGCTGGATTAGTGAACAATTCAACATCTTTTAATAGAAACAAGTTTTGTTTCTGAAAACAGTTCTGTTTTATGTAAACAAACTGTTTCAACTGAACAGACTACTCAATTGCCCTAACCCCTTGTGGGGTATAGCGCGTCAACTGTTCCATGTGGCCCAGTTGACGTTTCGTTGGCATAAACTGGTTTTCGGAGAATGCAGTTGCCAGCATGCACCTCCTGCACATCCATGGCCACGAACGTCGTCGTGGACTGAACAGAGTGGTTTTGTTTCATGTTCTGTTTATCTTGTTCCCAGAAAATGTCACACAACGAGGATTTTATAATTGCACTCAGTTAACTGCTTCTTGTTTGCATACATTTTAGGTTAAAAAACACAAAAAAAAAAGAAAAATTTATATCACTTCAACCTTTAAAATTACAACTGATAACTGACTGTGTAGAATTGTCGCAGAAAACAAACGTGCGTGTTTCAACCAAGCAGACAAAAAAAAACAAGAACAAATGTGTTTTCCTTTGATCTGTTCTAGAAAACAAAAACATTTTCCCATTCGCGATGGGACACAAATGTTTTAAAAACTGTTCAGTTTTTACAGAACATTTGTGTTTTTGTTCAGAAAAACAGTTTTTGTCCGTGTTTTTCAAAACTGTCTCTTTGGTGGAAACCCGGCATAACATTAGCAGAGAACCCACATGCCATATATCATGTAGTGCCAGGATACATGTCGATTTCATTGATCACCATTGCCATTTGCAGTCTCATATGGATGTACCGGCACCGTATCTGCAAACCGAAGCCAGTTCCTGCTCCCCGCTCATCCTTACGACCAGATTTTTCCATAAATGTATAGCGATATCCCAGGTTTGTGAACTACGTTGAACGCTGGGGAGTATGGTGAACAACAAGCCAAAACCCAAAATGTATATTCTTATCAGTGACGTGCAGTGACTTTTTAATCTGGTCAAGCGCTAGAAAATTTAAAAAAATACAAGGCACTAAAAGTGTTAGTGTTTACATTTTTAAATCTTTTGCGAATTTTTGAAAGTAAAACGATTATTTCCCCCAAGAAAATTTCCTAAATTAGTCTTCGGCCTAAGCCCAGTGCATCACTTTTCATGGATGAATGAATATATTTTTAATCAAACAACGACCGTGTGAAATCATTTTCATACCAATTTTTAGGCAGGACTCTGCAATTTTATTATTTGCATAAGCAATATTAACTCTTTACGTTGCAAAATATTTGTTTTAGGAAAAATGCTAGCAAATACAGGAGATGGGCGAAACACGGAACAAATTTCACCAACGGATATTTCTCCCATATGCAAGGGAGGTGGGACAAGTTATGATCTCATATTTTCCCCTCTACCTTTTTTCAAATTTGATGAAAATGCCAGATATGGGATGTACTCGGTGTTACCTTTTCTATGATACCCCCTTGCTTATACCAGATTAAAAATTTTTTTACCTTCATTTCCCCTCTATGGGGACCTCCCTTTAAAGTCAGCCTATTATGACGCATCGCTTTCTCCGCCGAATTATAATAATACTACATATTCCCACAAAATTGCATATACCTATACATATGTAGCTTCAGCCGTTCGTGAGTTATTCTAGACGGGCAGACAGATATTTGACCAATTTCATAAGGGTTTTGTTTTTACTACAAAACCATAAAAAGCAAACGAAAACTACGAAGTTTAGCTAACTTCATCATTAAATTAGTTTCCTTTTGATACAAAATTTATTTTCCTAACATTGATATACGTCGAAATATAAATAAATTAATTATTGGAATATTTTTTTATCAGCCGTGAAAAAGAAAAAGTTATAAACAATTATCATTTTCGTAATCTTTGACCAAAAGAAAGTTCAATTAATTCTTTATAATTTGCAAAAAGAATAAAGTTTCTAGCATGTGTAGTGTCCCAAAAAAAGGTAAGGAAAAATTACACTTTTTCAACATAAATGAGAAGACTTCGCAATATGCATAGATACATTTTTTTCATATGCCTGTATCCACCGTCATCTTTCTTCATGTATAAAGAATCAGGCTACAAATGTTTCAGACAGTTTGTAATGAACACCTTTCCTTTTAAATCTTCGCGCGCACCCATCCCTTGTCGTCAACTTCATGTTGGCTGAGTGATGAGTGACGCGCGTTGACAGCCTTCAAATCAGGAGTTGCGAATCACCCGCCAACGAGATCGGCAGGGTTGGTGCGTGTCGACACCAAAATAGGAGGCTTGCCACCCTCCATCGTGATCGGGCAGTTTTTTTTTAAGGGTAGCTCATCACCCGCGAATACCATCGGTGAGGTTGTGCAAATAAGAGCTTGAGAAAAAAAACGCCTGGGTCGGGATTCGGATTATTGTGACGGTCGCGTTGAATGTGGAGACGGAGCCGTCGAGACGCGCGATTCGTGAAAAGTCATTATAACTTAGAAGTTCTCGGAACGGAACACGCCTATCCGTATTTGGAGTTTGTTTGACAAACATTTTTATCGTGCCGTGTTGCGCGAAGAAAAAATAGCATACTGTGTTGGATGCGGAGCATATAAAGTACATGCCGAATGCCGGCTTCTGAGAGGCTGCATGTCAATCGCGATTGTGTTTGTGATCACGGATGGCAACGGAACGACGGAGACAGTCGCTGGATTCATCATCGGAGCTCTAATATGAGGTGGATGGATTGCTCCTGTTGTGTCTGCCGGTTCTGTGGTACTTGTTGTGAATTCCCCTACTGGCTCAAGGAGCTGTAGACCAGTCGACCGTCTGCACGATGCTTTCTTACGTGCCTATGGAGTAACTTGGGATTTATGGCTGTGTTGCGTTTTAAGTTTGGCAATGAGAGTGCGGCCATCGAGGATTGTCACTGTGTTTGGATACAATGAGAACAACATCAAGTACGGTAGATGTCAGCTGTGGTCTAGAGTTTGCGGTTGCCACAGAACATTAGTGTTACCGCCGGTCTTCCGAGTCAACTTAAATTCGTTTTTTTTTGTCCTTATTTGCTTGCCTTTGGCTTTATTTTTCACATTTTTTTTTGCTGTTGAATTTTTTAGTTTTTCTTATTTTGGCATTTATGATAACTAGCTGCAGCTACTCCGGTTCAGCGGTGGCCACAGCGGATCTGGGGTAAGTGTGCTTAAAATTTATTGATTCAATAGTTTGTTAGTTTATTTCTTGTTTTTTTTTACAAATATTTAATTTCTTTGCCACTCCTTCTTTTTTTTCACATTAGTTTCCAAGAATTTTTTTTTGTTTGTATTTTTATTTTTATCTCTTTAGTTGTCCTTCGGTGTTTCGTATGGAATAAATAACTTTAAAATGTATTGAATTTTTACATAACGACTTTCCTTTACGGATCTTCCCCCAAATCCCCTTTCAGGTTGGTGGTGAGATGAGGTGAAGGCCTCATCTCTCGTTCCGCATTGGGAGGTCCCACATTTTTTGCGGTCATGGGACCTCATTGGTTGGGTTTATATGTCATGCGTTAAAAGGCCAAGGGTCCAAACCATCAGGGCCCGGAGCGTGTAGCATGAGCCGGTCGATGGCCATTGCCTGCACTTTTTTTTCTTCTAGTTTTTCTGGGTCAGTGGGACCCAGTTTTATCCTTTGTCGTTTCGTCTACCCCCAAGGCACATGATATATGTTATCATTGTAATGGCTGGGGCAACGAGCGGGCAAAAACCCCGCCCACATCTCCCGAACTGAGCTGGAACAAGCATGTGCCGCCGCTCAGTTCGTTGAGGAGCATTCGCTTCTAGCGCCGCCGGACCTTCACGGTCAACTTCGGCAAACTTCCGGCTCCATCCCCAAAACACCATCTGGTGACCACCCTTGCTCTTTACAAGTTGTTGCTGATTCATCATACAAGCTGAAAATATAGCGCTTGCATATTACCTATTAAGTCGCAAATGCATTTTGCAACATAAGGAAATTGTGTTGACCGATTCCAGCAGTCTAGACCGATTATGAGAAATTTTGTTTCGCAACAAACAGCTGTTCCCCAAACCAACCGGTAGATACAGATAGCGGAGAATGAGGGTGAATTGAAGTGAAAGAGAACAAACGGCTCTGTTCCCCAACAGAAACATCTTAACAACCCGGTTGACTTTGATACGTTGTAGCTCGCAAGCAGATAGGGGTAAAAATTGATGAGAATTGCGTTGAAGAAGAGCAATGCGTTTTGTATTGAATGCTTATGTTATACCTATATTATGTTTGTCTTGTATAAAAAGAGAGTACACATTGTGTAAATGTAGTCATTTATAGTTTCAAATGAAATGTTGAGATACATTTTTACAATTGCTAGGTCAAGCGGCGCTTGACTCGCTTGTATGAAGTGCACGTCACTGATTCTTATTTAGTCAATTTGTTTAACATACATTAATTTAATCATAAAGTCAATGTCATTTTTTCTATCGGCTCGGCCAGATAACAAATTGAATGTACAACAAACACTGTAAATTCGACACCGAAAACATACCACACGCTAGAATGAAGAATCAGCAATGCATCCGGTTAATATTATTATTATTATAGTGTCTTGGATCTTTTATCATCGATTCCGTGGAGGTATAGCGGTCCTTGTACCGTCGTATACCAATCAAATTATCTTCTTTTCGCTTATTCGATTCCGTGGAGGTACAGCGATTCTTGTACCGTCGTATACCAACCAAATCATCTTCTTTTCGCTTATTTGATTCCGTGGCAGTATAGCGGTTGAGGCATCATTGGGGATCACAAAGACCCCAATTCAACAAATTTTGCGTGAAGAATTCTCTGTAAAAAAAAGTTTCCCGTTCGATACTGCATCTATTGACCGAAGAACAGAAAGCAGCTCGCGTCAATTGGTGTCAAAAATCTCTATACCGCTTCAACACAGGAAACTCTAACAACGTGTGTAGCATCATCAGTGGTAATGAATCGTGGATTTACTCTTATAAACCCAATAATAAACTCCGGTCGTCTGTTTGGGTGTTCCAAAATGAAGAAAAGCCGACAAAAGTCATCCACTCTCGAAGTGTATCCAAAAAGATGGTCGCGACATTTGTCTCAAAAGCAGGTCATGTAGCAACAATTCCTCTGCAAGATCAAAGAACAGTTACTACCGATTGGTATACAACCATTTATTTGCCAGAAGTCATCACTGAGCTTCGAAAAACTAGCCCCGAACGACGAATTATCATCCACCAAGACAATGCAAGTTCGCATACAGCTCGAAAGACAATTGTAGCATGGCGCAGCAAAACTCGCTTCTTCCATTTTCGGAAAAAAATGAAAATGAAAATCTGTCCGTCACACGAAATGTCTGTTTTTCTACTCGGGGGTCAGAAGAGGAAACAAGCCCATTGAGTTCTATGAATGTAGTGGCCGATCCTCAGTCAATCCGAGTCAGTCATCAAAGGGAACTCACGAAAATCGAAAAACTTCGCATCATGAGCTGACTAAACAACCAGGCACCCATAAAACAAGTCAACATCATTCAACTGCCATCCCCTCGTGATTCAAATCTGCTCACAACACCAGCCACATCCAGATAACCTGTCTCCCTCACTCGTGCACAGCGCTATGGCTCCTCCTTCACAGCAATCTTTTTGTTTTCATCAATTAGTCACTAACCTGACTCAGTAAGAAAATCGTTAGGGTAGGTCGGGAAATAGCTTCAACTTCACACACACACACACATACACACACACTCGTATGCAGGCAATGGAGAGACGGTTGAGTCGAAGAAGTTCAATGGATGGGCGTTGCTTCGTCATCGGCGACAGTGCGAAAGAGATGCTTGCTCCACGGACCTTGGACTACACTTCCGCGGCGGATCCACCCCTTTCTTGTGATGGCCAATCCCATCCAGCCGACTGAAATCAGTGTCACTAAGGTCACCAACGTGTTTTTCCCGTGGATGTAAGGAACTTACGACCGTACTTGTATCGCGCATACTAGTACGCGGTCGATGATATATCAACTAACAGTGCACAATTCTGATTTAGTGAGGAGAATAGTGCAGATGTTGCAGTTTGTGCAACGCGGATAACGTAAACGTTAATGCAATAAAATTGTGTTGTCGCGCTTACCGCCTTTAGACTTAGACGAGTACTATCTAAGTATCTAATAGTAAGTGTGTTTAGCTAGACCGCGGCTTGACGCGATCGATCGCGGATTGACGTACTAACGAAGCACAGGCGCATATAAATATGTAGAGTGTATGATCGCTTGATCCACACACGGGGCAACGGTTGGGTTAATTTGTATTCTCCTGTACACTATGCGGGACGGTATGTCTTGAAAATGATACAAAGACTCTACACTGCATGCAGATACATCGGTACATCTTATGCCTACCGAAAGCGTGGGACGTGTTTTGTCGAATGAATTCATCCAGTATAACTACCTATATACTGGGATCTTTATAAAACTTACGTTGATATCTTCAACACAACAGGTTCCACGCAGTCGGTAGCCAAAGACATATCCATGTTCCGATGTATCTGCATGCAGTGTAGATACTTTGTATCATTTTTCCTGCTCTATTCAGAAATAATCTCAGTTTTTGTGAAAATGCGTGCGTTACCTTGTTTCCAAGCCTTTGAACATTGCAATTCCTTGCAAAACTTTCTTCTTCCACATACCGGTAAGAATCAAAACTCCTGAGCAGGTTGAATCAAAACTCGTTTCTTACAAATTTCAATTCTAAATTTTCAGCGCAATTGTTATCAAAAGTATTTTTCTCTTTTACAAGTCGTTTAGCGTTGATATACGTTTCGTTTGCATGTCAAAATATGTTAGTAAAATAATTTGTTACCCTGGTAGAGGTTTTTTGCTTTTCCTGAAAATTCACTTATAATGGAAGAAGCTAGTTTTGCTGCGCCATGCTACAATTGGATTTTTAAAGCAACAAAACGTCCAATTGTTAGACCATCCTCCGTACAGTCCCGACCTAAGCCGCAACAATTTCTTTACAAATGTACAAGATGTTTTGCACCCTTTCTTCCGATATCCCCATAGCCTCAGCAATATCACTCACCCTCATTCGCCTATCATCCAACATGATATCATGCACTTTTTCGATGGTTTCCGATGTGGTTACGGTTTTTGGCCGTCCTTCACGTGGGTCATGTTCGAGCGACGTGCGACCAAGTTTAAATTTAGCTGCCCATTTTTTAACGGTTGGCATCGAAGGAGCAGAGTCCCCGTAAAAACTTTTATTAACTTCGGATGAATTTGATGAGGGGTTAATCCATCCACAACAAAGAATTTTTTGACCGCACGATATTCAAGTTTCTCAATTTTAACGACGACGTCTACTGCAAAAATCCGTGTGAACAAACTACTTGAGAGAACAAGTTGAAACTTGTTGTTGTTGTAGGTTAAAATGCACATGTATTAGTTAGTATAAGAATCATCGAATTGTAAGAATCGCTCTCTTTTGTTCAATAAAGTTCTTATAAATAACACAGCGCAGCCGGTCAAAAAGACTTGAAAAAAAGGAGCAAAAATTCATTAAAATGGATTTTAACAAACCGTCAGCATATTAGTAATTTGAAGGAAAATTACAAGAGGTGTACGCGACGGCTACAAAAACAACAGAGGAGTCGGAGAAAATACAAGTGGCACGATTCCTTAGTTGCGCCGGGGAGGCGGTGATCGACCTATTTCAAACGTTTAATTTGCCAGCTGAACAAAAAGGTAGTATTCAAGCAGTCCAAAATGCATTCAAGGAATATTGCGATCCTAGATCTAATGAGGTGTACGAACGATTTAAATTTTATTCCCGATTTCAACGTGAAGGCGAGCCATTCGAGCACTTCATGGCCGATATTTCCAAAATGGTGGAAAACTGCAATTTTGGCAACGAAAAGGAAAAAATGCTGCGGGATCGTGTGGTGATTGGCATATCAGACTCCAACATTCAAGCCAAATTAATAATGAAACCGGAATATAGAGGGCTACGCACGCAGTCCGGGGGTTTTGTAGCAAGCGCTTAGTTTGGCATGTAAATATTGGCTCCGTGGTCTTCTTGGTATCACTCAGATGGTTAAAACACCATAACTAAAATGTCTTACACGTGATATAGTATCTTACAAGTTAATCCATAAGAAAAGACTCCATCTATCACCTTTCAAATTAATAGTTTTAATACGAGAAGCTGTACTGTAGATAGATATGAATGTATACGAGATAAACTGTCCTAATCTTCGAGATGCTTAACCATTCATGTTAAGACGACATTGCAAATTGCAAACTTGCATCACCCCCCACCCCTCCTTCCACTCCCACCAATCTTTACCCTTACAGAAATGGTTCAACTACAATTCGCTCTACGAAAAACAATATGCAAGTAGTACTCGCACCTACGCATGAGGCCGGTAGGTGAATTTTTTGTATGGATAGTGTAAAAATGCCTAACTTTAAATTAATGTACTATTATTAAATATTATGTGATTGTAATGAAACCTAGAGATATTATTGCCTATGATGTTGGTTATTATTGGCCATCAATATTTTTGACCTGGGGTGTGCTTGAGGGGTGCAGGGGTGTGTTAACTGCAAATATAGAAATGTACTATTATTAACCTTTTTTGCTGAGATTTCAAAATTCCATTATTTTTATTTTTATATGTTAGTAAAATGCCGCTTTTCTGTAAATTTTCATATTTCTAAGTATAACGGTCTCGAAATGCAAGGGGGGTGGAACAAACTCGGACCACATATTTTCCCCTCTCCCTCTTTTCTCTTTTCTTCAAATTTGAAGAAAATTCCAGAAATGGAATGTACTCGACGGTACCTTTCTTACGACACCCCACTTGCCTATACCAAACAAAACAAAAATGTCGACCTCCATTTCCCCTCTATGAAGACCTCCCCTTAAAGTTGACCTATTGCGACGCATCCCTTTCTCCAGAGAATTATAGTACTTCTACATATTTTCACCAAATTTCATGCATGTAGCTTCAGCGGTTCGTGAGATATTTCATGGACAGACAGACAGACGCATGACCGATTTCATAAGGGTTTTATTTTTTTTTACAAAACCCTAAAAATCGATATCGGACATTCCTTCTCGAATGTTTCTGAAATTAAGGCAGTACGACTTTGAGTTAAAATACATTCCTGGAAAATATTTGTTAATTCCTGATATTTTATCGAGGAACTCGATAACTGAATCTGAAGTGGACGTAGATGATATATGTCGAGATTTGGTTTATTCGGTGGATATTAGCGAGAGTATGAAGCAGGTATTTATAAAATGTATATTATTATTATATTCTGGGGGATAGCCGAAGCAGACCACTAACGTTTGGGTCCCTTTTCGACCACTCCCGGTCATCAGTGGCTTCCAGATGTCGACTGATAGTTGTCGACCTCTTTCTTCATCATTGAGTCCCGTGTTATTGCTAGCATTTGTTTAAGGCTGAGTTCACTCATGGCTTCCACACTTATCGTGTGCTTGCCTGTGATCATCAACCTCGGGCTAGCCAGTGCTGGACATTCGCACACAATGTGTGCGGCCGTCTCGGCCTCCTCCAGACATAGCCTGCAAACGTCATCTCCCCCGATTTTCATCTTGGCCAGATGAGCCTTAAAATTGCCATGCCCTGTGACCAAGGCAGTTATCCAGCTTAGGGTACTCCGTTTATAACTGAGTACCTTTCTCGCTTCCCTGCCTAAAGGGCTGGTCATTGCATTCCGAGCTTGTTTGCAAGTGACTAGCTCCTGCCATCTTTGTTGATGCATGGAGTTCATCCACTCCCCAACCTTCGCTCTAATCATGCCGTTCCCCAGAGCAACTCTGGGTTCTGGGCCAATGGAAGTTGCCGCAGATCCCTGTTTTGCTAGGGCATCCGCCGCCTCATTTCCTGTTGTACCTATGTGTCCTTTTACCCACATCAGCGTAACCTCATTTTCTGAGGCACACGTGTTGAGCTTCCGGACACACTCTAGTACCAGTTTAGAGTTTATGTTCGTCTGCTGCATGCGTCTGATCACCGATTGGTTGTCCAGTGCAATAAGGATTTTCTTCCCCCGCACCTGACCTTCAAGCAGGTGGTCCAACGCATGCAACAAGCCAAGCATCTCTGCCTGGTATACGGACACATACTCTCCTAGACTAAGCGCACATGCTAGGTTTAGCTGTTCAGAGTAAACCCCCGCCCCCGCTTTACCGTCCATTAAAGAGCCATCAGTAAAAATGCTGTTGTCATTGTACATACACTCATTGTGTATGTTTCCATCTGCAATGTGAGTTTTGTGTAGTCTTTCAACTACCCTACGTCTACTTATGCCTTCTACCGGCATTAGAGTCTCCCTGACCTCATCATGAATAATGTCTAGGATGCTCTTATGACCGCTGCTAGTTCCAAAGCGATGCCACATGGCATCCCTTTCCATGCGTATTGCCGAAAGCGCCGCCGTTTTCTTTATAAATAAGTCCAACGGCGGCAGTCCCAGCAATGCCTCCATTGCTCGCGTTGGTGTGGTGCGCATTGCACCACATATGCTTACCCAAGCTATCCTTTGTACCCCATCTAGCTTCTGCTTTGTGGTATTCTACATGGCTTTTGGCCACCATACCACTGATGCGTAGGCTAGAATGGGTCTTACCATCATTGTGTAAATCCAGTATGTCACTTTAGGTGAAATTCCCCACCTACGAGCACACACTCTCTTACATTGATGCAAAATCCTTTTCGCTTTTTGGATCTTTTCATCAACGTGAACATTCCAAGTTAGTTTCGCATCTAAGGTAACTCCTAGATGCTTCACTTCCTTGAACACCTTAATTTCCGAACCAAAAAGCCGTGAGGAAGTTATCTCTATGTCTTTCCTCTTACGAGTAAAAATCATCAGTGTTTCTTCGGTTACTTTGAGAGCTTGTCCCATGCAACCTAGAATTGTATCCATGAACTTTCCACTGACCGTAAGTACCAAGTCATCGGCGTATCCTACAGTGTGTACGCCCATCGAGTCCAGCTTCCAGAGAAGACTGTCCACGGTGATGTTCCACAGTAGAGACGAAAGAACACCTCCTTGTGGGCATCCTCGGACTACCTTACCCCGTATTCTGTCACATCCACTGCTAAGATTTACCGCCCTGTGCTTAAGCATAGAGTCGATCCACTTAATTATAATATAATCAACCCCCCGCTCAGTCAGGGCGTTCCTTAGTTTGGAAAAGGAGATTTTATCAAAAGCACCCTCTATATCCATAAAAGTAGACATAGCGATCCCGCCATTGTTAATCTCTCTCTCTCTTCAAAAAAAAAATGTATAAAAGAAGATGCGCTCTTGCAAAATTTAATTAAACTAATAAAAGAGGGTTGGCTTGTTTCAAAAGACAAATTACCGGATGATTTGAAGTTTTTCTGGAACTTGAGAAATAAAATTTATTTCGAAGATAGTCTTTTATTCTTTGAAAATCGTGTTTTTGTACCAAAAGCTTTTGTTGGAAACATGCTGCAAAAGCTTCATGAATCACACTTAGGGATAACGAAAACGATCAGTAGAGCCAAGGGTTTATTGTACTGGCCATTTATGAATAGGGATATATTATAACAAACATGATAAACAAATGTCAAGTTTGCGAAAGATATAGGCCCGAAAATATTCATGAGCCTCTACATCCACATGAGATTCCAGACTTGCCTTTTCAGAAGAATTTGGGGGGAATAACTACTTAATAGGAATAGACTACTATTCAAAGTGGCTTGAGATTAAGAAAATCCAAAGCAAGTCAGCTAATCACGTAATTCGCGCAGTGAAACAAATTTTTGTTACTAATGGTATACCGCAGCCGGTAATCGCAGATAATCAACCATTCAATTCTTTTAAACTAAGAGAATTTGCCGAGCAGTGGAATTTTAAGTTCATATACAGTAGCCTAAGATATCCTAGATCGAACGGTCTGGCAGAAAAGGGGGTACATATAGCAAAAATGCTACTTAGAAAAACATTATTAGGAAAAGGTGATTTAGACAGTGCTTTATTAGAACAGAGATGTACTAAAATTCCAAGCTTAGGATATGCTCCTTGCGAATTACTGATGAATCGAATGTTACGAACAACACTTCCTACAAATAGTAATACGCTTAGGCCCAAAATACCTGCGAATGTTCAGGAAAGGCTTAGGGTGGTACAACAAAAACAAAAACAATTACATGACTCGCGTAAATGTCGAAAAGAAGAGAAATATAATCCTGGGGAAAATGTGGTAATTAGGAAAGGGGGAGTTTGGGAGCCAGGAAGAATAGTTGATAAACACGACCAACCTCGTTATTATCTAGTGCGTACTGAAAACCAAATCTTACTAAGGCGTAATTCGTTTCACTTAAGAAAATCAATGAACGCACCACAGTTTCAAGACCAGAATGATTTTGATATAGAGAATGCTAATACGCGTAACTCGAAAACTGCTGCAGAGGTACCATCTCATTCATCAGTTGACCAAAATCAAGTAGAATCCAATACACCTAGTACAACTTACCAAACAAGATATGGTCGGATAATAAAGCAGCCAGATCGTTTACAAATATCTAAATGAGTAGCAATATGCATTTTACATAAAATATTCTGATTTGCGATTAGATTAGTTTTGCGTAAAACACGGTACTATTAAATGGAAAGCAGCCATTGTACAATTAAATGGATTTCAAGATGTATACAGGATACCAATTGTAAAATAAAAATGAAACCGGAATATAGAGGGCTACGCCCTCAATTCGAGGGTTTTGTAGCAAGCGCTTATTTTGGTATGTAATTATCGGCTCCTGGCTCTTCTTGGTACCACACAGATCGATAAAAACACCATAATTAAAATGTCTTACCCATGATATAGTATCTTACATGCCAATTCAATTGTTCCGCTTTCTTCAAGTTAAAGAATATACCAAAAATGGAATGTATACAACATTATCTTTCTCACGACACCCCACAACGCTGCCAATACCAGTCGATAAAAAATTTGATGTTAATTTCGCCCCTAAGTGCCCCCACCAAGTTCGCCAATTACGACACATCGCTTTCTCCAGCGAATTAAAGCATTACTACACATTCTTACCGAATTTCACGTGTGTAGCTTCAGCCGTTCGTCAGATATTCAATAGGCAGGCGGACAGACATTTGGTTGATTTTATAAGAGTTTTATTTTTACTACAAAACCCTAAAAAGAGAAATTTTATGAATAATTATTATTATTATAGAATCACTGCCCCCAATCAATCTTTACCCTTTCAAAAATGGTTAATAAAATAACTGAGATTCGCACTACGAAAAACAACATGCAAGTAGTACTCGCACCTACATACATACCTATATATGCATGAGGCCGGTAGGTGTATTTTTTGTATGGATAGTGTCAAAATGCCTAACTTTAAATGAATGTACTATTATTAAATATTATGTGGTTATGACGAAACTTAGAGATATTATTGCCTAGTGTTTTTTTATCGTTGGCTATCAATGTTTTTAACCTCGAATGTGTTTGTAAGATGCAGGGGTGTCCTAACTGCAAATATAGAAATGTACTATTATTAACCTATTTTGACAAGATATCAAAATTCCGTTATTTTTAGTTTTCTATGCTAGTAAAATGCCACCTTTTTGTAAGTTTTCATATTTCTAAGTGTAACGGTCTGGAAATGCAAGGGGGGTGGGACAACTTATGATCACATATTTTCCCCTCTCCCTCCTTTCTCCTTCCTTGAAATTTGATGAAAATGCCAAAAATGGAATGTACTCAGTGGTACCTTTCTTATGATACCCCACTTGCCTACACCAAACAAAAAAAAATGTTTTGACCTTCACTTCCCCTCTATAGAGACCTCCCCTTAAAGTTGACCTATTACGACGCATCGCTTTCTCCAGAGAATTATAGTACTTCTACATATTTTCACCAAATTTCATGCATATAGCTTCAGCGGATCGTGAGATATTTCATGGAAAGACAGACAGACGGACGCATGACCGATTTCATAAGGGTTTTGTTTTTTTACAAAACCCTAATGAATTTCAGAGTACATATTTTACATAAAGCATAGCAACCTTGCATTTGAGACACACATATATAAGATCAATTAGTAATGAATTATTTGTATTTTGTGAAGGAGGAAGTTGTATATGTAGGTTAAAATGCATATGTATTAGTTAGTATAAGAATCATCGAATTGTAAGAATCGCTCTGTTTTGTTCATTAAAGTTCTTATAAATATTGTAACTCACTTGTCATACGAACTAATGGCAAGTGCACCCAGACAGGAAACATACATTTTTGCTGATTGTAACGGTATTTCTGTGTCAGGCCGAGAACTTATCACCTTACCCTCGTATTAAATATTAGTAGTCAATAAGTTAGTACTAGGTAACTTTAATTTATATTATTTAATATTATATTGTATTTTTTGGTTAATTCATCTACGAGTATATCAGATCTAGAATTAAGTGAGTTATTGAAATTTTAAAAATAAATAACTGGCGCAACAGTCCAATTTGAACCATGGCCTCGAGATGAGTTAGCATCATCTCATTTTCTAGATCATGAAGGTATGTCTTGAGGTGTGTGATCAGCAACACGCTCAACCGAGTTATTTACCCCATAAATATGTACTCAGTTAACAGCTGAGTGGGCTCATAGTCCGACACGTAAATCCCCTTTTTTATCGAAAACTACCGCATTCAGTAGGAATCGAACCGTGCCCAGTAGAAGGCGAACGTGCTAACCATTACGCCATCCGGACTACTACTACATTTTGTTTAATATAAATTGTTTCTTGAATTCGAATTTTATGTTTGTTACAATCTTTATCAATAATTTTAGTGTTATCAAAATCCATGGTATGTTTATAAATTACTCGATGTTTTATTAAAATAGTTTTAGTTTTAATAGTGGATCCATAATATGCAGTATTGCAGTATTGTAGCGGCTTCTGCAAAAGTTATGGTGTGGAAGCCGGAGCCTCCTCGCATGTTCCCCGCTTACACAATGACCAGTAATAATTCCTACCACGAGCCTAAGTGCCCCCAAACACTGTCAAACTCGAACACGAACCTGGTACAAGTGAACCGGTCTTCTTCACGTTTAGGTGAAGTGTGTGTGCGCGTCAGAGGACATTTGTACCAGGTTCGTGTTCGAGTTCGACAGTGTGTCGTGATACATATATATGGTGCTTTTTCATAGACAGCAGTTTAGAAGACTCCGACATATCTGAAGGATTGTGTCGGTTATACCGTTCCGGGCAAGCTCGTCAGCCCTGCAGTTACCAACGAAACCGCTGTGGCCCGGTATCCGGCATATTATAATGTTATAGAATCCCCCATCTTCATAAGGCAAGATCGACATTGCATCACGGTTTTTGATGAGACTCGATAAGATTTCTGGAATTTTACTGCAGCTTGGCTATCAGTATAAATTGTGATATCTATTGCTGCTATAGCCTTGCGGCCAAGCCACATCACTGCCTCCGCCAGGAGTAGTAGCTTGGGGGTGGAGGACAGGTTCAGGTTAAGTCCCTCGGAGAAGATTCCAGCCCCTACCCTCTCCTCGGACTTGGAGCCATCCGTATAGATACATAACGAGTCAGTGCAAGTCGGGAGGCACGTTTCCCAGTGAATATGGGAAGAAATTGAGCACGCATAATTTTTTCTGATCGTGATTTTTGCTTTGCTTAAGGATGGTATGTCCAGTTTATATACAATGTTAGTATTTTTACCTATTTCTAATTTTTGTTTTGTATCAGTGTGCAGAATATCTTTAATTTATTTACAGGCTTATAAGTAGTTTTTATATTAAGAGGAATACCATTATGTGTAGTAGTTGCTGGATAATGATTATTATCCTTTAATAATTTGATAAAAACAAGCTAGCCGAAGGCTATCACACCTTATATAGTCTGTGTTGCTATCAATTTAACCCATCGCGTATTTATCACTTTGAAATTAGAGGTAAAACTTGTTCCGATTCCACTGTTCCTATGAAAGGTATATGAAATAGTGGGCCGATTTCACTCAAATTTAATAATGTGATTTGGCGATAAATATGATCAATCAACGTGAAATTTTGTAAAGATATATTTAGAAATAAAAGTTTTTCAAAAAAAACTTACTCTTGGAGTGGTCGTTCCTATGGCAGCTATATGATATAGTAGCCAAATTTCAACCAATTTCAGGAATCTAGTTTGGGAGTAGATACCACTGAAAAATGTGAAATTTCATTACGATATCCCTAGAAACAAAAAGTTTTTCTCACTTAAGGTCGCCCCACACTAGCGCCTAAAATCCAGTTTGTCCCGCGTCCAATCCAAAATTCGTAATATGTGGGGTTCAAGCTGAGAGCTCTAGAATCTACCGCAGTCCAAGAACATTCAACTTGCCCAAAATCCACCCGACGGCCGCGACGTTTGTGCGATTTTAACGGAGCCAAATTTTGTTTATGTTTTGTGTCGTCAGTGTTAAATAGCAACAAAGAAAACGTTTTTACTTTTAGTATGTGTTGGCGGCCGCCCAGGACTTTTGCAATGTAATTGACGGTGTGTGAAATTAAATCGGATAAATGAAAACTGAGTTCGTCATCGAACTTGACTTTCATAATGCCGTTATAATGTGTGGCGACCTTAAAACAGACTGAATATATATATCTTCTTCTTCCTTGCCATTTCATACCACTCTGCGGCTTCGCGTTGCTCTGCCCGTGGTGTTGGCACTTCGCCCGTTCTGGCGATATAATCTCAGCTTCCTTCTGCAGGCAGCTCGGTCTTGGATCGTTTCATCGCCGAGATTTATGCGTTGTTGTTGCTTCTTCATTTGATCGATCTACGTGTGTTTCCGTCTGCCTCGGGGTTTGGGTCCAGCAAATGGAACGTTCATTGATATTGCCTTCATAACTTGGTTCTCAGGTGGACGCCTTAGAACATGGCAATACCAATCCATACGACGATCTTCGAGCTTTTCAGTGATCGGTTGCTCGACAAACAAGCTGCCTCGGATGTAGGTACTTTTGATGCGATCCTTTTTGGTCACACCGGCTGACATCCGTAGCATTTTCATTTCGGTCGCAGTCATTTTACTCTCGTATGTCTCGTATGTACATAGTCCAGCATTCAGACCCATACATGAGTGCGGGACGTACGACCATTTTGTACAACTTGTCTTTAAGCTTCCGTGGCATCTTCTTGTCGCAGAAGACTCCAGAGTTTTCTTGCCACTTCATCCAACCGACACTGGTGCGATGTTTGATGTCGTCATCGCAGTTAGCTTCCTTGTTGATCATCGAACCCAGGTATTTGAACCTTGTACAGGACTTCAGCTACTCTCCTTTAATGTAGATATCTGGTATCGGTCTCTCTGGATCTGAGAAAGGACAGCAAAGGTACTCAGTCTTTGCTATGCTGATCCTCAGTCCATGATCCTCCAGTATCTTACACCACTTGGCCAGTGCAGCCTGGAAAGCAGCGATGTCTTTGCTACCCAGAACAACGTCATCGGCGAAAAGAAGGGATATTTCCAGGCCATCAGAGATGAGTGTTAATAAATAGAACATGATGATGTTGAAGAGCAAGGGATGCAATACACTGCCTTGGTGAACTCCGACTTTAACCGAATATAATATATATATATATATGAATATATATATTTTATATGGTCGGAGATGCTTCCTTCTGTGCGTTGCAAACTTCATGACAAATTTAATATACCCTATCACATTCGTGAAGTGTATAACCAATGATCATCAATCAACTTATCAATTCCAATGAAGTGTCTGTGGGTTATTAAATAGTGTAAACAAGTGTTTAAAAGTCAGTATGTGTGTAACTGTGACACAAAGTGTACTTGTTAAGTGCTAAACAAGAAAGAGTCACATTACACTGACAATATTGGATAGTTAAGAATAGAATGGAATGGATCATTG
The DNA here is from genome assembly GCA_964017055.1 of Chloromyia formosa. Lineage (NCBI taxonomy): Eukaryota > Metazoa > Arthropoda > Insecta > Diptera > Stratiomyidae > Chloromyia > Chloromyia formosa. The sequence continues at coordinate 85,082,363 of OZ024815.1, read as the reverse complement.
TTAGTCCAAGTCAATGACTTTGCTTGGCACTTTACTACCACCAAAAATTAATCGGCTTATAGCCAATTTATAACTCTGTCACTTGGTTTCGTCCACACGATGGATTCTACCCTTCAGGAGCCGCCTTAATCAATCGGGGAAGCAGCTCGACCAAGCCACAGTTGTATTCCGACCTAAATCGGAATATGTCTGTGTGTGCAATGCTTTCACTTTATGTAGTGTGCGTTAGACGACATGAATTATGAGAGTTATGAATTGGCTATAAGTCGGTTAATTTTTGGTGGTAGTGAAGAGCGAAGCTAAGTCATTGACTTAGACTGATCTACTCCATTCTATTCTTAACAACTAGATATGCGCAAATGAGTGATAAATACATATAAAATTAATATTGGATAGGATATAGTGTAGGAAACCTAATCTGTAGAATAATATTCAGGTTAAAATATTCAGAAATTACCTCTCGCTCCCCTCCATATGTGAACGCATTTTGGGATTTGCAAATTTATCTAGATTTGAAATGCTTGTCTGAATATGGTATATGAAGCGGATGATCCTCAAAATTTGGGAGAAGGCGAAGAACTTCAAGGCTTATTAAGATTTCGTGTACGACCGCTCTGCGCACCAGAGCGACCCGTTCATTAGCAACGGCCAAGAACTGCCAAACCCCATAAGACGTTGCTACTACAACAAGATTATACGACCGAGTTGTATGGTGTATGCGGAAATTGATAAAAGACTGGACACGAAAAAAAGTTCGCTGAATGTATCCAATCCCGAGGCTGAATATCTACAGTAGACTCGCGAAAACGTGAACTATTAAAAACCACGACTGTTCGCTTTTACGGGGGGTTCATCTTATACGAACATATTAAAATATTAATCAAACTTACATTTTTCGAGCCATTTATTCAATGTTATTATGTGAAATAATATATAAATTAGAAAATTCATGTGAAATATTTTGTGATTTGTTTCTGTTTTTTATTTTTTTTTCAATTATTTGTAGTACTGCTTTTTCCTTGAGTCGCTTAAGTACAGCAACATCGTTGTAACAGACCATTTCACTTTCTGCCCATTGTAAAACTTTATTGAGGCTCTCTACGGCTTCCTTTGGTTGAATTTTGACCTCAGTGTCATCAACAATATCGGATTCTTCATCACTAGATATTGATCCCGCTTCTGGCAATTCATCTGTGATTTTATCTTCGTTCCATTCTTTGATTTCATTAGGCGTGTTTTTTTTGTACTGCGGTAAAGGTTAAATGGGGGCTATCCGGGTTAACTTACACACATTACACAAACAACTAGGGTATGTTGTTTGTGTAATGTGTGTAAGTTAACCCGGATAGCCCCCAATTAACCTACACCGCAGTACAAAAAAAACACGGCTATTAATAGTATCATTACCCTGCGAACAATATTATGTATGGAAATTTTAAATGAAATAAAATGAATGACAGAATTAAAACCTCAGGACTGATGGCGTTAAGGAGTTCAGCTGCGGTGTTTGTTTGACATTTTATTTAGGAAATCAGTCTGTCTCTTAGGAGACTTAGAGGAATTTCATCCTCTGGATCCTCATTATTATCTTTCAAAATGTTGTTCCAGCATTTTGAAATAGTTTTTGAGTCCAGTCGGCTCCAGGCCGACTCTAAGAAAATGACAGCGTCCTTAAGAGTCAATTTTTTTTAAGATTACGGAGATGTCCGCTCCTTCCGCCACAACTGATGTCAAAAGGCTCGTTCTGTAATATAATTTCATAATGCGGATAGCATTCTGGTCCATCGGCTGGATCAGGGGGGTTACATTCGGTGGTAAGAACATGCAACTTATGCACCCATCGGTGGATCTTAAATCTTTTTCGGATGGGTGAGATGGGGCATTGTCCATTAACAATGGGTGGGTTCAGGTCCCGCAACGTTTTAAACGCAACTGCAAACAGTTTGACTGATTTTTCTTGTGGACGCTCCGTTTCAGTTTGCGTTTGCTCAACCAGACATCGGGGAAATTAACCAGAAATTTTTCCTGGTTGATGTCCGGTCAATGGTGGGTAAGGGGTATTAGCGTATTTGACAGTTGTTAGTTGACGTATTGCGTGTGACTGTCAGATGGTGTGGATTTTCGTTTTCGGTTTCTTGATTTTTACATGGCGTCTTGTGTGCTTATTTACACCGGAGCAACACAAATTTGTGGCGATTTTGCAGTGTTTTTCATTTTTCCTGATACCGTCGCGAATTTAATTGAAGTTCTGTTTGAAATTCAATAGCGAATCGGCTGTCAGCTGTTTGATACATGACAACTGCAAAACAAGTCGTTCGGGTCAAGAGTTTATGGTTGGGTGGAGGGAAAATCCTTACCGCAATTACAACGTTGCGGAACGTGAACGCAGGCAATAGTGCCTCCATAGGTAGGCCTCGATCTTTCAGGAAACGTTTAATCTAATAACGTATAGAAAAGACTTTTTGTAGTTCGAGGAAAAGCGTTTTTACCTGTGGTACAAATGAATCGTGGAACCAATTTTTAAATATGGCTGCTGTCATCCATGCCGATTTTGAGCTCTTGTATTCAAGCGGACAATCAAAATTCTTGAATGATCGTGGACTCTTGACTTTCCCAATTACCAGCAGATTAACTTTGTGCGATTCACTTGCGTTCGTGCAGGCCAAAAATGTTATTCTCTGCTTTTCGGATTTCCGCCCAGGGGCGTTCTTCTCGAGTGACGATACATAGGTTTCGTCGGGTAACAGCTTCCAAAACAATGCCGATTCGTCCGCATAATAAACCTGGTCCTTGGTTAAATTTAACTCCTCCATTTTTGCTTGTAGGTTTTTTTTTTTGAATGGAGCTACAAGCTCTGGTTGTGACGACAGCTTTTCTCCGGTCACTTTTATAAAACGGACTCCATATCGCAATTTAAACCTTTGAAGCCAACCGTCACTTGCGTTGAACCCTCCTTGATTTTCGTTAAGCTTGGAATGCAATTCTTTTGCCTTTTGTTAAGTCATCACACCATTGACGGGGTAATTTTTTTCACGTTGTTCAAGAAACCAACGATATAAGGACTTTTCCATTCTAGGAAGACTTTCTAAGGGTTTTTCGCTTACCAGGACCAGAAAACGTGTCACTAACGCATTTTAAAATTTTTTCGTGTTTTTATTTATGCTGCAAATTGTAGATTTTACCACGCCATATTTTCGTGCTAAATTAATTACACTGAATCCACGTCGATAAGCTTCAATAACATCCGCTTTTTGCTTTAACGTTAACACCACTGGTTTTTTCGACGACATTTTTAACGAAAGACTAAAAATTCACAAGAACAAATTACACGTGTGGACGAAATTCAAAAAGAACTTGCGACAAATCACAAACAGTAACTTTTTCTGGGAGAAAAATGCTGCAAAAATGCATAAAGCGGTTATTTTAACGGTAATTTTCCAAGAAATATGTGTTCATGTTTTAGTGCTTTCAAGCATTGTTCACGTTTTAGAGTAGTCAATGTAAAGAAAAAATGTTCACGTAACCGGGTGTTCATGTTAGACACAGTTTTTGTTTTCGCGAGTCTACTGTAATTGCTTTTTTTTGTACCCTTCATATATATTAACTTTGTCATGAAGTTTACAACGCATAGAAGGAATCACCATCTAAACTATATACCTAGTCTAGCCATAAATACTGTTACAAACTTTTTGAAGCACTGTTCAATAAAAGAGGTGTTATATGTTAAGAAATCATTGTTTATTTATTAAATGCATTGTCAACAACGGAAATTGCAACAAGTTATTCGAAGTGATTGCCTTTTGCCTTTACACAAGCCTTTAATCGAGCTGGCCACTTATCTATGGAAGCACGCACGACTTCAATCGGAAAGTTGGCGACTGCATGTGTAAGAGACTTCTTTAAGGATTCGATATTAGAATGTCTTTTAGAGCACGTCATTTGCTCTAAGACAGACCATAATTCGTAATCTAGCGGATTCAGGTCTGGGCTAGAGGAAGGCCAATCTTCAGCTTTAATAAAATCTGGAACATTTTCTTCAAGCCATTTTTGGGTTGACTTCGCCTTATGACCTGGTGCAGAATCTTGCTGGAAACTCCAAGGCTGATTTTTGAATAATGACGTGTTGAGAGGTTTCACTACACTTTCAAGGACACTTTCTTGATAAATTTTGGCAGACGTTTTGACGCCCTTCTCACAAAAATGCAACTTTGTCACCCCGTTGTAGCTAACACCCCACCAAACCATTACTGAGGCTGGATGATGACCTCTTTGAACCTTTTGGGCAACTTGAGAAGCTTCTCTGGCACTGCGAGCATAAACCCTATCGTTTTGTTTATTAAATGTTTCTTCGACAGTAAAATTTTTTTCGTCCGTAAACAAAATTTTACGGTGTTCTTGGTTTGCGTACCGGCAAAGTAATCGTTTTGATTTTTCCACTCTATTTTTTTTAACGAATCTGTTAGTAAATTCCCGGTAGATCTACGATAAGCACCCAACCCCAAGTCACTTTTGATGATACGTGAAATTGTTCTTTGGGGTATTTTCATCTCACGCGATAAATTTTTTTGTTTCCGAAGAGGATTACGGCGAATTCTCTCGCGCACGGCTTTAACCGCTTGAGGTGTTCGAGTAGTTCGCGGGCGGCCACTTCTTTCACGGTCACTTACTCCAGACGTATCATTAAATCTTTCAATAGCCCGATATACAAACATTCGGCTTATACCAAGGGTATGCAGAGTCTTAAAAATATCACTTGGTTGCATTCCTACTTTATGAAGTGCAATCACAGCAATTCTATTTTCTTTGTCACCCCAACTAAACTCAAATGATGACAAATGCATCAAGCACAAGCGTACTATAGCGATTAGCTCAATTTTTAAGAAATGCAATATAACGGTTCCTTTCTGCAGGGTTGCCAAACCTTGTAACAATATTTATGGCTAGACTAGGTATGTACATATATTCTTGGTCAGTATGATGAGGTGAGTCGATTAAGCTTTGTCCGTCTGCCTGGTTCTATGCAAACTAGTCTCTCAGTTATGAAGCTATCAAGCTGAAATTTTGCACAAAGCCTTCTTTCTATTGCACGCTGTATATATAGTATGTCAGAACCAACGAAAACGGACCACTACATCATATAGCTACCATAGGAACGACCGGTCTAAAAGTCAATCTTTGTGAGAAAAACTATTTTATTTCTTAAGCTATCTTTTTCAAATTTCATACTATTCAATAATATCTGTCGAATTTGGTTGAAATTAGACTACTCTATCGCATAGCTGTCATTGGAGCGACCGTCCCAAAACAAGTTTTGGTTAGAAAAACTTTGTTCTTTGTAAATATATCTTTACCAAATTTCAAATTATTCAATCGTATTCACCGCCAAATCACATTCTAAAATTTGGCTTAAATCGGCCCACTATTTCATATACCTCTCATAGGAACAGTGAAATAGGAACAAGTTTTACTACTAATTTCAAAGTGACAAATGCATTGTAAAACAAAGTAAAGGCTAAATTGTTTTTATTTTATCTTTATTTTTAATTATTAATTCATGAGACTGATGCGCTGTGTTGAACAATGCGCTACCGGCCGCCCCAAAAAAATAAATAACATAACAATATTTCATTCCCCGTACGTGTCCGTTATAGAGAAGTTTTACTGTATACCCTATCACATTCGTAAAAGGTAAATATAAAAAAAAACAGAGCTACTATCGGAAAGACAACCACGAAAAAAATAACATTGCCGCATATTCTCCAAATAACCGACAAACTAAAAACATATTGTCAATCTAAATGACAAAACAAAGGAATTGAAAAAATATAGAGTACATTTTCGAAATATCGTGTAGCGGGATATTTTTAGTTTCCGGGGTGAAAAATATCACTTCACTGGGATTTTTTTTCACTATTCGCTCGCGTCACTTTAAAACTCTCAAATTGGCAAAAAAATCTCTTTTTTATTTTTTTGTTAATTTTGTTTTTAATGATTTATACTGAATGTTTAATATGTTTAAAACTGATCAAAACGCTGTTGCACGCAGAGCGTTCATGTTTGTGCGATACTAAGGGTTGCGATCCTTTAAGCGCGAAGCGAGCGTAGCCTACGCAAGGGGACTTACGAATATTACAATTTCCCATGTTTCCAATATACTAAACATTCAGTATAAATCATAAAAAAAAAATGAAAAAAAAATCTTAAACTTGTTTCTAAATTGTAATTTTGTATTTTATTAATAAGTTGATTGATGATCACTGGTATATATAATTAATAAAGAATTATATTCACTATCCAGCTATATTTAATTATTTATTTTACGATGAAGACAACGTTTCGCATTATTTATGCATTTTCAAGTCTATACATTTATCGAGAAAATATATAATAAAGAACTGTCCATACAAATTAAAATAATTATTATAATTGTAATAGTTGAAATTATATAGACAAAAATTGATATATATCGATGGTTAAGCGCACAAATGTGTTAAGTGCACTTTTGGTCAAAAATGAGTTAACTGCATTTTTCATTCCCTTAGTATCATATCTATCTGGTGTACACATATTGTGAGTGTCTGATCAAAAATAACGACTCAAAACACAATACAAATCGGTGTTAAGTGCATAAAAATGAATAATATGTGCAGCAAATGTGTTAAGAGCACTTACAACATTTTGACTCCTCAGAAATATAACGTCCTTGTGCACAGATGTGATAACAGCACTTACCACATTTGTGCACATAACATGACATTTGAAATAAGGGAAGAGGTTGTAAGTTTTTGACTTCATTTATGAGTTAATGGCCAGAAATAATTTAAAATACAATTTCCATGTGACAAAAAGAATACACCCTTTACCTTCTCAGTGTCTAATGACTGACCGGAAAGAATAGAAATTCCAAATTTCGAAGTGACAAAAACAATAAACCCTTGATTTCCTCAAGGTCTAGGATGTAAAGAAACAACACAACATATTAGGACTACTCATGTATGTATATGAGATTGTGTGTTTATGCTACTCCAAAAAATATGGAGAGAAAGTAGAAATGCCAGGTAATATGGTTAAATTGCATCATTTTTTTTACAAAATGCACATGGGTTTTGGCCGCATGTGTTACGAATATGATGTACACATCAAAACATCCTTTTAATTACCCTTGTATAAATTTTCGTCCTGACCTGTCTGGGAGGGTATCTAGCTCTAACATTTATAACGTACTTTGCACAGAGGTGGTAACAGTTTATACCACATTATTTGTGCATTTATTTGTTGGCATTTGAGAAAGAAGGAAGTATTAATTTTGTAAATTGTTTATTATTAATTTGTGATCAAGACATCAAGTGTATTGTGAAATTTATAAGTAATAAGTGAATATGGCGTTTAGTCGTGGTAAATTAATGTTACAATTGGCCAAAGAAAAAGCAGCACATGTGGTCGTGGATTATAATGGTAAGTTGTTGTCGTTAATAAATCCATGTAAGAATTACAATTAAGAATTATTCGTATAATGGTTTATCATCATTGTAATTTACTATGGCAGATAAAGCCAAGGTTCCAAGAAGTAGACACATTCGGAGTACGTTTCCAAACTCATCGACCTTGGAGCAATCACCGGAGAGTGTGTCAGAAGGCTTCTTAGACATTGATCCAGATTCAGATGATACCTATGGACCAAGTTCTCACGACTACGAAACAGATGAAGGTAAAATACATTTTGTGTTAGTTATTAATTAAATTTAAAAGTCGGTGTATTTTAATGCTCATCCCAGAATAAAAGCACATACTAGAAACTAAGAAGTTTATTTTACAGAGCACCCAGGTGCCAACGTGCTTGGCAAAACTCCGGTTGAAGAGACTCAACTAACCATTTCTGATGAGTCTATCACGAAGATAAGGCGAAAAACAGCAAAACCCGAATTGTGGAAACGAAACATTATTAAAAAAAGGCGTTCCCTCGGACAAGAATACTTCAATAGAAGAGGAGTATTAAAAAAAGAAAAGTCACCGAGAAGAGAAGACTGTTCGAAATGCAGGTAAGTGTTAGTAGCCCAAATTTGGGCTTGCAATTTTCAGTACCGCATTGTTTTAATTCATATGGATGATTTTCAGATATAAATGTAATTCAAAAATTGAATATGAAGCACAAGTCAGGGTTTGTAAGGAATACTGGAATATAGGAAACTCTGACAAACAAAAGCTGTACCTGAGCTCCTTAATTGAAAACGTCCCAGTTCGTCGAAAAAGCATGACAGCCATCGCAAAAAATAGATCGACAACAAGAACATACAAACTACAAAATTGTTTGGGTGAGAAAGAACGCGTCTGCTTGAAGTTCTTCTGTGGAACATTTGCCATTAGCCATAGAGTTGTTGAACTTGTAATGAGGGACATAGGATTCGGGGGAGCCTATGTTGGTCAGGATAGGAGGATCGGAGTTCGTCCTTCGAATTCAACTTCAGAGGAAACTGTAGCATTTGTAAGAAAACATATTGAATCTTTTCCTACAGTAGAATCTCATTACTGTAGGAAAGACTCAAATAGAATGTACTTAGATTCTAGTCTGAACTTGTCTATCATGTTCAGGCTGTACAAAGAGCTATGCTTAAGTGAAAGCAAGCCGCCAGTATCTGACTTTGTATATAGGAAAATATTTCACGAGTCATTTAGTGATTATTCATTTTATATACCCAAAAAAGACCAGTGCACTGTTTGCAATGTGTACAAAAATGCAGAAGATAAAGTTGCACTTAAGCAAGAATGGGAAGACCATAAAAAACGAGAAAGGGGCTCCATGGACATGAAGGCCAGTGATATTTTGTCAGTACCATTTGCTGGGGATAACCAGATTTATTACCGGCGAAAGCTAAATGTCTACAATTTTACAATTTTTGAAAATCATGACAGTAACGGTGAGTGTTTTGTTTGGGATGAGTGCGCAGGGAGCAAGGGAAGCTCTGAAGTCGCAACATGTATATTTCACTACTTGTCGGGTCTTCCTTCAACGGTTACCCACGTCTCAACTTTTTCCGATACGTGCGGAGGACAAAACCGAAACAAATACTTTGCAGCTGCTATGCTGTACGCAGTTAATTACATCCCTAATTTACAAATGATTGATGTAAAATATATGGAATCTGGACACTCGTACTTAGAAGCCGATTCCATTCACGCAACAATTGAACGAGCGAGAAAAAATAAAAAAATATATACAACTCGTGAGTGGGCACTTTTGATTGCCTCTTCAAGGAGAAATCCAAAGCCATACAAGGTGACAAGCATGAGTTTCGATGATTTTTTTGATTTTAACTCACTCGAACAAGAAATGCTCAAAAACACTACCTTAAATACACGGAACGAAACTGTGAAATGGCTAAAAATAAAATGGCTTAGATTCCAAAAATCAGAGCCATTTATTATTGAATATAAGTACGATTTGTTGAAGGACGATTTCATGCAAATAAATATAAGACAAAACAAAAGGGAGAAAAGGAGCGGAAATCTTGCCTCAAAAGATTGGACCTCAATAAGCCTACGCAAGAAAAATACCAAAAAAATTCCCATCTCAGAAGGAAAAAAAAATGATCTTTTATTTTTATTGTCAAACGGAGTAATCCCGCAGGACTATAAACCGTTTATTGATAACTTGCCTTCCACTTCCAGAAACATGCGAAAGAATGAGGAATAGCATAAGATTTTTTCGTTTTTTTTTTCAATTTTTATATGAAATTTGCATAATTTGCTAATATGTATGTTATGAAGTATTATATTTTTCATTCTAAGTAAGTTGTTTGTCAATTTTAAAGTCATAAAAATAAATATATTATCAAAACTAATAGAGTTTTCTTTGCTTTTCGCACTATTTACAGTTAGTGCGAATGGGTGGTAAGTTCCGAAATGTAAGTGCCAAATGTGTTAAGTGAACATTCAATCGAAGTTTGTCAAAAAATATCATCAAAGATGTAAAATTCCAAATTATATTGAGCTTATTTTAGTAATATTAGTTCTAAGACACATTACGTAAATGTTAAGAGCCACAGAAATACATATTGACCGAACAAATCACAAATTACGGACCTGCAAACCTTATTTTTGCTCTCCTGTAAAATTTCATATTTGTCACTTAACACATTTGTGCGCTTAACCATCGATATTATATATATTATATAATATATATATATATATATATATATATATATATATATATATTATATAAAATATATATATATATATAGATTATATAATATATATCAATTTTTGTCTATATAATTTCAACTATTACAATTATAATAATTATTTTAATTTGTATGGACAGTTCTTTATTATATATTTTCTCGATAAATGTATAGACTTGAAAATGCATAAATAATGCGAAACGTTGTCTTCATCGTAAAATAAATAATTAAATATAGCTGGATAGTGAATATAATTCTTTATTATTTGTATTTTATTTTCTAAAAATGTTCATTATTGTAACTTTCGATTTGAACCTTGTTCAATAATTTCGAGTTTAGTCTAATACCTTTCACACACGATACACGCCAATAATCATTCCTATTCGAATGATAATTCGATTTCATTTGCCGTTGCGAATGATCATTTGAACATCGTCCGAATGATAATTCGAGAATTACAATTTGCAGAGCAAACGTAATTGCTTCTTTGTGTATGCAGTGTCACCTATCCGACAAATTGTCATTGAGTAGCAATAATATTCACTCGTTGCTATGCATTAGAAATAACATTCACTCGTTGCTAAGTGATATGTTCGTTGCTTAACAAAGGTTAAGTTCATAACACGCAACGGTTGGCATACGGTTGAAAATTTGTTTTATGAATTCTCTCCACTAAGTTTTTGATGGACGCAACATACTGTCATTTTCTCTATCACAAAAATTTCTCCACTGGCTCAAAACTATCTACATTCAAAGCTTTGAATATATAGCCATGGAATGAGCTTGTTCTGTATGTTTCCATAGAAACAGTGGCTCCAATATCTGGGTACTAAGTCGACATGTGGTCGACTCAGTAGACCATTTTAGTACTTATGAATGAATTTAGATTTTGACAGAACGGGATGTACATAAATAAACAGAAAAATGTGGTGTATTGATTAGATTAACTTAATAATTGCTGAAACGACATAATCGCCTGAGTGAAAAGTATAAATTTTGAGGCAAAAATGCCCTTTTTGTTTTGTTTCTGGCGCAGCCAAAAAGAAAGATGAAACAAACCAGTGAGATGGAAACCGGCAAATAAATTATATCCAGAAACGACAATTTATCTGCTGATTAACATTTATTTTTTAAGGTACCCTACCCAAAAGAAAGAAATTAGCTGAATATGTGGCTTAACTGTTTAAATTTAAACTGAGTGACAATCATAAACGAATTTTGGACGACATTTTGCTTCATTCGATTTTTGTAAATCTGGCGATCGGCAACAGTTAATTAAGTGAAAAGTGTTTTAGAATGTAAATTTTTTCTAAATTAATGTGAAATAAAATGATAGTGATACGATATAATATGCTTAAGTTTGATTGCGGTACAAAACAAGCTTTGAGGGAACTTGGCTGATAATGGGTGGGTTCAGGTCGCGCAACGTTTTAAACGCAAATGCAAACAGTTCGACTGATTTTGCTCGTGGACGGTCCGTTCCAGTTTGCGTTTAATCTACCACACATCGGGGAAATTAACCAGAAATTTTTCCTGGTTGATTTCCGTTCAATGGGGGGTAAGGGGTATTAGCGTATTTGACAGTTCTTAGTTGACGTATTGCATGTGACTGTGAGATGGTGTGGATTTTCGTTTTCGGGTTCTTGATTTGTACATGGCGTCTTATGTGCTTATTTACACCGAAGCAACACAAATTTGTGGCGATTTTGCAGTGTTTTTCATTTTTCCTGAAACCGTCGCGAATTTAATTGAAGTTTTGTTTGAAACTCAATAGCGAATCGGCTGTCAGCTGTTTAATATATGACAACTACAAAACAAGTCGTTCGAGTAAAGAGTTTATGGTTGAGTGGAGGGAAAATCCTTACCGCAATTACAACGTTGCAAACGTGAACGCAGGCAATGTTGTTATCAAAACAAAACAATTAGACATTACAATCAACATATACGTCAATATCGAACCAACTGAGTAGGCTGGCTGTCGACTTATTCCCCAAATGTTGGAGCACTTTTAAATGGTCTAAGCACGGTCCATTGCAAAATGGTCTAAGATTCAAAGCCAGGAAGTAGACCCTGTCACGCACACAACAATGGCCCAAAGGAGGCTGATTTCAGTCGAAAATTTGTATGGCGGCATATGGACCGCAAGTGGTTTCGCGCGACATTTTAATCGAAAAATGTCGGTTCTCGGTCGGTTTGCGGCGTGAAAGTGGAATATGTTGTGTAGTGGAGTATTTGTTATGTGCTCAGAAGATAAAAATATTAAAAATAGATGAATTCAGTGTACGTTTTTCCATTTGTAGTGGATGTGGAAGTTTTTTGTTTACTTTTTGTGTCGTGTGTGACAAGTGCGGACAAGAAGCAATATGGCGATTTGTACAGGTGAATTAATTTTTTCCCGCACCAAATATATTTTTTTTGTCTGTACATAATTTTACTTGTGGAAGGAAGTAAAAAGTGCGGAAACGGAATATACGAATCAAATTAAAGTTTCGGGCATGCCATCTTTTGGTTGTGATATATAATAATCAATCAATAGATGTACATGCTTGAACAATTTCAATTTGAGAAACCACCATGTTCGAGCCGAAGTGTAGTCGGAGCCATTCGGAACTTGGTCGTCAGAGCTAGTGCTGGTTGTCAGTTTGAAAGTAGGGTGACCACACACTCTCAGCGACCTGCTTCCTGGCTTCTTATGTAGATGGTTTTGACTAGCTACGACTAGCATGATGCCTATTAAGAAATGACACTCACGCTGTCGTATTCATACTATTCCTGGGGTATCACGTGGCGTTTATGCGCCCAAGTTACGGACAATTACTACATTTACATCGAATTATACAATAAAGAACAGCATCTTGCCACTACGAATAGAATTTGGCATGCCAGTACCTTCCTTCTCGACGACACTTACTAAATAACATTTAGTTGAGGGCATGTGGGCGCCAATGTAAGTCCGTGGACATTAGTGTTCGATCAAGCTGTGCAATACCTCAATCGTTTATAAGTACCATCCATTATGCCAAGCAGTTGTCTGGGAGGTACTAAAGTACAACAACGTAATTGAACTACACCAATAAACAACAACACTGACATTTCATAAGCTCGAATGAATAACGGCGAATAAAGCCGAACATACACTATCTGGAATTCCCGTCCGGAAAAACTGATCAAACTCGGCCTTGACGAAGTCCGGATCGTGTATGGTCGTTTCAGGCCGCCTTCAGGCGGCCGGTTTGGCCTTACAGGCGGCCGGAAGGAAAATCGTTCCCACCAGGCCTCCACCACACACGTTCCGGAATTTTTCTCCGGAAAAACTGATCAGGCTCGATATCATCGCCAGAGATTCGAAGTATCATTCCATCTACTGAATTGAATTTTACTTTCCATGGCCAAGTTTCAGATATATTGGTCTATTGAAATAAACTCCAGTGAAAATTCATTCTGGTCACGCGGCCAGACAGTTCGCCTTGAGGCTGCCGGACAGGCCTTTGAGTCCGCCGGACAGGCCCTTGAGGCGACCGGATGGATAATTGCAAATTGATTTTATCGCCATAGAATGAAAGTATCTATCTATCGGATTGAATTGCACGGCAGTGAAAATTCATTCTAGTCACGCGGCCGAATGGATAATTGGAAATCGACCTTATCGCCATATAAGCCAGTCAAATTAAGCCAATTTTGGGGCTTTTTAATAATAATGAGGGAAATATCTGGAAATAATTTTAATCCCTTCTATCGATACTGAATAGTGAATAATGAATGGAAACTGAGTTTGCACGATCGTAGAAGGTGAGCATAACTTTTGGAGGGCCAAAATCCGAGAAATGTGAGCCCTTTTTTTTAATATTATCGTTATAAATCCTAAACGGTGCCTCGGGTCGAAAAACCTAGCAGGAGTAAATTAAAGACCGTTGAATTCTGCTTTCAATGCACTGCTCAAAGTTGAAATTCGGTTCAGTAGCGTAGTCAAAATCGATAGTCAAAAAATGACAATTTTCGAGGCTCCCGAGAAAAATCACTTTTAAATCTCACAGATCTTTGCAACGGATCCTCCAAATGGAAAAGCTTGTCTGTAAAAGTTGGGGACAATTTGATTGTGAGCCTAACGTGGCCAATATTTTTCAATTCGGGCCATTTTTAGAGTAGCTATGAGCAAAAATTCCAAAATGAATGCACATCGATTTATGCCTTAAAAGCTCTATCTCGGTAAGTATAACAGTTAGAAGTTTTATTTTAGTCTCAAATTGTAGATAAATTACTCCAGTTAAATAAAGTTTTACAAGATTTCTTGTGAGACCAATTTAGGAGATACTAAAAAGTAACAGGACAAGTAAAACAATTGGGCACATTTTCAACATGGTGGCGGGGTCCGTGGTGTTGGAAACAATTAGGCACATTTTCAACATGGTGGCGGGGTTCGTGGTGTTGGGGGGGGGGGGCAAACAATTAGGCACATTTTCAACATGGTGGCGGGGTCCGTGGTGTTGGGGGGGGCAAACAATTAGGCACATTTTCAACATGGTGGCGGGGTCCGTGGTGTTAGGGGGGAAATAGAAAACTCGAATTTTTAAGCAATGTGCCAACTCAAACAATATATCAAAAATCGAAGCTACCCTAATTAAAGCAACCAGTGTTATAACATTTTGACTGACCAAATTATTTTAACCTTTGCAGAATCATCGACTTTTTTTTAATAAAAACGCAATTACTCAAAAACTGTACCCGCTAGCATATTCAAGTAAAGAGTGAATCGCAGGTAATATCTTGCCCTAAAAACAGAAAATAGCCTGTAGAAATCAAATAAACTGTTAATTAGATATGGCCTTGGAAAATAAAATAAAAAAAGTGTGAACAAATTATTTTCTTTAATTAAAGAGCTGTAAATGACTCGAAATTTAAAAATTAGTATTATATAATGTTAAAACAAATTGTTTACAACAAAACAGGAAGTTTTTATTTTTGATAAAATTAGTATAATATATTATATAGGTGAAAACTCGAGAAAAATAAGATAAAACAGCAAAATGTTGATCGTGGGCTACATATCCTTCTTATTTTTTCGAACTATATCTAATAAACAGTTTATCTGATTTACACAGGCTATTTTCTGTTTTTAGGGTAAAATATTACCTGCGATTCACTCTTTACTAGAATATGCTAGCGGGTATAGTTCTTGAGTAATTGCGTTTTTATTAAAAAAAAGTCGATGATTCTGCAAAGGTTAAAATAATATGGTCAGTCAAAATGTTATAACACTGGTTGCTTTAATTAGGGTAGCTTCGATTTTTGATATATTGTTTGAGTTGGCACATTGCTTAAAAATTCGAGTTTTCTATTTTCCCCCTAACACCACGGACCCCGCCACCATGTTGAAAATGTGCCTAATTGTTTGGCTTGTCCTGTTTCTTTTTAGTATCTCCTAAATTTGTCTCACAAGAAATCTTGTAAAACTTTATTTAACTGGAGTAATTTATCTACAATTTGAGACTAAAATAGAACTTCTAGCTGTTATACTTACCGAGATAGAGCTTTTAAGGCTTAAATCGATGAGCATTCATTTTGGAATTTTTGCTCATAGCTACTCTAAAAATGGCCCGAATTGAAAAATATTGACCACATTAGGCTCACAATCAAATTGTCCCCAACTTTTACAGACAAGCTTTTCCATTTGGAGGATCGGCTGCAAAGATCTGTGAGCTTGGAAAGTGAAAAAGTGTGGTTTTTCTCGGGAGCCTCGAAAATTGTCATTTTTTGACTATCGATTTATCGCTACTGAGCCGAATTTCAACTTTGAGCAGTGCATTGAAAGCAGAATTTAACGGTCTTTAATTTACTCCTGCTAGGTTTTTCGACCCGAGGTACCGTTTAGGATTTATAACGATAATATTAAAAAAAAAAAAAGGGGCTCAAATTTCTCGGATTTTGGCCCTCCAAAAGTTAAGCTCACCTTCTACGACCGTGCAAACTCAGTTTTTATGTACTCAGTATCTATGGAAGGGATTAAAATTATTTCCAGATCTTTCCCCAATTATTATTAATAATATTTAATTTGACTGGCCTAATAGAATGAAAATAAGTTCGCCTTGAGGCTGAAAGGCCTCTCCGGCCGCGTGACTAGAATGAATTTTCACTAGAATTTATTTCAATAGACGAATGTATCTGAAGCTTGACTATGGAAAGTAAAATGCCGTACAATTCGATGCAATAGATAGATACTTTTATTCTATGGCGATAAGATCGATTTCCAATTATCCATCCGGCCCCCTCAAAGGCTTTGATTTCCAATTATCCATCCGGCCGCCTTAAAGGCCTGTCCGGCGGCCTGAAGCAGCCATACGCGATCCGGGATTCCTCAAGGTCGGGCCTGATCAGTTTTTTCGGCAGGAATTCCGGATAATGTATGTTCGGCTTAAGAGTTTTTTTTTAGTTCCATAGCCACCTTTTTTTCGACTCAATAGTTGCTCATTCAACGTTTGAGAGAAAAAACAAATTCTAGAATTTATTGTACATAAAAGTAATTTCATATAGGAAAGGAGATGTGAAAAGAGGAGGGGAAAAAAGTTCATTAGCCAGGCTGATGCGGATCCCCATGGAACCCACATAAACTTGACAGTCAGAATATTAGTATGTGATGGCTCCAACGCACTTAAAATAACATGAGTCTGGATTAATACTTTTTGCTCCGAATTACAAAAGGAATTGTTCGACAGAAAGTATATGCGATACTTCTGAGACCCTGTTTATGGGAGCTTCGGTATGTTCTACTTCACCGGGCGACGCATCGTGGTTCGCGCATTGATTGGCTAATAGTAATTTTACCGCTGTGGGATACAGAGCGAGCGTCCTGGGGCGGTATACTGAGGGTTTTAACCCCTTAAGCCGCTCCTATCGCGAAACGAGCAAAAGCCACGCAAAGGGAGTGACAAATCCACTCAAATTAAAAACCACTATTGACCAAAGAGGCGAACCACTATGCTTCGCCCGGTCAAGTGAATGTTCGCAAAAATTATTCAAAATATTCAAATGACTTACTTGAAATTCTTTAAATATCCCAACAAAGAAATAGTCTGCAAAGTTTTTCCAAGACCCATTTCATCTGCAAGGATGCCATTGATGCCATTCTCATATAAAGAGATCATCCAATTCAACCCCCGAATTTGATAGTCGCGCATCTCTCCTGCCTTTATGTAAGAGGGTGAAGCTTCGAAACGGAATACTGATTTGGAATTGGTTTCCTCTGCGAGCAATTCCTCATCTTCTTCCTGCTCAGTTTTCCGGTGTCTGTGACTAATTAGATATATATATATTATATTGCGTGTTAACTCTGTTTACAATTACGGACGTACTCGGCAGCAGCAGTAGCATCGCTGGGTTGTTCCTTTTGCTTCTTGGGGCGACCAACTGGTTTGCCTTTAGATGGGCTTTTTGAACCTGTATTGGTCATAAAGTGCGTGAAGATTTCAGTTTGCTTCAAAAGAAAATCGAACCGCTTTCCTCTATCAGCTTCGATCTTAGAATCAAATTCCACTTCCTTTTCCGCGGATGAATTTGACTCCTCCTCGCCACTGGCTTCGCTCTATTAAATAAAATAAAATAATAGATAAGCGGGCATTTATTTGCGCCGACCTGTCATACTTCCCACATGTCAAGCCAGCAACTAGGCCTCGCATGGGAACTTTCCAAAACTATTCTACTATACTTACAAAATTATCATTCATATTCGGTTTCTCTAGTGTGCCTTCTTTGTCCGACATTTCAATTAGTTTTAATGGAACTACTGATCACTTGTTGTGCACAGAAAACATACGCAGAAACCATCAACTGTAAATGAAGTGAATGACGGAAAAACAACTTATGAGCGGCAAGCGTCTTTTACAGCAAAGTGAAGTTGATTATTATGCTGTAGTAGAAATTCATTCCCAGCGGCTCAAATTACCTTAGTTCAGCCACCGCCATCTTTAACAGGCCGGAGTGTCAAAGCAATGACGTCATGACAAGCAGTGAACCATATGTAAACAAAGTGAAGAAGGCGTTTGCGTGCGGTCGATCTCTTGAAATTTGGCGATTTTCGTGCGCCGCCATCAGTCGCCGACCACTGGATTGTGGATACGATGACGTCATCGAAGGAAATAATTGCGTAATTTAGCCTTCAAAATCAGCCGCGCGCAGGCCTGTATATGTAGATGGCGTTGCATCACCGCCATCTTTATTCTCAGGCCGGAGTGTCAAAGTAATGACGTCATGACAAGCAGTGAACCATATGTAAACAAAGTGAAAAACGCGTGCAGTCGACCTCTTGAAATCTGGCGATTTTCGTGCGTAAAAGTTATTTTAGTGTCGCGATTTTAAGTGCAATTGAAAGTAGTGCTTATCACTGATATTTAAAAGTGAAAAAAAAACGCAAGGTGCCACGAACTTCCGTCCAAAATGAACTGCTCGAAACTGCGCGAGACATGAGTCTGGTTATGAAAGTGCGACACGGAAAATTTCGCATTTTTCGTTAATTTTCCGCCAATTTGGCTAGTGTGAATGGTGCAGCACTACCATGGGACGAATTCTTGGGCGGGTGAGTTCAGCGGAAACTCCCGGAAGTGCTCCAAAAAGTGAATTCAAAGTGGTTGTCAAATGACAACATTACAGGTGATTTCCGGCCTTTTCATCGGAATTCATAGGGTAAGTATACGTTTTTTTGTTGTGCTAAAATTTTAGTGGATTGATGCGCCCCAAAATACAGGTCTTGCACGCGTTGTTGACGAGCCAGACGAAAGTTTCACTGCAGCTGACAGGACTAGATGCCTGGCAGTGAAACTTTCGTCCGGTTCGTCAACATCGTCGTCAAAATCCGCATTTTGGGGCGCATCAATCCACTAAAATTTTAGCACAACAAAAAATGTATACTTACCCTATAAATTCCGATGAAAAGGCCGGAAATCACCTGTAATGTTGTCATTTGACAACCACTTTGAATTCACTTTTTGGGGCACTTCCGGGAGTTTCCGCTGAACTCACCGGCCCGAGGATTCGACCCTGGGTATTGCTGCACCATTCACACTAGCCAAATTGCCGGAAAATTAATGAAAAATCCGAAATTTCCCGTACCGCACTTTCCTAACCTCGCACTTTTCAATATAACATTTTACTCGATATTTCCCGGCACTTCACGTTTTTTTCACTTTCACACGGCACTGATAGCCACTTCTTTTATTTTCACTTAAAATCCCGACACTAAACACACTTTTACGCACAAATATCGCGAAATTTTACCGGGCGAACGCGCGAGTTCATACCTGGTTGACTGCTTGTCATGTCGTTTGTGCTTTGACAATCAGCTGACACTCCGGCCTGAGAGTAAAGATGGCAGTGGAGAAACGAAGCAATTCGGCACAAGTGAGGAAGTAGGAAGGGGAATGGAAATTTGACATCTCTTTTGCTCTATTTGGACCGGGCGGGTGTTCCGCGGCAGAGAGACAGACTGGAATGTTATTGTTCCAATTGGAAAAGTTGGAGAGGGGATGACATCTTACGTGCTTCCTGTGCTCTTATATAGACTGGGCGGGTGTTGCGCAGTGGAGAGCGTGTGTCTCTCTGTTTACTTTTTACGATTGGAATTGCTTCAAATAGTTACCCCCCGGAAGTTAGCACCAAAAGTTTGGAAAAGTTGAATTTTTTTTAGAGTTCCCTGCTTATTAGCAATAGTTCTAGAGTTCTCGAGTTGGTGCGGCGATAGTTCTAGGGTTTTAATGGCTTTTTTTTTAATAATTAAATTTGTGGGGTCAAATTCACGCAAAAATTTTTATCTTCCAAAAATAGTTCCAATGCTCAAAATCGATGGATAATAAAGAGTTCTAGAGTTCCTGACTAATTTTAAAAAAAAATTTGCAAAAATAAAAATTTTATAAAAAAAATTAAAGTTTAGGGGTTGCAACCTGACGATATGTACTTTAACCAATGCAGGTTAGTTCCCATTCATCAAATCAAGATCCAAACTGTTTTTTAAATGAAAAAACCTCCTGCAGGTCAAGAATTCTCAGGTTATGGTAACCAACACACCCCCACTCACCACCCCCCGGAAGTTAGCACCAAAAGTTTGGAAAAGTTGAATTTTTTTTAGAGTTCCCTGCTTATTAGCAATAGTTCTAGAGTTCTCGAGTTGGTGCGGCGATAGTTCTAGGGTTTTAATGGCTTTTTTTTAATAATTAAATTTGTGGGGTCAAATTCACGCAAAAATTTTTATCTTCCAAAAATAGTTCCAATGCTCAAAATCGATGGATAATAAAGAGTTCTAGAGTTCCTGACTAATTTTAAAAAAAAATTTGCAAAAATAAAAATTTTATAAAAAAATTAAAATTTAGGGGTTGCAACCTGACGATATGTACTTTAACCAATGCAGGTTAGTTCCCATTCATCAAATCAAGATCCAAACTGTTTTTTAAATGAAAAAACCTCCTGCAGGTCAAGAATTCTCAGGTTATGGTAACCAACACACCCCCACTCACCCCTTAGGTGACTTCATAGGGATAAAAATATCCGAAAATGACATATTCCGGTTAGGCACTATCGAACTCATCGGAAAACTTAAAATCTTCAAACGTTTTTACAGCGCCCTTTAAAGGACCTAAGGACGAGCCCAGAACTCATTGGTGCTGATGTCTCTCACCCCCCACTCACCCCTAAAAAGACGTCAGAAATGTTTAAATTTCAAAAAAAGTACTCCACACTCGCTTTGAAACCCCCAAACTCACTGGAATTTGCAAAATCTTCAAATGTTTCTACAGCGCCCTTTAAAGGATCCAAGAACGAGCCCAGAACTCATTGGTGCTGATGTCTCTCACCCCCCACTCACCCCTTAAAAGACGTCAGAAATATTTAAATTTCGAAAAAGTACTCCACACTCGCTTCGAAACCTCCAAACTCACTGGAATTTGCAAAATCTTCAAATGTTTCTACAGCGCCCTTTAAACGACCTAAGGACGAGCCCAGAACTCATTGGTGCTGATGTCTCTCACCCCCCACTCACCCCTAAAAAGACGTCAGAAATGTCTAAATTTCAAAAAAAGTACTCCACACTTGCTTTGAAACCCCCAAACTCACTGGAATTTGCAAAATCTTCAAATGTTTCTACAGCGCCCTTTAAACGACCTAAGGACGAGCCCAGAACTCATTGGTGCTGATGTCTCTCACCCCCCACTCACCCCTAAAAAGACGTCAGAAATATTTAAATTTCGAAAAAGTACTCCACACTCGCTTCGAAACCCCCAAACTCACTGGAATTTGCAAAATCTTCAAATGTCTCTACAGCGCCCTTTAAAGGACCTATGGACGAGCCCAGAACTCATTAGTGCTGATGTCTCTCATCCCCCACTCACCCCTAAAAAGACGTCAGAAATGTTTAAATTTCAAAAAAGTACTCCACACTCGTTTTGAAACCCCCAAACTCACTGGAATTTGCAAAATCTTCAAATGTTTCTACAGCGCCCTTTAAACGACCTAAGGACGAGCCCAGAACTCATTGGTGCTGATGTCTCTCACCCCCCACTCACCCCTAAAAAGACGTCAGAAATATTTAAATTTCGAAAAAGTACTCCACACTCGCTTCGAAACCCCCAAACTCACTGGAATTTGCAAAATCTTCAAACGTTTCTACAGCGCCCTTTAAAGGACCTAAGGACGAGTCCAGAACTCATTGGTGCTGATGTCTCTCACCCCCCACTCACCCCTAAAAAGACGTCAGAAATGTTTAAATTTCAAAAAAGTACTCCACACTCGCTTTGAAACCCCCAAACTCACTGGAATTTGCAAAATCTTCAAACGTTTCTACAGCGCCCTTTAAAGGACCTAAGGACGAGCCCAGAACTCACTGGTGCTGATGTCTCTCATCCCCCACTAACCCCTAAAAAGACGTCAGAAATATTTAAATTTCAAAAAAAGTACTCCACACTCGCTTTGAAACCCCCAAACTCACTGGAATTTGCAAAATCTTCAAATGTTTCTACAGCGCCCTTTAAAGGACCCAATGACGAGCCCAGAACTCATTGGTGCTGATGTCTCTCATCCCCCACTCACCCCTTAAAAGACGTCAGAAATGTTTAAATTTCGAAAAAGTACTCCACAATTACTTCGAAACCCCCAAACTCACTGGAATTTGCAAAATCTTCAAACGTTTCTACAGCGCCCTTTTAAGGACCTAAGGACGAGCCCAGAACTCATTGGTGCTGATGTCTCCCACCCCCCACTCACCCCTAAAAAGACGTCAGAAATATTTAAATTTCAAAAAAGAACTCCACACTCGTTTTGAAACCCCCAAACTCACTGGAATTTGCAAAATCTTCAAACGTTTCTACAGCGCCCTTTTAAGGACCTAAGGACAAGCCCAGAACTCATTGGTGCTGATGTCTCTCACCCCCCACTCACCCCTAAAAAGATGTCAGAAATATTTAAATTTCGAAAAAGTACTCCACACTCGCTTCGAAACCCCCAAACTCACTGGAATTTGCAAAATCTTCAAACGTTTCTACAGCGCCCTTTAAAGGACTTAAGGACGAGCCCAGAACTCATTGGTGCTGATGTCTCCCACCCCTCACTCACCCCTAAAAAGACGTCAGAAATATTTAAATTTCGAAAAAGTACTCCACACTCGCTTCGAAACCCCCAAACTCACTGGAATTTGCAATATCTTCAAATGTTTCTACAGTGCCCTTTAAAGGACCTAAGGACGAGCCCAGAACTCATTGGTGCTGATGTCTCTCACCCCCCACTCACCCCTAAAAAGACGTCAGAAATATTTAAATTTCGAAAAAGTACTCCACACTCGCTTCGAAACCCCCAAACTCACTGGAATTTGCAAAATCTTCAAACGTTTCTACAGCGCCCTTTAAAGGACTTAAGGACGAGCCCAGAACTCATTGGTGCTGATGTCTCCCACCCCTCACTCACCCCTAAAAAGACGTCAGAAATATTTAAATTTCGAAAAAGTACTCCACACTCGCTTCGAAACCCCCAAACTCACTGGAATTTGCAAAATTTTCAAACGTTTCTACAGCGCCCTTTAAAGGACCTAAGGACGAGCCCAGAACTCATTGGTGCTGATGTCTCTCACCCCCCACTCACCCCTAAAAAGACGTCAGAAATATTTAAATTTCGAAAAAGTACTCCACACTCGCTTCGAAACCCCCAAACTCACTGGAATTTGCAAAATCTTCAAACGTTTCTACAGCGCCCTTTAAAGGACTTAAGGACGAGCCCAGAACTCATTGGTGCTGATGTCTCTCACCCCTCACTCACCCCTAAAAAGACGTCAGAAATGTTAAAATTTAAAAAAAAATACTCCACACTCGCTTTGAAACCCCCAAACTCACTGGAATTTGCAAAATCTTCAAACGTTTCTACAGCGCCCTCTAAAGGACTTAAGGACGAGCCCAGAACTCATTGGTGCTGATGTCTCCCACCCCTCACTCACCCCTAAAAAGACGTCAGAAATATTTAAATTTCGAAAAAGTACTCCACACTCGCTTCGAAACCCCCAAACTCACTGGAATTTGCAATATCTTCAAATGTTTCTACAGCGCCCTTTAAAGGACCTAAGGACGAGCCCAGAACTCATTGGTGCTGATGTCTCTCACCCCCCACTCACCCCTAAAAAGACGTCAGAAATATTTAAATTTCGAAAAAGTACTCCACACTCGCTTCGAAACCCCCAAACTCACTGGAATTTGCAAAATCTTCAAACGTTTCTACAGCGCCCTTTTAAGGACCTAAGGACAAGCCCAGAACTCATTGGTGCTGATGTCTCTCACCCCCCACTCACCCCTAAAAAGATGTCAGAAATATTTAAATTTCGAAAAAGTACTCCACACTCGCTTCGAAACCCCCAAACTCACTGGAATTTGCAAAATCTTCAAACGTTTCTACAGCGCCCTTTAAAGGACCTAAGGACGAGCCCAGAACTCATTGGTGCTGATGTCTCTCACCCCCCACTCACCCCTAAAAAGACGTCAGAAATATTTAAATTTCGAAAAAGTACTCCACACTCGCTTCGAAACCCCCAAACTCACTGGAATTTGCAAAATCTTCAAACGTTTCTACAGCGCCCTTTAAAGGACCTTAGGACGAGCCCAGAACTCATTGGTGCTGATGTCTCTCATTCCCCACTCACCCCTAAAATGACGTCAGAAGTATCTCTATCGGATAGAAAGAATTCTTCTCGGAGTGGTTGCAAAGGATAAATGCTAGTCGTGTTTGTATTCGCCTCAAAATATGCAAATGTAAAAATACGCAGAAATCAAAAAGTTTTCTCAGAAGAAAAAAATGATCAAGTTGTTGCCTGTCTATTAGTGGGCACATTTATAGTGTGAATATAAAAGACGTTTTAATTAAATCGTTTTAGTGCTAGTGCTTCCTCATGGCGTGTTTATAACGACCATATAGAGAGGTACTAATAATGAAAGATGTCAGTTGTTGGTTTGTGACTTGGTTTGAAAATGTCAAAAAGCAGTAACCTCCTGATAAAAGTGCGTTTATACTGCTTCAATCAAAGGATGAAGCGAGTGCAAAATTGCCGAAAGAGATAGGTTATTTATATAACATATAAAATGGAATTATCACCAACAACACCATTACCGAAGACAGTAACACCACCTAGCCCCAGTAGGCCAGTTCTGCATCGCAAGTGGAGCTAAAAGTTAGTACCAAAATTAAATAAACCGATACGTTTACATCACCGTGAGTTAAATCGATTTAGTTAAACCTCGAAACCTCGCGATATAAACGTAGTGAGTGTCTCCCGAATCGCTTTTCACTACGGGCGGCAAAACAGTATCAAATCAATTTAAGGAGGAGAACAAATTGGTGTTGGAACAGTTAAGTTCAGGTCGGATTCGGCTGGTTTCTTGGGCGGCTGAGAAGTTTTGTCGGATGTTTGAAACGGGAGGGAAATTTTATGCGGTCGTGCTTGCGCAGTGTGTACGAGCCGGCGGCAATTTCTTTTCCGTTCTTTCCAGTTGTGAATATTGATGGTGAAACAACGATGGCACCGGCATGCCACAACCAATCAATCTTTGTTTGGAGGACGTTGAGACCACATATGACCTTTTATGTGAATGCTCAGCGATTGCACGAGCTAGGTTAGCGCTACTCGGGCGAATCGTCACAA
Organism: Chloromyia formosa; assembly: GCA_964017055.1. Classification (NCBI taxonomy): domain Eukaryota; kingdom Metazoa; phylum Arthropoda; class Insecta; order Diptera; family Stratiomyidae; genus Chloromyia; species Chloromyia formosa. The sequence continues at coordinate 85,057,037 of OZ024815.1, read as the reverse complement.
ACTCTGCTGATATCAGGAAATCTCCAGCAAAAGACTTACTAGCCTTCGTAAGAGTGGTGGAAGGTCTCTTGCGATAATATTAAAGGCTATGGCACAATAGACCTCCTATGGTCGCAGTGCCCACCATGAGGGTCAGTAGCCACACCTCTTTTTTCTATTCTTCTAACCAATCAATCAACGAAAGTATTGGTCCTCACGGAATGGCATTTCGACTTAGGCGACCACGATTTAAGAACGCCAAGGAACGGGATAAGCTAAGTGCCGTGTGAATGTGTGGTGTGTGCTATTTTGTGTTTATTTGTCCAGTTATTTGTTTATATATTTATTTATTTGCCTGATTATGTTTAATGACTGCCTGTTTGAGTGAATTGTTGTTGTGGAGCGAATGTCTATGCGGGTGTGAATGGATCACTGTGTGAACGAGGTATGACTCTGAATGTGTGAGAATTGCGAGTGATTATTGTCCTTGTTACTTTTGTGAGTGTTGCGTGAACGATTGAATGTGTGACTGCCTGTTTGAGTGTGAATGTGGTGAGCTCGTATGATAGTGGATGATTGCAAGGAATGTGTAAATGTATGAATGAATGTGTTGATTTATTTATTAATCTGTTTATATGTTCATTTATATATTTATTATTTATGTGTTTGTTTATTTATTGTATTTGCTGTGGATTGCCTGTGCTAATGCAGCGCCGGGTCAAATTGATAGCTAAGAAGATTACGTAGCTGCTAATGTTGTTATAATATTCATGCAAAAATGATACACCTGTGTCATAGAAATCGTGTTTTTCATGATTTTTGACAAGGTCTTATTGATGCACAGGCCGTGAATGTAGCTATTAACTTCGGTTTCCCACGTATTGTATTGAATTAGCGAAACACTTAGATACTCGTGCCATGGTAACAACTGCTGGCACTAATCTTAAAGATGACGCTATGCAAATCTATCTGTAAATACACTTGGCAATTGAAGTTTTAACGGACCCAAATGATTTTCTGCATTAAGTGGCTCCTTATTATGGGAATTTAGGTGTTGTTTGTTTAGGGAGTTCCCCACATATTTTTGTCGGCCACGGGACCTCATGGTAGGGTAGGTGTAGAAGACCGAGGGTTTAATAAGACCCAGACCCAGTTGCGTTCGTGGGGCACCTGAGCCATCCGACAACCATTCCTTCCTTATCGCCCTTTTTTCTATCCAATTTTGTTTTCGCATTTGTTTGGGCTGTTTTCCTTAGGTCTATGAATTATATTAATATGTAAGGACAGGGGCAACGAGCGGCGAAAACAACGCCCACGTCTCCCGAACTGAGCTACAGCAAGCATAGGTAGTTGCTTAGCTCGTTGAGGGGCCTATTTCTTCATCAGATGGCAAGGCCCGACGTACACGGTCAACATGCTACCTTAGGCTCCGTCCCCACGGGCATTTTCGAATGCAAGAGATGGGAACGACTCAAATGTTGCGCTGTTCGATCCTAAGATTCGAAGACCGGTTTTAGGTTTAAAAACGAAATTGAGTATGTACATGGCTATTTTCGCTTTCCTTCGCATACCTGATTTCGATTTGAAACCAAAATTGTGCATAGACCATAAAAAAAATGCTGGTTCCAGATATGCTAGGACGAAAGGGATGCAGGCAAATATAGAAGGAGTGAAACGGGCGACCTAGGGCTATATGCGGTTAGTAGCAACTCCCTAGGGGCGGAGCTATCCGAGTTCATTTCAGACCGAAATTGTCCATGCACACTTTGTGCCATACTGCGGGCTGTGAATCAACAGCCAGGTGTGGGGTTCCCTTCGCTTCGAAAATGCCCGTGGGGACGGAGCCTAAGGTAGCATGTTGACCGTGTACGTCGGGCCTTGCCATCTGACGAAGAAATAGGCCCCTCAACGAGCTAAGCAACTACCTATGCTTGCTGTAGCTCAGTTCGGGAGACGTGGGCG